>JASDQU010100581.1:124710-156896 GCA_032191745.1 Picea mariana | reverse complement strand
ATATATATATATATATATATATATATATATATATATATATATATATATTATTTGAAGTAGCCTTCCCTTGTCTACTTCCTTCAAAAAGCGCATCCTCGTGTTTAAGTAAGTCTGGATCAACAGACTTTTTTACTTTAATCTTTGACATTTCAAGATGCATGTCATCAAATGTTATTTTTATTTTATAATCTTCAAGTTTGGTAGGGAGAGCCTTGACTATGTAGGAGGAGATCTCGAATGAATCGGAGTTTACAAAAATTGTAGGCCATTTTCCTTTATTAGATTGAGGTTCCAGAGTCAATGCTTTATAATCTTTAGGAACCTGGACAGAATGTGAATGAGAAGTTGTGGAAGCAACAAGATGCATAAGTTGTAAAGGAGGAGGAGGTGGCAATGAGACATTAGGCCATTATACTATATCGTAGGGAGGATTTGCATGTACATTTTCCAGCCATCATTGGCTAGTTGCATATGTGATGGCTCAGGGAAGTCAGATATGTTTGGATGAGTTTGCAGAGGAGGAATAATAGATGCTTGAGGTGGCTGAAACACAAGGTGGACAACAAGGTTCAAATAACCGGTTTGAACCATATAATTGAATTCATCTGAATTAGCATCGAAGTGGATCGAGAATCTCATTATTTTATTTCTACCTTTGCCCAAAACCATTAGGCATTATTCCTCTTTGTCCTTCGTTTCCCTTGTTCTCATTTCAATTACTGCCACGGCTGAAAAAACTCATCTATATGACATCATTACCCAATTAACGAGTATATACGACATAGTATATTAAACATGAAATACTATTTTTCTTTCAAATGAATTTACAATGGCTCTAACATGCCAAGCAATCAAGCATGCCAAGGGAAGATGAAAGGGAATAAGGAAAACAAGGAAGAAAATCAAAAGTTGTCATTTCTTTGTTTGTGGTTCTAAATATTTGAACTATACATTCTTTACAAAGTTGTCACTAATTTCTTTGAACATGGGTAATGAAATGAAAATGAAATCATAAATGATACGGGAATCATGATAAAGGATTTATAATTTGCGAAAAGTGTTATGAAATGACAAAGTACATGTTCACAAACCATTTACCCTTAAATAATCATATACATAAGTTATATATTTTCCGTCTGAATAAAGTTCATATCAAAACACTTTATAAACCATTTTCCAACATTCAAATTTGCATGAACATCTCGTTTATCCACACAATATTTCCAAAACATATCTCTACATCAAAATAAAAAGTTGTTCTGACTAGAACAATAACAATGCCATGTAAAAAAGTCTTTTTAACAAGTGCTCTCTAAAAAAATTATTATAATAAATTCTATCAACGGGGTGAATTGTTTCATGGATTTTTTAGTGAAATATGTTTTGGGACTTTTAGAAATAATTTCAGGAGAGTGGTATATATGAGGGGATAATGTCATGTTTATAAAAGACAAATAAACTTTAAATCTGTATAAACAGACCTTCCATCCATTTTCCAAACATGCATTGTATTTTTATTCATCAGTTTGAACTTGCATTATCAAACTAATATATTTTCTAACATCTCTTTAATCAGACCCGATTATAGAAGCTTATGATTGTTCTAGGTTCACCGAAATAGTCAAATAACCATAGTATACACTAAAGTAAGTAAGCTCAAAAGAAATGCAACTTTTTAGGCTATATCAATTATACGAGCCAGAATTTCAAAGGGATGTTGTGGCCAACAAAGGCACACAACCCATACGATACGTTGTAATGCATCCAAAAATGGGCATAGTGTTGCATCATACCAAGTTATAGTCACATGATGACCTTTCGAATCTAACATACTTACCAACTTAACGAGAACTCTGTAGAGTTCTCGCTTTTCGGGGGATCAAGTTTTTTACCCCGTTTTTAAAAATGGTCTTCCTTTTTAGGTGGTTTTTTGGTATTTTAAATTTTCGGATACATAAGGTTTCCACTTTTTTGTTTTTAAATGCTTGTTTTTTCATTTATTTTCAAATTGTTCAAATTTTTTATTTTTTATTTTTTTCTCAACCATGTTTTTTCATCTATTTTCAAACTTTTTTATTTTTATTTTTTTTTATTCAGTGGTATTTTTAATCATATTTTCATGCTCAATCCAATGTTAAAAATGATGTACACCATTTTTTTTAAATTAAGATTTTTCATGTAATTATGTGTCCTTAATTATATTATGATTCCATACTTTTCAAGTATAGTGGAAAATATCATTTTTAACACATTGTTTTACCTTTACTTCAATACATAAAAAATAATTGTAGTTAAATAACACTATTTTAAAATATTTACCAAAAATATATAATTCTTTTATTTTGGATCAATTAAAAACTAAACAAAATAAGAGAACAAAAAGAATTGAAATTTAAAATAAAATAAAAAAACATTTTAAAAACAAATTTATATTAAAAAAAACCATTGAAAAAAAACCATAAAATTAAAAATATATATATCTAAAGTAATAGAAAATAGAAAAAATTTAAAAAAAAAAAAATTATAGCCCAAAAATCATTGAAAACAATAATTTAAAACAAAAATATTTTTTTGGTTAAAAATTAACAAAAAAATGCCTTCAAACTTAAAAATTAAAAAAATAACTTAAAAAAAATACAAAATTCAATAAAATATTTAAAAAAAACATCTGAAATAAAACATATTTGACAAAACTAAATTAAAAAACCTTAAAAAAAAAAAAAAAATCATAAATATCTTTAAAGTTTTTTAATTATTTTTTTCATTTTTTTTCAAGTCTTCATTTTTTTAATAAAAAAAACATATTTTTGTTTTAAATTATTGTTTTCCCGTCAAATTTTAAATTTATTTTAGTTTTTCTTTGGCTTTCACCATTTTGTTAAGTTTTGTTGTTTTTCTTTTAAATTTGGATTTTGAATATTTTTTTTTTAACGTGTTTTTGTATTTCAAGTGAATGTATAAAAAACTATCTTTGTTGTAACTTATGAATGTTGCGGAAAGGTGATATGGAATGAATGTAAATGGAATGACATCAGAATACTAATGGAAGAAATTCCTCTGCAACATGACATCCCCATTCTATAGACTACCCCACCTAACTAAAGTTTTGGCAATACGCCTAGGATGAGACCTTCCCTATTCCAAAGATTGATAGTGTTAATGCTAGACTACAATGGCCTTTGTTGGACACTCATGTGGACCATGGTCTACCAACTAAAGCCAACAAAGAATATACCACATCCCCCACTAAACAGAAATGGAAGTTCTCTAGAGAATTCTTAGAGGTATTGAGGATCTTGACCTTATTCTTGTTGGTTTACCACCATATGCTTAAGATCATGAAAACTTGTGATCCATCCTCCACATGTGTATTCTAACTTAGGTGCATTTCTAGCTCATCAATGTAATCCCAAACAATGTCGATGATAGGGGCAATCTTGCTTGACCCTAGTGATGCTCCTAATGAAGTTGGGAAGTCGTCTCACAACTATCTCATAGAGACTCATAACTACAACAATGAGGGACTCAAAGATACCAATGTTCAACAATCTTTAATGCCATCAAGACAGAGTCAAAATCCTTTCAAATTTATACAAACCAACGGAAGACTTTGGAAAACTATTGCCTAGCCTCCTCAATAACAATGCTGAGTGTAAAAATCTGGTCAACAACATGGTAGTCATTCTTGAAACCCACTTGTCCTATAGCCATGAGTTTGTTTCTCTCAAAACACTTTGACAAACACATTCAAAACTGTGGCATAAAGTTTGGCAAAGGTTTGCACAATCATGATAGTCTACTAATTGTTTGGATCAAAGTTGTCCAAACTGAGTGGATGATGTGTTGTGACCACAAACAAGGGATACTTAAGAAAGCACCTCATCGAACAGATCAGTAATGTGGAATGCGAGAGAATCAATACCATCAGATAGGTAATTTTATCAATGTCCATAAATGACCAAAATTCAGCCTGGAGGTGTTCCCCATTAGCTGCTCTACTCGAACTAAAGGCCTAGATAGCCCTCTTAATCTCTCCAGGTGGAAATAGGCGGCATGAGGTGGAGAGGAAGGAACAAGAAACTTATAAGTTTAAATTATTGTTTGTAGTAAAGGAACGTTTTCATGGTTTTGAGATTTTTCCTCTTTCACTATGTAGGTTAAGAGTCATCTTGTTTACCTCTTAGACCATGGTCTCGTCAATTATTTCATATCTAGCATTTAGAGTGTGTTCTATTACTATGGTCTACTGACTTATTTCATATCTAGAATTTCTGCTACTGCCAGAAAAGTTATCATTTCTAACTATTTATTTTTCCACATACAAAATCAAAAAGATTAAAAATACCTAACACAAACCTGCACTCAAAAACGAGGGCATGAACCCGGATTTTCAGTGTCAAACAGAGATCTGAGCTTAGGAAGCTTCTCAAACTTGTTTTAGACCCAAAAATTTGATTGGTATTTTTAGCTCAAATTATATTAATGTCAACTTATAACCAAAGAAAATTCAATGGGACTCAACATTACAGTCAGTGCAAATAGTAAATGAGTGCCTAGCACATCTCCTAAAAAAGTAACAAATCTACAGTAACACCAATGCATGAAGATAAAAGGGGGAAAATAGAAAGGTTAACTAAAGAAGGAAATCATGTACAACATATAAGAGAATAGTCAAAAGGGAATATGAACACATGAGAAATCGTGAAAGATATCTCTACGAAGTGACTTATATTGGAAAAAGTAATATCCATTGCATCATAATTAGCTAACAGTTGCATTTGTTAACGCAACACCTTCTGCATTTAAAGCATAGCAATTTTCTGCATTTAAAGCATAACAATGTTTTTCTGAGCAAGAAGTAATCATTCTGATATGCATAGAGTTGATCTATAGAGTTGCGATGGCTCTCAAATTGTTGCATCTAAGTTCTAGCCGAAGTACAAGGTAAAAGTCAAAATATTCTGTGCCGATCCTTAATGTTATACTAGAAAGGCATTAAACTTGTAGATATGCAATCTTATGACACCCACAAGACAATGTGCATTGTCCAATGGATTGGGAATGGCAAGTATGTCCAATAGGTTCATGGAGAATGTGACATTAATGCTTAGCTCTTGAAAATATAGATTCTCGGTCGCAATAGTATGGTCGAGACTATCTTATTAATCTCATTTTCTTATTAAATTCCAAGGAACAATTGTCGCATACTTCAATATCATGATATGGTACAGCAAAATGTTTTCAAAAATGAAATATTTAATCTACCAAATCATATTATGAGATATAGCAGCTGCTGTACTGATTAATAATATGGTAAGCCATTTGATTCAGAAATTTCACTTTTTCTTTTTTCTTTTTCTAAATGCATCTTATATTACATTATTGGACCATAAAGAAGACATCAAGAAATATACATCATTGAGCAAAGGTTTAAATATACAGGTTACCTTCCCTACACTCGCAAGGAGAGCTAGCATATCGATCTTGGCTCCAATCTCAAGCTAGTAGTTTATATCTTTCCTGACAATGCCAATCCTGGCTGAAATCTGAACTGCCAGCTCTATCATAAAGTTGTGAATTCACTCAAATTAGGAAGCTTAGTTTCCTCGTTAAAAGCTGCACGATATCACATTTTCCATAAAAAGGAGATGAGAGCCACTTTTATGGTGTCCCAAATGCTTCTACCTACCTGTCTAACCATCTATCTATTTCTAAAGTTAATCCATTTCCAGGTGGCAACAAAGAGAATGGTGTGAACAAGAGCAACCCACTCCGAGAAGGCTAAAATGTGTTTTAACAGTTTCTGTTTTAGGGCAATGCACACAACAACCATCTATAAGGCTTGATTGGCGAGACCTATCTTCAACTGCTAAACTGTTGTTAAGCACCAATCATCCAAGGACTCTAAGGACTTAATGGACCAACCATATGGCTTCATTTGTCTTGAATGCCCCACATTTGTTAAGTCTATATACATGTATGTCCAACAAGTTCATGGAGAATGTGATATTAATGGTTGCCCTCTGTAAATGCAGGAATATGTTTCTCAATCTCATAGTGAGGTCAAGGCTATCTGATTAATCTCATTT
Organism: Picea mariana; assembly: GCA_032191745.1. NCBI lineage: Eukaryota > Viridiplantae > Streptophyta > Pinopsida > Pinales > Pinaceae > Picea > Picea mariana. The sequence continues at coordinate 150,807 of JASDQU010100581.1, read as the reverse complement.
TCTTATTAAATTGCCAGGAATGGTTGTCGCCTACTGCAATGTCATGATATAGCACAACAAAATGTTTCCAAAAATGAAATATTCACTCTACCAAATCATACCACGAGATATAGCATCTGCTGTACATATTGGGAATATGGTACCATTTCATTCCAGAATTCCAAATTTTTATTTTTTTATTTTTGGAAAATGTATGTTATATTACATTATTGCACAATCAAGAATACATCTAGAAATATACATCATTGAGCAAAGGTGTAAATATACAGGTTAGCCTCCCCACATAGGCAAGGACAGCATATCCACCTTGGCTCCAATCTCAAGATAATAGTCTTCATCTTTCCTTACAATACCAATCCTGGCTGAAATATGAATAGTCAACTCTGATCCAAAAGTTGTGAATTCACTCAAATTAAGCAGATTAATCTACTCATTAAAAGCTGCACGGCATCACATTTTCCATAAAAAGGAGATGCTCACTACTATTATAGCGTCCAAAATACTTCTACCTACCTGTCTAACAATCTATCTCCCTCCCAAGTTAACCCCTTCCCAATGAAAAGCGTAACAAAGAGAATGGTGTGCTCAGCAGCAACCCAGTACCATAAGGCTATGGCAACTTTACAGTCTCGTAGAATATGTTTTAATAGATTCTGTTTTAGGGCAAATAACACATCAGCCATCCATAAGGCTTGAGTGGTGAAGCCTATATTCAATTGTTAAATTGTTGTTAAGCACCAACCATCCAAAAACTCTAGAGTCTAAACTTAATGGACTTAACGGGCCTGTTATCCCCATTTCCTAGGGATAACTAAGGAGATGATGTCTTGAGGCCCTCAGGTTGCAGACATGGAGTACCAAGAGACGGATGGCTGATAGCATCCACTTGCACAAACAGAGGCCTACCTCATCACCACAAATCTCAGATTCACCACGATGGTATCTGCGACACCAACTTGCTTCTGGAAGACATTGGGTCTTGCTCCATGAGGTACAAGCCAAGTATTATGGTGAGTGTCATTTCAATATTTGAGGCATTCGAGTTTGTTGCATTTAAAAGTTGCTTTTGATTATGTAACGTCTGCTTAGAAGTTATGCTCTTTGCCTTGTTTCACCTTGGTGATTGACATTGCGCCCTAGTAAGTGGTCACCCTTAGGGATGGGTTTGTTACTGAGAGGTCCCCTTGACAAGTCATCGTGCCATTCCTGACCATACTTGCCACTTTCCACACTTCATCCCCTCACCTCCTTATCTTTTGGGATTTTCGGGTGTACTGACCCAAGAAGGGATTGTCCTTCATTTCATGGGAAGAATGGGTTGAAGGCCCAAAGGTTTGTAGTTGGAAAAAGATAAAATCCAATCAAAAACCTTCTAGATGCTCGCCCAGGGATCCCGAGGACAATGAAATGTCTCTCATAAGAAACTGATGGGACCCGTGAAAAATAACAATGCAAAATGCCAACCAAGGTAGAGCGAGTGTGGGCAATGTTTTTCATGCTTAGGTAGAAATCCCACACATTGTCTTCAACTTGGGGAAGCATAATTTGACCAGGGTAGAGTCAAGGTGGGCAATGTTTTTCATGCTTAGGTAGAAGCCCCACCTTGATTTCAACCTGGAAACATTGTAAAAAACAAAAGGCAATAAATGGGCTTGGAAAAATGATGCATTGAAAATGAAGGTGCAACACACCCTCTACAAAGGCACCCATAAATGAGACACTACGACCCCTTGTATGTCATGAACCCCATGCCCAAAAGTCTTGCCCCCATCCACTTCATCTTCTCCACATGGCTTAGAGGGGGGTCCACCTGGGAAACACTCCTTGACTTAGGGAATGATTCACCCAATAGGTCGCTTTGTCAACCCTCTCATACCTAAACTTGGCAAGTTGCATAGGGTCTTTAAGCACTTGTTTGATTTGATGAGGTGGTTTTTGATGCACATGCTTAGGTGACTCTTCTATTGATTTGATTTACTTATAATGATGCATTTGACTTGAGATCCTTGGAGGGCATATTCATTGTCTTTGGAGGACCTTGCTTGGTGGACAATTTTGGAGGAACAAGCCTAGCTTGGGTTTCCTAGGGCATGAAGCCCACAGGTTGGATACCATGGCCCGCACACTGGATGATGATGGTAGCCTTTGGAGGCTTGAGAGACACCTTGGATGACCTCACCTAGCCCCTACAAGCCCAACATTTTTCCTTTGGAAGTCAAAACATCACATTTGGAGGGCTTGACGTCACCCTAGGGCTAGGGTTTGGAGTGGTGGTGTGGTTGACTTGACACTTGGCACCTTTTGATGGAGAGAGGCCTTGGCTTAATAGAGGACACCCTAGTGCACGAGAGGGAGACCTTTGGAGGCCCAATGTTTCACCTCCAAGCTCCAACGACTTGCTAGAAGTGCCAAAACGTCACCCTAAAGAGAGTTGGCGTCATCTATAGAGTTTCTTATGTGCATTTTTTAAGTTAAATTTGAATTTTGTGTTGCAAAGGGGCAATGTAAGGGTGGTTGGCCCCCTACTTTGTGGTTTACCCTAAAATTAAGTGGACAAACACTTTTTAGAGGATTTGTATAAATAAGAATCATTTCTATTTCATTTTCGTCATTGCTCTCCCATTTGGAGAAGATACTTGGCTGAAATTTGAGCCCTCTTTGGGCAACTTGGACATCTCTCTCTCTTGCAAATGTCTTTTGGTGATTTCTCTTGGTGTATTGTGGATGCTAAGGTGGTGCGCACCTCTTGGAGGCTTACTCTCTTGCTTGGTGAACTAGGGTTTTATATTACATCTCTCTTGAAATTGGTAAGAAAAATCTGCAATTTGTTAGTTCTTCTTGCTTGTGTCATAGTGTTATTGGTTGAAACCATAGGAGGAGTATAAGTGCATACACCCTCCATTAAGCTTCATCTCGTTGCTAGTTGATAAGTCATTTTGGGACAAGGTTGCTAGGAGGAGTACAAGGGTGTACACCCTCCTAGATTTACCTAAGTTTGATTTGCATGCCCTAGGGAGTAAGAGGGTTTACACCCCTAGGGATATTGTAGATCCAACTCTTATATCCAAGACTCCATTTACCCATATTTTAAAAGGCACTAATCTGATTTTTGCATTGGAGAAATAAAATTGCTCGCATTGGGTAACATGATTTTACGAGATTTTCAAATTATTTGAAGTGGAATCAATTCTATGATTTACTAGCTTGCTTGAACCACTAGGGTGTCCTCTTTGGCTAAGGATATCTTACTGTTGTTATAACATTAAAGCTACAGCCATTAGGGCTGCAGCAAATTGCTCTCAAACTTTTACTTTTGCTCTCTTTTCAACAGTCAGAATTTGCTAGAAAGCTGCCATAATAATCTACTTGTCATTTAGCATCTTTTGGGTGGTTTACTTATAATTTTTTGTGGTTGGAATTTTCTGCTGTAGCAATCTTTTGCTACAGCCATAAGGCTGTTATAATATCTCTGCAATAACATCTTTGAACAGCCCTATATTGTTGCTAAATTCTTGCTCTATCTCACTTGAGTTATACTAGTCATTGCTAGCTTATCTCTTGCATCTTTAACTAGACTTTTAGTGACTTATTTAGCAACTTTGATTATCATTTACTTGCTGAATTATATCATTGTTTACTGCTGCTATATAGGACAGCAAGCTTCACTTTCTTGTCCATTGGATATCTTGGCTTGCATACTTTTATTTTCTTGTGTCTCAAGCAGGTACAACAATCTTCTGCAGGTACACTACTTCTTGGCAGCCTTCCCTCATCAACAAGACTTCATCTCAAGCCTTCTATCTCTCCACAACTTGACCTATAGGGGCTTCACTTCCATAACCTCACTTTCCATCTCATTTCCCCCTAGGGTCACCCGGGAATCCCCCTTTGTGTAGGATTTCTCCTTCACTAAAGCGATGGAAGGGTTTATCTAAGGTGACAATGGGTAGACTCTCCCACAGTTATCGTCATCTCGTGGATTGGGTCGGTCTTTGCCCAACCTACAGTTTGTGCGATAACAGGGCCAACCGTATGGCTTCAATGTCTTGAATGCCCCACATTTTGTAAAGTCTATCTACAAGTTGGTAATTTGGTCTGATCTTAGAAATAGTTCTTTCATTCTACAGACCATAAAGGGCCTCCTATAGGACCATTTCCAATCTTTCCAAATTGGTTCCTGCACATCTAAATTCATCTTAAACAAGTTGGCGTCCAGAACGATCTTACAATGTGTTGTGATGTCTTGTTTGTCAACGATCTGTAGTCTTTAAGAAACACCGGCAATTCTCCAAGGCAACCAGTTACCCAAGTCTTTTTTGCATATCCCCCTATGTGTGGAAACCTTTATTGGTCAATCTCTTTCCTACAATAAAATGAATGAGACCAATCTGTCCCATATCCGAGGGAAAGGCCCAAATTATTCTTGCAGCCAGATCCCACCCACTTCAAGGGCCATTGAAGTGCCCACATAATTCTTTGGACACTGCCAAGCCTGCCAAACCCTCTTGAAAACACTTGATCCTGAGATTTTGAAGCCTCAACTCTGCCAGTTATATCACAGATTCCAAAAGGCCCTTTTATGCCGCATATATGAATAGTACTTTGCATGTGATACCAAACAAGAATCTGACAAGGTAGACTCCCACTCATAGCCCTGGAAATCCGTTTTAGCTGCCACAACTACCCCTTGAGTTCGTATATCAATTAAGCTAAGTCTGCCAGCCTGTCTTGGCAAAGTACATACATATCCCATGAAACTAGAAAAAGGACTCCCTACTTCCCCCAGTTAAATCGTCTAGTAAGTATTTTCAGTGTTTTATATCCTGAAATGGAAGAAACAAGGCACGAGAGATAAAAGTGATAAAATACATGATCTGCTACCAGATTCTATTTATTACAGTGATTTATACATGCAAACGGAATATCTTAGAAGTTGGGAGTATCATCTCAAAAGCTTGCTTTCAAACTTGTTCAGGATTCAATCCCACGGGTCTTTTGAAGACTCATCAACTCCAAAGGGAATACCTAAGAACCATGCTATTTGACCTGACGATATAATCTCCACCCTTTTAGACAGCCCAATCATAAATCCCTTCTTTCCCAATAATAAGAGCCTTTGTCTTTCCCTGACTCACCACCACTACTGTAGCTTTAGCAAAAATGTCCATACAACTTGGTCTTTTAACAAAGCTCTTGGTAAGTTTCAGGGTGAGAGTTGAATCATTATCATAATGAACATTTTGTAACTCTTCACTATAAGGAACAAGAATGCCTTGAGTGTTTTCCTGCACTCATAATGCATCTGCTACAGTAACATATAAATAGAGAGCGAAAAGAGTAACATATAAATAGGGAGCTAAAAGATACACTTGTCTGATGGATCTTTCAAGTGGAATCACCTCTAAAAGATGGCCATGAACATAGACATTGGTTGACTAAATATGCCATTTCCATTTACAGTCCCTTCATTCTCATAACCTTGTCCTATTGAAATCCTTCTCTCAATTGAGAAAACATATGCATTCCACCAGTGCTCAATTGTATTCTTTAGATAAATATGTTCGTGGGTGTGAATTGTTTTCCTCAACCACAATCATTTGTGGTTTCAATTAACTTGCCGAATGGGCTTGGGGCTAACAATGAGTAGTGAGGAGTTTCACACCATCGATCAAGGTTCCATTCCCACAATGTACCTTAAGAGAGTCACCAAGGCACCTAGAGGTAGGGATTGAACTTATGAACTGGGAGATGTTGACAGCATGTACATGTTACATTTCCAAGCCCACCCCCACATTCTCCTTAAGGGGAAACCATTGACCCGCCTACATTCCGAAGGGCATTACCCAGCACCTTGAGGTAGCCACAAGATCACTTAGGGGTAGGGGTTGAGCTTCTAGCACTAAGAGGTGACGACCTATTTGTACATATTACAAACCCAAGCTCACATTCTCCTTAAGGCCTGCCAAAAATGAAGTCAAGCAGGTTGTAGTTAAATCAAAGCTCTTTTAGTGCTCAAATCCAGGATCAAACCCCCTGAAGATATGTTGTGTTACTGTGGCCAACAAAGTTAACTACTGCACCCGAGACCAGGCAGAAATCCTAGCAAAATTGATGACCCACAAATTCCAGGAATTTCAATAGACAAGGCCAATCCAAGAAGACAATATGTCCAAACAACCTTTCCAAAATCCATTGCTAAAGAACCTTCGACAGTAGCTCCAAATGGGATTCCGCTCTGAATTGAGATCTTCAACGAAGATCCTAACTTCGAATTTAGAAAGTTCCGCCAAATGCCTGTAAATTCAGAACAGATTGTAACTTGGGTTCCATTTTCGGTTACAACTATAGAAAATTCTTCTGCTCTATATACTTCGAGTTTTCAACTTCAATTGAAGTAGCGATGGCAAAACTTATAACTCGTCGATTCAAAGGATGGAGCTGCCACATCCCATTCAATTCTCGTAGCTCCAGGCCGACCGTTGTTTACCGAGCATTCAATCCTTGATCAAACAATACAGGGACGAGGATTTTACAGTGGGCTGGGATTTTGCGGTGCATACAGCCACAACCACTAGAAGAAACAAGTACCTAAGACCGAAGACACAAAGAAGAAAAGTCTAGGGTTTCTCAACACGAGCAGCATCCAGCAATTCAATGCCAGGCTCGCATTTCTGGCATCATGGGCAGCAGATCTACTTTGATCTACAACACGGTCTCTCTAACCAATCCTTGGCGTGCCCTCTTTCTCTTTCTCGGAGGCATGAGCATATTTCTTTTACCTGTTATCTGTAGGCAGGCAACTCAACCACTCAATCTGACAGTGATTTTCTCAACCTCACGCTAGCTGCCACTCTCACAAGGTTACGAGGTCGATACCCATCCACGCCTGTCGTTGTTGCGCCCGTATTCATCCAAAGTGCTGCTATCGTCCCTAGCATCAATCAGATCGTTGATTCTCTTGGAAAAACAAACTCCATCGAGTTGAATTTGATTTCCATTGAATGGCTAGATGCCAAATGAACTATATATCCATACATATATATGCATAGATCCTAGTTAAACTTAGATCTTGTTGTAATAGTCTGAATGGAAACTACACTTTCACCATAGGTGATGTACAGTTAACGGTGTTTACATTAATGGTTACTTTGTAGCTCCAGTAGCACCTAAGCTAAGTTAGGTTTTCATTTCCTTTTCATTTACATGGGCCCTCCTGTGAGGGAGTCAAGCCCAGTCCTGCTCTCATACCATGTTGGTTTTACTTCATATGAAATATGATCGATATTTGATATGTTATTACAATGTTGTGTGTTCCATATATAGGGAACATAAGGTGACCATCCATGAAAGGATGTGTCCCTTGAATAATCAATAACTATTTATTATTATCATTTACTTATTATATACTATATTTAATAATCAATAATTATATTATTAATTATTATCTTTAGAGAATGTCTTCCGGATGTTGTCCAAACATCAACATGGTCATGGCATCGAAGTCAAAGGTAGATCCCATTTCCCTAAAAGGGAGCCATTTACCCAAACAAAAATATTAAAAAGAAAACGACAATGCAATTAACTTGAATAATTTGCGAGTTGTTTTGAGTAGTCTCAACAAAAGCCCCTATTTGGTCAAAATCGGAAGTTGGGATGGGACTTTCTAAGAGAATGCAGGTCCATTCTTACGCAAAAGCTTGATTGCTCTTAAATTCTATAATGTTGGACGCAATAATTGGTGATCTAGAAAGAAGTGCAAGCAGATTGTGTCACTGTTGCAAAACTCATACTCGTGAATAACTCAGTTGGGGTTCCGAATCGTTGGTTAAGGAAAACTCTGGGAAAACAACAAACTTGGTAAAAACAAGACGAACATTAAAAAACCCATATATTTAATTTATTTCAAATTGTTGTCCCATCCAAAAACGTATCTTTGCCATAGATTAAACACCATGTTTTCCCTCTACGAGCACGCGAAAGCGAAGTTCTCACTCAGAACTGAAAGCTGCCCATCATAAGAATTTTGGGAAAAAGTCAAAAGAATGACTCGGCCAACTCATGATTTTATTGCAATAACTCACAAGTCAGCTGAGTTTTCAGAAAACGTCAATTTTTTTAAGGCAAATTTCATTCTGACTCACCAACTCCGATTAATTGGCTTGACATGCAACATTAGATCCTGTATTAAGACTCTCCATCCAAATGGCTTCACTAAAGCCAGCTGTTTTTGTTGGGGAATAACCCCTCAATCGTTTCCTTGGGACATGGAGAAAACTCAAAAGATTGTCTAGGACTTATTAACATAGAGCTTGTATTTTCTCATTTCAGCTATATTAGAGCTTCCCTTGAATCTAAACGTCTGCACTACATGTGAAAGAAATTAAATATGCAGGAAAATAATAAAGTTGGTTGGCATTGGGAACAATACTGGGAAATGCTTGTCGCATCAAAATTTGGGTTCCACAAACAAAAGTAATTCCCCTAGTTGCAAGTCAATGGCACTGTGGTCTAGTGGTAGGAAGGGGATATCACCATGCATACAACCTAAGTTCAAACCCCAAAGGATGTAGAATGCTGGTGTGCATGTTGGCCGAGTTTGATAGCTCCCCATGTTAAAGAGAGCAGCGCCATGATAATGTGGATATGGGGTTCATAGCACCCCATGGTTAAAAAAGCATTTACCCTTACCATAAAAAACCATGTCAAAGTCACATGGAGAGAACAAAGAAGGAAATAGGAAAATATCACACATGGACACAATCATAAGTAGCATCAACATAAAGTATGATTTTTTCCTATATGATGAAATATTTGCAGAGAAGCATCTCATGGACTCATCAAGTAGACACAGCCCACAGTAAGACTCATGGAGAATGACCACCCTCTGCATCTTCTTCATGCCTCTTATACATGGAATATGGCATTTGGGAGCTGTTGACCGCCTATTCAGCACAGGGGTCAACTCATTATCATGAAGATTTATCTATGTTGAAGACAGAAGATGGTTCTACTGGGTATCATATACCCCAGCACTTAAATTTTTGTAAACAGGATTTCCGCATCCCTGCGAGGGTATATAATGTAATAATGTCTGCATGGATCATAGTTAGGTCAGGTACCTTGGATGTTGTCATCAGGGGAGTTCCTTTCATCGGGGGTTTTTTATCCTCAGGTTTTCGACCAGACAAGCTCCTGGCTGACTTCCCTTGAGTTTTTCCCTCCACAGGCTTCCTCCAAAGTGGTGGAAGGCGCTCTGGTGGTCTCATTCATTGGGTAACCTTTTAGGAATGTTGTAAATGACCATGCTAGGCAGTGTCTGAAGTTTCGCGGAATTCCGTCGAGTCTAGAGTAGTTTTTTTTAATTAATTAAATTATTTAAAATTTAATTAATTAATTATTTTTTGAGCTTAATATTGTAAAAACTTCGTCTTTGGGAGAAAGATAGGGGTATTTGTGCTCAAAATGAATGGAATAGCACTCCCTACACCCATGGACCAAGTTTTAGCTCAGTCAGACTAAGTTAACATGGTCTTAGTCCACTCAGAGTCAGTTAGAGTCAATAACAGCAATTTTAATTGCTAAGGTGATATTATTAAAATATCACAAAACATTGTAATTTTTGAGTTTGTGAATGAGTGTAAGGTGGAAAGTGGCAAGATAAGACCCTCCTAACCTACCCAAACCCATCCCAACCTTTTCCCAACTTAATTCAACCTATTAATTCACTTTTTGACCATCTTTTCCCTTGCCCTAATGAGAAATTCGACCCATTGACTAACAAACTCCTCAAATCTAGCCTTGGGGAGAGGAAAAGACACTCCACACATGTGGAGCGCTCCCCTAGACTAACTCCAAACCTAAACTAACTCTTAACCTAGCCTTTACCTCACCTTCTCCTCCTCTAGAAGCTCACGCCCCTCCTTTGGTGCGCCCCCTCTTGATGGTGGGTGGTTACAACTCACCAAAACTCACCCAACTTGCTATTTCAAGCATGTGGGTCCTCCTCAAATGGTTGGTGCGCCCTTTTTGGGTAGTTATTCAACCTCTCTCATGCCTCCACCTCATCCTTTGACATTTACTTGGCTAAAACCCTAAGTGGGGCACCCTTCTCTTAGAGATGTGTGCTCTCTCTCTTGTTTGGACACTTGTAAGTGATCTAAACCCCTTCCTTTTGCCTCTAGAGGTATAAAAGGAACCCTCTCCCTCACTCTTTCCTCACCATTCTTTGAGCTACTGTTATGCTACCGAATTCTTGCCATTCTTTCTTGCTCTTGCCATCTTCCACTCACTCATTGCTCTTGGAATGCTTGGAGCAATTAGTTGCACAAGGTTCCATCATATTGGATGAATAAAGAAAGCTTTGGAGGACATTTTGGATTGTAGAGATTAGTCTCATGATCAAGATCACATGAGGTGACATTGTTTCTTGCTCATCTTGTTGTTTTATATGCTAGCATTCCTTGGCAAATTAGTTTGTTAGGGTAAACTAAATATACATTAGTCTTGATAGTTTATGTACTTGACTGGTTAGATTTAGATCATGAATTAGTTCAGATTTTCATGCTAACCACAATACTATGCTGCTATAGATCTACTTGTTGTTTGAAGTTACAGGTTGTCTCACAGGTTGTGAAGCGGATGAGTCTTTTAGAAGCAGTTTGCAACACTTCCTGCATACACTCCAAGCTATTCTTTTAGATCTGATATCTTTCTATCATTCATCTCCATTTTCTGTAGTATCTTAGCTTATAGATAGGTCAAAAATATATTTTTCTTTTCATAATACCTTGCTGGAAATTTTTTGTGCATGCACAGAAATTTCTAAAGATAACATTGGTGTTCTTGCAGCATTTCCAGCAAGCTTTTGCTTGCTGCTTTTGCAGGGCAGCGTCATATTTGGATAGTACAAGCTGCATACAACACCTAGGAGGCTTCCCAAGCACTCTCCTTGACTTGGGTGACATTTCTCCTCTCTTCTCCTTCATTTCTTGCAAATTTCTGAAGCTTTTCTAACTAGTTTGAGCTCATAAAAATAACCTAACTTAGTTAGTCATTCTTTTGTTGATATAACATCTAGATTAGCTTGTATATCATTCTTGTACCATTCTTTCATTCTTTTGTATAAAATAAATCTAAATGCTTGCTAGCATTGCTAAGATAGTTCTTGCCTAAGGGGTAGGCCAGCAACTTGTCCTTCGTTCATATTCAAGAACGCCTCTATTTTCATTAGAGTGGCTGGACTCAAAGCCCCCCTTTCCTGTGCAAGTTTATCTTGGTAGTGGTAGTTTCACTTGCCGGCACCTTGGGGGAGTCATCCCCAATATCGCCCTTGGCTAAAGGAAATCAACTTGTGGTGTTTGTCTTACTTTCCTATTTTGATATATCTTAGATAGATCTACACTTGCAAGCTTAGTTTCTCTTCAATATCTCATATGCTCTTGCTTTTCATTGCTTAAATGTTTAGATAGCTTGATGGTAATTACATGTTTTAGATCTAGATCTCTTCAAGTTGTCTAGATCATCATTGGATGCATATTGAGTTACGTGGTAATATTTCCTAGATCCCGTTTGTTTGCTAAGTGTTATTGGTTCCTTCTAAAGCTTTTTCATTACATCACTTAGCAAGTTAAACATATGTGGTGATTGATTAAATTTCAAACAGATTTTAAGACATCTTATCAGCCCACGACCTAGCTGATTTAGCTCACGGCCTAGGGGTCTTGGTTGAGCCTCCTTTGAGGTCACGGCCCTGCTCCTTTGCCCACGGCCTCACATTGTTTTGGCTCACGGCCCAACTGGCTGTTAAGAGCTCACGGCCTAGTGTTTTTACACCCACGGCCTGGTACCTACATGCATCACACAACACACATTTGGTTAATGGTTTAATGTCTCACATATGCTAGAGGTTTAGTTGTTCACTCACTTTTTGGATGCACATGTGATAGTCTTCTTTAGGTATAGTGATGTTGTAGATTTGATAGCTTAACACTTGTGCTAACACTCTCAATATTCTAGTCTCTTAAGCTATCACACCTTTAACACTTGCATTTCACATATACTTTGGCTGATGTTTGATGATTGAATGCTTATGATTCAGGTGCGTGTGAGATAAGATTAATGAGTTGTTGTTTATGTTTCTAATGCTTTAACTGTCTATTATTTCTTCCTCTCATAAACACATTCTCACACACCTTAAGTTCTCACGTCTTCACTTGGTTTAATAACACATCATACATTGAGATCTGTGGTTTAATTGTTTTACATATTCATGGTGTAATTGCTCACAGTTCACACACTTGGATGAATGTTCACGGCCTAGTCTTGGACTGCTTTGAGAGCAACTGTCCCAACAACTTTGCTCATCAACAACGAAGTAAACAAAAACTTACTATAAATTATAATCAATCTCCTTTTATTTATTTATTTTGTATACAACTTTGGCACATCTTGTTATATGTAAGCAATACCTGATCAGCTACGACCTTTTAAATTTTAAAACTGAACTCCTAGGCTAGTCATGGATTACAGATGTTAACTGAAATTGCCTCATTTCCAGTATGCCCTAACCCAGCCATGCCTCCTTTTCTCAATCTTTAATCAATCTATCCATACAGTAGAGATACATCCTGAGAGATGTTCCTACAAATCAACTAGGCTACTAGGAGACAATATGAATTACCTAAAATTAAAGCACGATTAAAATTAAATGATCCCATTTAAATTATTCAAACCATGCTAAATCAGAAAATGGAATTTCTCCAAAGTGCTAGGTTCCTACCCTAACCCCCTAAGTAGATAGATAGGTTGCTATGTATGGAGGCCATTTCTAGTAAATAAGGCCCATGTAGTAGTGTGAACAAAATAATTGTAAGAAGGCTTACTAGAAGGCTCTGCCTACTAGAAAGTTCCTTCTCTAGAGTGTTCCTAGGAGGTAGATAGAACTATATAAAGAAGTAAAGGCAATGTAATGAGATGTTTTGTAAAGTATATTTGTAATCACAGCTCTGCCCAATTGGAGGTTGCCCGCTTGAAGAGGCAAGTGAACATTGCTCTCATAATTAAAGATATACCATTTTGTGATTATTTTGGTTCTTTATTTCGTTATTGTGGTTGCAATTTGTCATTTCCGCAATAAATCTAGGTAAAATCTATTCTTTCGGCTCTGCATCTTCCAATTTGCTAATAAAGAACACCACATGTGGTATCAAAGCACTTTCCTAAGCCCATATTTTAGAGCAATTTTTTTCAAGCTATAGATGTATCCCAACATCTATAATTAACATAGTGATCGATTGTTAAACGGGTAAATCTGCAGTAGGGGAAGAGTACACGTAGGAAATACAAGAGGTTTCACCTGGTTGGACAACCTTGTAACCCCTATTGGTACCCCTTCTAGTAGTATCGCATCAAACAACAAATGTATACAAAATTTCACTTCCACGTACCCTCAAGTATATCAAAAGTCCCCTAGGTTACCCAAAACCAGCTTTAGATAAGTTGATCGACGGCCTTATTGCTATAGCCCCACCTAGAACAACACTCAAGAAGATTACTCTCTAGTACTTGGGTAATCGTGTAGTATGGCTAAGGGTACAATCGATCCTCCTAAGTTAGTACCCTAATAAATTGGGTCGAGTACTACTATTGGATCCCACACATACATTAGAGAGTTATAGCACCTGGCATTCCCTTGTCCTCAGGACCCTCGAAACCTTGCTCCTTGCTACCAGTTCACGAAATTCCTACATAAACGATTGTATTACAAATTTGTGCTCTCTGTCACTGTAAACCCTGCTTCGTGCTACCAGTCCACAAAATTCCTACATAACTACAATATTGAGAATTTGAACATTTTGTCTACACAATATTATTCATGCGAGAGTATAACTTTGTGGGAGTAAAAAAAAAATTAAAAAGCCTGGGTCGTAACCACGCTCTTATCTGAGACCTATCTCAAAAAAATCATTGTGTCGAGTTGATCATCATGGTACCACTCTCCAATAAGCCTTTTTGGTGGACCCGCTCATCCCACTACCAGGAAACTATCTCAACAAACCCAAAACACAGTGCTATCGCCTTGGTACTGTTATCCCCCAAATTAGAGATAACTAAGGAGATTATATCTTGAGGCCCACAGGTCCTAGAGATGGAGTACCGAGAGCCAGATCAACTTGAGCATGGCCCAGGAGGGCCCATCTTTTCATCCTTCAACGCCTCCACTTTGTCAACAGCAGCAGCATCCATCACCTCGACCTGGTCCTGTAGCAGAAATGGATCTTGCTCCATGAGGTAATGAGTCCGGGTATCATGCTATGTGTCACTCTGATCCTCAAAACCTTTGAATATCTGCATTCAATTCTTTTTGTTTCTAACAAGTGCTTGGATCTTATACCTATCCACTTGACCATATCTGGGGGGGATGACAGAATGCCCTAGTAAGATTGTGCCCATAGGTTTTGACTTGCCACTGGGGGGATTCATGAGAAGCCATTGTCCGCTCCCACCATACTTACCACTTTCGATCTTTCTCCCACTCATCCATCCCATTACACTGGTCCAATCTTTGGGTTGGCCAAATATTTAAGGGTTGTACCTTCCCTTGTGGGAAGAAGGGGCTAAAGGCCCAGAGGGTAAAAGTAGTTGGCAAAAGATAAAAGCCAAAGAATGAAGCCTTGAGATGCTTCGCCCAGGGATCCCCGAGAAAGCAATAAAAAGCTTCTCAACAAGAAACAAAGGGACCCGTAAAAATAATAAAACAAGACCTGGTTAGAGGATAGGGAGTCTCATCACGAGCCAGCCTATTAGGTCCATGGGCATGTAGCGGTATGACACTACCAACAGCTAGTCACCACGCCAGGGTAGTGGCTCTTGGTGGCATAACCAAGAGAAAAGGGGTCTCATCATGAGCCGGCCTTCTCATTACCGTCAAATGTTTGTGGGTAACATTGCCACCATTGGTCACCACACCAGGGCAGTATCCCCTAGCTAGCTTCTTGAAGAAAAAGCGATAAAACAAAGAAAAAAGGCATGAATGGGCTTGGAAACATTTGCATCCATGACAGGTGCAGCTCACCCTCTACAGAGGCACCCACAGGTAATCCATACATTTCCCTGCTATCATTGCGCCCCTTGCCCAGACATCCCTTATCCACTTCATCCACTCACATGGCTTAGATTTCATCTCTCCCGGAAAGACCCCACATCCAGTGAACATTAGCCCAATAGGGCATCCTAGCATTTCCTCCAAACTTGGCTTGTAGATTAGTATAATGTCTTTGAGCACTTGTCTGGGTAAAGGGGGTTTTATGCACATGTTTAATAACTTGATGATTAGATGTGATTGACATTGCTATGATCCCTGTGACTTATGAGCCCATGGAGGGCGTATCTGTTGATGATTCAGGATCATACCCGATGGACAGGTACCCTTATGGACAGGTACACATGGGGAGATGATTAGTTCGAACCTCCATGGGGCTGAAATCCCACCAAATAGATGTTGGGACCCCAGCAGGGGGCAGAGACAAGTTAAAGGATTTGCACCGGAGAAGAGGAGGACGTTCCACCAAAGGCAGATTGGTAGACCCGTACCCAGGGGGGTTGTGCCTTTTCCACCAGGACGTAGGCCTTGGAAGGCCCATGACATCACCTAGGACACCTAAGACGTCATACAGCGTTTATGGAGGTTCTGGGAGGCAATTATGTGCCAAGTGGCACGTGTGGTAGGTTCCTGAGGCCCAAGGAGGCCTAACATTTCGCTCCAAGAGGCCAACGTTGCCCTAAAAGGGCCTAACGTCACCCTAAAAGGGCATGACATCACCTTTTATGCTTGATTAGGGTTTTAATTATGACATTTAATGTAAAACAGTATTTTGATTTAAAATTGGCCATGTCGACCTTTTGTGACCTAAAAATAAAATTAAGGTCATTGATATGGTATAAGTAGAGAGCTAAAACTCTCTTTTTCTCATCATCATTCACTCACCACTTGGTGAGGTCTGAAATTTGCGGCCCTCATTAGGGTTTTGGCTGAAATTTTGGCGCACTTGTTGAAGGAGGCTTGTTTTTGGTGATCTTTGGTATTTTTCTTGGTGGATGGTTTATAACTAGGGTTTGGCATTGATGATACTTGGTGGATGTGAGTAAATTTCTGCAATCATTCTCTTACTTGAATGGTTATAGTCTTTTACTTTGCATTTTGTAATGAAATTTGTTGGATTAAACCCTAGGGAATAAGCACATGTTATTGTCATTGTTCTAATTACTATCTACCTACCAGATTATGCCAAGGAGCCATTTTCTCTGTTGAAGTCATTGTTAGGGCCTTGCCATTGCAAGACCCTATCTCTTGTTCTTCATCCTAGCCGTTTTTACTTTGACATTGAGCTAAAGAAGGAGGAAAACCTACTAAGGCCTAAGGTTACCTACACCTTAGTAGTCGTTTTCCCCTAGGATTTGATGGTTGAAGCCTTGGCTTACCAACACTTCATCCATCAAATTCCTCTTGTCTTTGGCCCTACTACTAACATCTTGCTCCTTCAATTCTTGCCGCTACTTTTGACTCCATTTGCCCTATAAATGCACTAATCTAAGATCTCTTTCCCCCGAGTGTTTTGATCACAACTCTCAAACGTCCAAATCTTTAAACAACTAACACCTTCTAACTCTAGTTTAGATTAACCTACTAACCTTATTGCTGCTATTATTCACTTGAGTTATAGTTGTACTTTGCAACATTTAAAGCAATTGAAAATATTGACTAATGCATAGCCTTATTTGCTTCTGATGAATGTTGTTGTTATGATATTGATGATAAATCATTCTTACTCATTCTGAAGCTTTTATAAAGCATTTATTGTGAAGTATTGTCTTATAATTATCGTTGCTATACATCTTTGTTTGCTTCATCAATGTATTAGTCCATTGCTTTTATCAAGAAAGTCTTTGATTATATGAAGTACTAACCAGCAAGTGCCCTTGCAAATATAGTTTTGTGTTGCTTTGTTCCGGGCAGGTACACTTCTAGTATTATTTTATCTCTTTATTGGTTGTTTAGCCGGACTTTCTGATCGGTGGTGACTTGTGAGAGGGAAACTTTTACTTAACCTTTATCCTTTGCCTTCTCAAAACCCCAGGTCATCGGGGACGTCTCCCTTGGGCCTACCACCCTAAATAGAAAGAGACATCTTGTTGAGGTGACAGTGATGGAATAGTCTCCCATTACGTCAATTTGTCTTCATTTATCTTTTCCCTTATATCAAAGTACAAATTGCGCGACAACATTTTGGCGCCGTTGTCGAGGAACACTGAGTCAGTTCTCCTCAAGACAACACTTTTTCGGTAAATCTTTCCTCAAGAATCCTTATCTTACAAAGCTTACCTGGCGACTCCACTAATGACGAAGCTAACCATGACTTCTCAATGGGACCCAGGAAATTTTAAACCCCTAGACATGAGTAGAATCCTGGGATACCCTCAACAGATGCCCTCGAAGTACGAAAAATGGCTCCCTAGATTCACTGATCGTGATGGGGAAAGAGCTGACTATCATATGGTTGATTTTTGGTCCTTCTTTCAACTCCATCCTATCGGTGATGATGCTGAAGATTTGGTGATGAAACTCTTCTCCGCCACTCTTCATGGAAATGCTAGGAGATGGTATGATAATCTGCCTGTTGCTAGTATCACATCTATGAACCGGTTAGAAGAAATCTTTCTCAAAAGATGGGGTTTGAAACTGGAAGATATCCAAACATTACTAGAAAGACTCGAATGTGTAAAACAAATTGAGAATGAGACTGTCAAGGACTTCGAGTATAGGTTTGAGGATTTGGTATATCAGAGTCCTAGCAGCCATTGTCCTGAAGACAAGTACCTCGTGTATCTCCATACCAATGCACTCAACGCTCAACGAAGCTTACAACATGGCCATACAAATCGAGGCAATATCTTTTTGTCCAAGGGAGAACACATCATCTCTCTAGAGACTAAAATCAGTGACCCTGAAGGTACCCCAGTCACTCTTGGTTTGGAAAGAATAGTTTTCCTTGAAACCTTTACTGTTGATTTCCAAGAAGAAGGGGAACAAATTTTTGACCAACCAAATGCTAAAGATCTTAATGAGGTTCTCCAAACCCACAGGGAAGAGAAAAGGATTGTTGAAGAGACGGTTGAGGAGCCAGAACCCGAACAAGACGATGAAGTATCAACATGCCTCCCTCTCTCTGATGAAGCCATCCATAAGCCTTATCCCCCTGCACAAGGAGAAGAGAATAAGGTTAGTCACTTTCCTTTTCAGGATCTTGATAATGCCTTATTTTATGATTCAAAGAAGGAAGAAGAAATGGAATCCTCGAACAAAGTAGATCTTCCTCGTTGTATAGTTGAAGAAGAGGAGGCAACTCATGAGGATGAAACAATGATGCATGTTGAAGACACCCAAGTCCTCAAAGCTCCTACACAAGAAGAAACAAACACAGTAAGTTACCCTCCTCTCCATAATTTTAATGATTCTTTGCTTTATGATTTGGGAAATGAGGAGGAGATGGATGAGCCCTTGAATGTTGTGAATCCTTCATGTTATGATATAGATAGTGACATAGTTGATACTGATGAGTTCATACATGTCGGAAGACGTAAATGGGATGTAGTTGGTTATGATATGGACCCCATTTACGACATTAAGAATCATTTCCAAGTGTTGCCTTTACAGTTATCACAACAAGTTACTCTTGATTTTGACCAGTGGCAACAAGGAGATGATATAATTACCGATACTTTCCAAACGCCCAAGGTTGACCTAGTCCCACATTTTCCTTATGATTTTCGGTCATACCTTGAGTATTTTGATGAGTACTCCTCTGAGCACTTGGATTCTTTCCATGAAGAGGATTGTCAACCACCACTGTGCTCAGGTCTTGATAGGAGTAAGAACTTCGTTTGCCTGAAGAGGGATTCTTGTGACAGCTTTCCCCAGCCACCTCCAATTACTTTACCTTGTTGTGTCATTAAAGGTGTAGTTGGGAAATATATTTTTTGTATTGACTTTCCTCTAAGGCAAACCCTAGAGTTCAAGGGTAGGTTAAATACTTCAAGAAAAAGTCCATCTAAACCTTTCAACCTTCCCTTAAGAGTTTGTCAGTCATCTTCTAGATCCTTGTCAGTCCTTTCCCAGGCTTCAGATTATGAGGACGTCTTAGGTAGCCAGCTTTCAGACGTTTTGAGTCAGTTTTCTGAACCTTTGACTTTTCACGATCCCTTCTTGAAGTGGATTGAGCACTTTCCTCAGAGAATGATTTCGCATGATTTTGTCCCTCCCACCCGCCTCCATGAGTTAGACTTTATGATTTCCGATGATACAATACATTCTCTAACCCATGATATTTTTGTGCTTAACTTGTCACTTTTTTGGTTTATGATGAAGCACAGAGGCAGGTATTCTGAGACATTGCTAGGATGGTTTCACTGGTCATTTCACTACACGTAGCATTCAGCCGACAGGTACGTACAGGTAAGTAGGCATTTGCATTCATTGTATATACCATTTACATTTCATGGTAGAATAGTTTGCTTTCACATTTGTACATATGCTTATTTTCGTTTTTTATATGAGTCAGGGGTGATATTACCACCCCAAATGATTGTTAACATCTTTATATTGAAATCAAGCAGGTTACAGGTTATGCTAGAGATGTCGAGGTTCTCATGCACTCTACGGTGAGCACATGTCCCCGAGTTGGAGCCAGATGCTATCCTCCAGCTTAGGGATAACTAAGGAGATTATGTCTCGAGGCCCACAGGTCCTAGACATGAAGTACTGAGAGCCAGATCGACTTGAGCATGGCCTTGGAGGGCACATCTTTTCATCCTTCAGTGCCTCCACTTTGTCAACAGCAGCAGCATCCATCACCTCGGCCTAGTCCTGTAGCAAAAATGGATCTTTCTCCATGAGGTAATGAGTCTGGGTATCATGCTATGTGTCACTCTGATCCTCAAAACCTTTGAATATGTGCATTCAATTCTTTTTGTTTCTAACGGGTGCTTAGATCTTATACCTATCCACTTGACCATATCTGGGGGGGGATGACAGAATGCCCTAGTAAGCTTGTGCCCATAGGTTTTGAGTTGCCACTGGGGGGATTCATGAGAGGCCATCGTCCGCTCCCACCATACTTACCACTTTCCATCTTTCTCTTGCTCATCCATCCCATTACACTGGTCTGGGCTTTGGGTTGGCCAAATATTTAAGGGTTGTACCTTACCTTATGGGAAGAAGGGGCTAAAGGCCCAGAGGGTAAAAGTAGCTGGAAAAAGATAGAAGCCAAAGAATGAAACCTTGAAACAAAGGGAACCGTAAAAATAATAAAACAAGACCCAGTTAAAGGATAGGGGGTCTCATCACGAGCCAGCCTATAAGGTCCATGGGCATGTAGCGGTATGACACTACCAACAGCTGGTCACCACGCCAGGGTAGTGGCTCTTGGTGGCATAGCCAAGAGAAAGGGGGTCTCATCACGAGCCAGCTTCTCATTTCCGTGAAATGTTTGTGGGTAAAATTGCCACCACTGGACACCACGCCAGGGCAGTGTCCCCTAGCTAACTTCTTGAAGAAAAAGCAATAAAACAAAGAAAAAAGGCATGAATGGGCTTGGAAACATTTGCATCCATGATAGGTGCAGCTCACCCTCTACAGAGGCACCCACAGGTAAGCCATACATTTCCCTACTATCACTGCACCCCTTGCCCAGACATTTCCCTGCTATCACTGCACCACTCACATGGCTTAGATTTGATCTCTCCCGAAAACACCCCACATCCAACGAGCATTAGCCCAATAGGCGTCCTAGCGTTTCCTCCAAACTTGGCTTGTAGATTAGTATAATGTCTTTGAGCACTTGTCCGGGTAAAGGGGGTTTTATGCACATGTTTAATAACTTGATGATTAGATGTGATTGACATTGCTATGATCCTTGTGACTTATGAGCCCATGGAGGGTGTATCTGTTGATGTTTCAAGATCATACCCGATGGACATGTACACATGGGGAGATGATTAGTTCGAACCTCCATGGGGCTGAAAGCCCACCAGATGGATGTTGGGACCCCAGCAGGGGGCAGAGACAGGTCAGAGGATTTGCACCAAAGAAGAGGAGGACGTTCCACCAGAGGCAGACTGCCAGACCCGTACCTAGGGGGGTTGTGCCTTTTCCACCAGGACGTAGGCCTTGGAAGGCCCATGACGTCAACTAGGAAACCTATGACGTCATCCAACATTTATGGCGGTTTTGGGAGGCAGTTATGTGCCAAGTGGCACGTGTGGCAGGTTCTTGAGGCCTAACGTTTTGCTCCAGGAGGCCAACATTGCCCTAAAAGTGCCTAACGTCACCCTAAAAGGGCATGACGTCACCTTTTTATGCTTGATTGGGGTTTTAATTATGACATTTAATGTAAAACAATATTTTGATGTAAAATTGGCCATGTCGACCTTTTGTGACCTAAAAATAAAATTAAGGTCATTGATATGGTATAAGTAGAGAGCTAAAACTCTCTTTTTCTCATCATCATTCACTCACCACTTGGTGAGGTCTGAAATTTGCAGCCCTCATTAGGGTTTTGGCTGAAATTTTGGCGCACTTGTTGAAGGAGGCTTGTTTTTGGTGATCTTTGGAATTTTTCTTGGTGGATGGCTTATAACTAGGGTTTGGCATTGATGATACTTGGTGGATGTGAGTAAATTTCTGCAATCCTTCTCTTACTTGAATGGTTATAGTCTTTTACTTTGCATTTTGTAATGAAATTTGTTGGATTAAACCCTAGGGAATAAGTACATATTATTGTCATTGTTCTAATTACTATCTACCTACTAGATTATGCCAAGGAGCCATTTTCTCTGTTGAAGTCATTGCTAGGGTCTTGCCATTGCAACACCCTATCTCTTGTTCTTCATCCTGGCCGTTTTTACTTTGTCATTGAGCTAAAGAAGGAGGAAAACCTACTAAGGCCTAAGGTTACCTACACCTTAGTAGTCGTTTTCCCCTAGGGTTTGATGGTTGAAGCCTTGGCTTACCAACACTTCATCCATCAAATTCCTCTTGTCTTTGGCCCTACTACTATCATCTTGCTCCTTCAATTCTTGCCGCTACTTTTGACTCCATTTGCCCTATGAATGCATTGGTCTAAGATCTCTTTCCCTTGAGTGTTTTGATCACAACTCTCAAACGTCCAAATCTTTAAACAACTAACACCTAACCCTAGTTTAGATTAACCTACTAACCTTATTGCTGCTATTATTCACTTGAGTTATAGTTGTACTTTGCAACATTTAAAGCAATTGAAAATATTGACTAATCCATAGCCTTATTTGCTTCTGATGAATGTTGTTATGATATTGATGATAAATCATTCTTGCTCATTCTGAAGCTTTTATAAAGCATTTATTGTGAAGTATTGTCTTATAATTATCGTTGCTATACATTTTTGTTTGCTTCATCAATGTATTAGTCAATTGCTTTTATAAAGAAAGTCTTTAATTATATGAAGTACTAACCAGTAAGTGCCCTTGCAAATATAGTTTTGTTTGCTTTGTTCCGGGCAGGTACACTTCTGGCATTATTATCTCTTTATTGGTTGTTTAGTCGGACTTTCTGATTGGTGGTGACTTGTGAGAGGGAAACTTTTACTTAGCCTTTATCCTTTGCCTTCTCAAAACCCCAGGTCATCGGGGACGTCTCCCCTGGGCCTACCACCCTAAATAGAAAGAGACATCATGTTGAGGTGACAGTGATAGGATAGTCTCTCATTACGTCAATTTGTCTTCATTTACCTTTTCCCTTCTATCAAAGTATAAATTGCGTGACAACAGGTACCACTCTCCAATAACCTTTTTCTTGTGGACACACATCTTTATGGCTACTAGAGGCACCATGCTAGCCACCAAAGTCTCCTCTTTGGAAACTTAGTGTGATGATCTGCAACACAAAATTGACCACGACCACTTTTATGCCCAACAAAACTTTGCTTCGATCAATTAAAATCTCTACAGACTAAACTCAGTCCAAGACTAGTTGTCCCAACTTATGGCAATGTACAATCAATCCATGAGTTATCAATGTTAGGAGCAGTCGTCCCAAAATGAATCATCCAATCCTATGGGACCTCACTCTACCCCATTTGCTCGTGACCCTATGACTCAAATGTGTCATAGACTCACTAAATTGGATCTCAACAAATTTGATGGCACCAACCCCAAAGGTTAGGTCACTCAAATGGAACATTATTTTTCCCTACATGGCATCACAGATGACTTAATGAAACTTCGTGTGGGTGTCTTATATTTGGATCCTAAACGTTGGCAATGGTGACAATGGCATAAGAACTCCCACGACTTACATTACTTGGACACAATTTGTCTCAAACCTCTATGAACGCTTTGAAACAAACACTCATTATTTGGGCCAACTGGCCAAGCTTAAACAATCTAGTACTATCGAAGAGTTCATCTCCGCTTTTGAGCAACTTGCCTTCCGCACCGAAGGCATGTCAAATACCTTTTTTAGGGAATGCTTTATTAGTGGTCTAAAGGAGGAGATATGTGCCCAAGTCTTAATGGTTGATCCTACTACTTGGTTGAAAGCTTCTCAAAGAGCCAGAGAAGCCCAAAAGGTGGTGAATGCTCAAATTAAAAAGACACCCTCTATATCATGTCTCTGTCCCACTATTTGTCCTCCTACCAATCCCTCTTTGTCCTCTCCACCCCTCAAGATCCACAAGTTAATCTGTGTTAAAATCACAGAGCCCCAACTTAAAAGTCTCTACAATTGTGATGAGAAACATTTTCCTGGGCATAAATGTGAGCAAAAGCTATTTATGGCCATTTTAGAGAACATTTCAGATGATAAAGTTGAAGCTATACCTCAAGAGACTCTACATTCACCCAATGAGGACATTCCTCCATCTACTCTGCAAGTATGTAGAACCCCAAATCTCCCTGCATGCCTTGACTAGTATTTTGGCTCCCCTCCCCAAACCGTCAAATTGATTGGCTACATCAAACATCGTAAATTCCTTATCTTAATTAATAGCGGTAGCACTCATTAATAGCAGTAGCACTCATAACTTCAGTCACAACGTGTAGCCCAAAAAACACACTACTATATCGATGTTGTGAACAACTTCCAAATCATGATTACTAATAGCAGGTCCATGAGATGCGGTGGTCGTTGTGAAAATGTGTGGCTTCAAATGGGTGATTATTCTTTGAAAACCCACATGTTTTCTATTGAAATGGGTGGTTGTGACATTGTTTTGGGTGTTGAATGGTTACGACATTATGTAACATACCTACTATCATAATTTAAAAATTTTGGATTAATCTCCCACAAATGAGAAATCTCCAAAAACCTGCACTTGCAAAATGCCAATCCCTAGTTCAATATCGGGATTCGGGGTTTCGGAGGTTACGGTGTCGAGGGTCCCTGTCCTCTCGAATCCCCGATCACCTATGGAACGAGTTTTCGACGCGCCCCTCATTGCCTATGCCCCGCTTGGTTAAGCCTTTGGTCCATACGACCTGTTCCTATATGACAACTTCTCATCGGGGTTTCGGGGTTTCGCGACTTTCGTTGTCACAAACCTCTGTCCTTACAGACTCCCGATTCCCGATTTTTCGATGAGCTCCGTCTCTAAGGGCTAGCCCCTACTGGCTATACCTTGGTCTATATGACCGGCCTCCGTGACCGTGGCCTTGTATCACCCTGTCGAGATTCGGGTTTTCCCACAACAAAGATTCGACGCATACTGAACCCCGAATCCGCGATCTCCGATTTCGCGATATAATCAAGTCTTATTTAAACAATCATTAATTAATCCTTCATGAAGGTTTAAGTGTTAAGTTAATTACGTCGGGCTTTCGGGGTTCGCGAGATTCTCCTGACGTGATTTTCTCGCCATCGAGAATCCCGAAATGTCGATCCCTGATGCACGTGTGAGCTCTCTCTCTCCTCCACGTCACCACTGCCTTGTGTCATTCCATCGGATATCGCTAAATCGCGACTTCTCCGGTCGTGATTCCTTTATATGCAAGAAACCCGAAATGTCGAACCCCGATCCCTCGGGATCCTCTGACACACATCCTCGTAATGAACGGCTCAGATCTCATCGGGAAATCGCGGATCGCGATTTCCTGTTGCACAATTTCCTTACCATCGAAAACTCCGATGAACAAACTCCGACGGCGCCCGATCCTTTGCCACCTGTCCTCGCAGACGGACGGCCCGGATTGATTCTCGGGGTTTCGGGACTTATGATGTCCTAGTTCTCATGGCCTCGAGAACTCCGATTTTCCGATGGGCCAATCGCCGATGGTTCTCGATGGTAGCCACCTGTCTCACAGATGGACGGCTATGATTGTACCGGGATTTTCCTACGTGTTTCCCGACTCTTCCCAGATGATGGACACCTATCCTTCACTCTGACTCTAGTGGTCCCACCTTGCTTACGTCACCGTCGGGATATCGCCAATCGCGATTCCCATCGACGCAGTTTCCTTATCTTCGAAAACCCCGATTTCCCGATCCACGACTCTACGGGATCCTCTGACACGCGTCCTGCACAATGGACGGTCCAGATCTGATCCGAAAATCGCGTGTCGCGATTTCAATATGTAACGGTTCTATACTCCCCAAATCTCCGATGGTAAAATCCCGACGCCTCCCAAACGCTGACACATGTCCTGCCGAGATCAACGACTAGGATCCGTTCTCGGGATTTCGAGGACCATAAGGTCTCGATTTTCTAACATCACAAAACCTCGATGACTCAGATTTCCCGATGACTCGTCTTATGCACGCTAGGGCTTAAACCCCGCGCAACTTTTCTAGATCTAACGGCTGACGGGATTTTGTCAATCTTCTCCGTAAGGTCCTTACCGTCGATTTCTTCCTCCTTGAAGGCCTTCTCGAGAATGGCTAAGTATCCCTTCTACAAGGGGGAAACTCTACAAGAGATCTATCCCAGGGCTTTCCTGGAGACGTATAGGGAAGATAGCTTCCCGAGGACGGGCTGGGAGCTTATCTTAGCTCAATCTAAGCGTAACTAGATT
>JASDQU010100581.1:48901-59501 GCA_032191745.1 Picea mariana | reverse complement strand
CCCTAATGGTCACCCAATATTTGACAAAGTCAACATTGACTTGGTCAACTGTCGTTAGAATTGTGTCGTTATAATTCTATAAATATGTTTCATTCTAGGGATGTTGTGACAAGTTTTCTATAACAACAATGATTCAAAAATGGTATAAGGTCTTCTTGGTGAAAAAAAAAATAGCTTTTTTTCATATGTTATAATAGAAAAATATAATAGATATTCTATTATACACCACTCAATTTTATAAGATTATCATCAGTATATGTGTAACAGCCTGTTTCCCCCAATTTGTAATTAATCATAAAATAGGAATTACCATGCTAATGCATGAGGAAAATGTAAATGTATTATTGTTTGAGTTGCCAATAACTGACTGTGGGGGTGAAGCCTTAAAAGTGTTGGCCATGATATCACTAGAGGAAGAATGTGAGAACTATACAAGAGGGTTCATATATCAAATAACTCCAAATTTTCCCTTGATGAGGATGACAACCTCCTTCAGATCCCAAGGAGAGAAATCAGTAAATGGAGAAAAGATCGGTGGTTGAATTATCAACCACCCCTATGAATGGAAACATGGGTTGTCAGCCCAAAGTAATGCAGGGACCTGTAGACCCGAGATTCCTTCTGACAGAAGGAACGGGATAGGTCGGAAAAAACCTTCCAAGGTAAGAGGGACACACACACGGGAAAAAAGGAGACAAGGAACGAAGAGTGCAAGCTCACAATGGAGATGCGCAGAGCTCTCCAATGAGTCACAAATTGAAGGATGTGAGATTGATGCTGAGGATCATCTAAGAAACCTCGCCAAGGCCATAACAGAGAGGGAAACCTTTGAAAGTTCATAGAGAATAGAACCCGAGAAGAAGCTGAAATAAGGAAAGAATCCTTGAGAAATGCGAAGAGTTCCCTGGTGATATCATGGCTTGGCATGGGGGTGGCCAGAGTGCTAAGAATGAATGCCTCTATGCCTATGGTCAGGTGGAAGGAAGAACACCCACAGTCAGTTGGTTGCCGGAAACATGTAATAGATAAGTGATTTCTTACCCTGTGTAGTTTATCTATAATTGTGTATGAATTTGGCTATACCGTGTATGTTGCAGGAATCAGGCATATTTCTTAATGGATATACTATATTTCTACTTGATTGTATAATTAGGCTAGTAAGAAAGCATATGGTTAGGATAGGTTTTATATCTGTAAATACTTGTGTCCTATGGTGGCATTAGCCCGAGTCATGAACTGTGCATTCATCGACCATGAACACAGTTTCATGTACGCATGTAAACCTTCCTAATCCTTTTGAGTCCCTTGGAGGATGAAGCCTGTCAAGCTCAGGAGAGGTAGTACAGATATGCACAGGCTCTCTATGAGGCAAAATGAACCCAGAACCCCTTGATGAAGGAGTGCAATAGTTGTTCTGAAGACTCTTCTAAGAGTCAAGTTCAGGAGAAAGAGTGCAAAGCTCTCAATTCCTTCATAGATGATGAAGCTAAGGAAGAATAATGAGTTTCAAATAAGAAAGAGAGTACCCTTTAATTTGCTAGATGCACAGACGAGACCCTTTCAGAGGATCTGAGGTTTGTCATGACCATTAGATTGGAGGAAGGAACGTAGGCGTTAATGCCTCGACCCCTTTCAGCCTTCACAAGTAGTGAAGGAATTTGGACCATAGATCCCAAGATCCATGAGAGTTACCTAGACTTTCCATTTGTAGGGGACACATGGCTGTCGGTTGACATTTCGACACCCGCTAAATCCAAGGGCAAGATCCCTTGTCTTCACAAGTCGCAAAAGCCTGGTATGCAAAACCTTGAATCAGTGTAGAGTGAATAGGTTTCAGTGTTTCAGCACTCGGGAAACCAAAGGGAAAGACCCCTCATTTTCCCAAGTTGCAAAATCCCAGTACCTGAAACCCCGATGCACTCTGTGGTAGAAAGGAGGAGTCCCGAAAGGATCTGGACCATCCATCGGAGGAGACATGTGGTGAGCGGTCAAAGTTCAGGGAAAACTATGAAAAGATCTAGACCATTGGATCCAAATCATCGAGGATCGTTGGATCTCGTACAAGAATTCGCGTATCGGAGTTTGGGGAATGGAGTGACCAGTGGTTTGGGTCGCTGCATTTCGAAATCCCGATTACCAAAATCCTAATATGGCTAGGACCATCGGATCAGGGGGAAATCCATAGTTGTTGATCTCATCGAAGGAAGATTTCAGAATTCATGGTTTGTAGAGGAAAGGGGATGGTATTTCGTTGTTCTCTTATGTCCCGAAAGCCGAAGGCTCAAGCGGACAGGTGGCACATCCCAGATATAGGAGCCATGTGGATGAAAAGTGGTACATCCCGGAATAGGGGTCACATGGAGGTGACAGGTGGTGCATTCTCGTCACAGGGAAGGAGTCAACACCCCATTGACCTATATCGTGTTTCAGGGTTTGGCATTCCAAAAAGGTAAGGAATACTTGCAACGGGAATTGCGAAGTTGTGAAACCCTAAGGAGATAGGTGTTGAGACTTGTGTCCTAGCTGGAGGTCACATGGCATCAAGACAAAGGTGGAGTCGAGTACCTTACCCCATTTCAGGTTTCGGGGTTTGGAGAGCCGAAAGACTTGACTCTCTTGCATTGCTGGGTTGCGAAATGTGAAAGGTGCCTCTTGTCTTGGCCTGTGTTCATAACCAATGATCACATGGAGGTGGATAAAGGAAGAGCTAGCCTGCGCTAGGCCCCCGTAGGAATTCAGGGATTCTATCCCTTGAGGAAGAGCGAAATTTTTATTTTTCCGTAGTGGGTATGTGACAATATGTCTATGGGGAAGAATGTCAGAAAACACTAGAGGTGGAAAAACAATTAAAGATGGTGAAAAGGGTGATAGTAAATGTTATTTCCCTTGCAAAAATTGTTGTACTAGACGTCCCAAAATATTTTTAATAGAAACAACTAAAAAACATTGTAGAAAATATGGGCACATGGATGGGGGATCAAATGAATATCATCCCATGGTAATTATATATATATGTATTTATTATCTGTTTTAATATTGATTGTATTCTCAAACTTTTATACTATTTTATACATGCACTAATTTTGCATGATTTTTTCTAATTATAAAGTTAGAGTTTCCCCCTAACTTTCTACAGAAAGCACCAAGTAGTAGTAGAAATTATGTTGTACAAGATGAGAAGCATGAAGAAGATAATGAACATCAAGTTAATGATCCCATGGAAGTAGATAAGAATAATAACATAGTTCAATATGATGGGACAAATCAAATGATCCAAGATTTATTCGGTCATCCAGATGAGGATCATGGGGACAATAGTGATGGTATTTATGATGAATCTCTAATTGAAAAGGAAAATAAACAACTTTATAAAGGGTCAAGAGAAAATCTTCTCTCCACTACATTGTTGTTGGTGAACTTAACGGTTATGAATCATTTTTAGAACACTTGTATGACACATATCCTAAGGTATGTAATATGTTTCATCACATCTACATAAAGGTTGAATTTTTCCCCTTTTTTTAGTGTTAATTAATGTCTAAAATGAAAATGCAATATTTACAATTATTATTTTTTACATTAGCTAGTTATTTTTTATGTTTTAGATTGTTAGGTGAATTGTTTTTACCCTCATCAAATATTTTATAACCTCACAGATATCGATATTTACATGCCATTATGAAAGACATTGGAATGGAGTATCAAAGTATAGATGCATGTCCTGATTATCATATTATATATTCTGGACAATATGCGTCGAAAACCAAATGCCCAGTATGTGGTATCAATAGATATTGAACTAATCAAGTAACAAAAATGGTGCCTCGAAAGGTTCTTCGACATATTCCCATAATTCCACACTTGTAGTGAATGTTCAAATGCCAAATCATAGCACAGTTTATGGATTACCATGCACGAAAGAGAATTGAAGATGGGGTTCTTCGAACTCCTGTAGATGGTTATGCATTTAGGGAAATTGATGCAAAATGGCTAGAATTTACAGATGAACCTCATAATGTTAGGCTCTCATTGAAAAATAATGATGTTAATACAATTGGATATCTTCGGTTTTCTTACTCAGTGTGGCCTATTTTTGTTATCAACAATAAAATTCCTCCTTGGATTTTAATAATGAGGGAGCACATAATGTTGACAATGATTGTTCCATGTATTTGTTTACATTAATTTTTCAAATGTAATTTTTTCATTTGTCTCATTTTTTGCACAATATATTTTATTTATTTATTTATGTATATATACATACTGATGGGTGTTATATATGCACTAAAAACACACTAAAAACCCTTAATTAAATTGTCAACCAGGGGTAAGTAAACTTAGGGTTGTAGAAAAATATATGCCAAAGGTAGAAGGGCTGGTAGGAGTATAGTCTAACTAATGAAGGTAGCTATCTAAGGCTAATATACTCAAGAAAAACTATCTAATGAGAAAACCCTACTAAGCAACTTGAAACTAGGTAACCTAAGTACTTTTGGGCCAAGGATAGATGGATAGTTCTAAGAAAACAAGTAAAAACCCTACTTGAAGCAAACTAGTTCATAAAAATACGCAAAGGCAACTATTTAAGCATATCAATAAGCAAATGACAAAAGAAAACTATTTTAACTTGTCAACCTATATTCAATGAGTAACTACCCTATGAAAGAAAATAAATAAACAATCAAGCAAAGACACCTAACTAACCTACGAAAGCAAGTAAACAAGCAAGCAAATACAACTAACTAACCTATTAAAGAAAATAGACAACTAAGCAGAACAACTAGCTAGCCTATTAAAGAAAATAGACAACTAACTACTCTAAGCCAACTTCTAAGTCAAATAATCAAATGAAAACTTCTCATTGAACAACTATCTAGCCTAAGAGGCAAGTGGACTAGATTCTTAATTCAAAACTATTTCTAATTCATGAAAGGAAATTTATTTAATTGAAAGCAAGAAATACTAGCAACTAACCTTGAACCTATGATAAGAAAACTACTATCTATTCTATCAAAGAAAAGACTATCTATCCTACAACAACAATTAAACTATCTTTTAAACTATGAAAGCAAGAAACTATATTTTCTGATCTATGAAAACAGGAAACTATTCTTTTAATCTATGAAAGCAAGAGAACTATTTCTTAATATATGAAAGAAAGAAAACAGTATTTTAAATCTATGAAAACTCAAACATAATGTTGGTGGTTGTGTGAATGTCTCTGGTGTCATATGATATCTCGATGACACTTGACAACAAAGGACAATTCAAGCGGTATAAGCTCAATACTGATCTCAATAGCAAAGTGAAAGGTATGGATTAAACAATCCAATGAGAATTTAGCCATGACAAAAGCAATGTTAAATAACCGATGTATTCATGTATAAACCATCAACAACATAACGAGATCATCATTATACTTCTATACTACATAAGAAAAACTAGATTCAACCATTAACTAGGAAATACAATTGGAATTTAATTCTAGGAAAGGAAATTACATAAAATGAAACTATGCTATACCTATTCTAACAATTCAAAATATGATAAGAAAAATGCTTGAAAACAAAATTAAAACATGGCATATAAAAAATTAAACTAATGCATGTATTGACTAACAACTAAGTAAGAAAGATATATATATAGTTGAAATAAGTAATCTATCATTAAAAACTGAAATTAACTCTATCCATCCATCAAATCCTTGTTGAAGAGAACCCAAATAAAAACTTTGTTCTAGTCTAATTAAAACTATGTTTTAAACTTGACTATAAAATCATAAAAGAAAGCATAATCTAATATCTAATTGCGCATGGGTTTAGTCTAGGGATTTGCAAATCCATTCCTAATCTACAAGATCAATACATGTTGACACATCTCATCATTCTAACATGCAAAAGATAATCAAAACATTTAAACTACAACAAACTAATTAACACAATAAAAATATGCATGTACAGAAAAATAAAGAGAACAATTAAATCATAAAATGCATGAACAACACGAAGATAGTTACCATACTGTTGGTGCCCCCCCCAGCAAGTCATGGTCACTTCCTAAAAGTACACCATGAACTCAGCAGGTCGAATTCATCATAAAAACTCAAAAACACAGTTCTTGTATAATCTGGAAATGTAAAATGGCAAAATAGAGTAAAATCATGTTTCTATCTATCACATTGATGTTTCTACTACTTAACAACTATATGGCCATCCTAGTGGTATTTATAATCTTACATACCAAGTGGTCGACCATAGGAGGGTCAAACCACTTCTAAATTTGGAAAATTACAATAAATGATGCCTTAACTGCTAAAATAGAGAAAGCCAATAATCACCCTCTTGAACAACTGAAACTAAGTTGTTGGAAGCTCAGTAGCTAGAGGGGGAAAGCATGAACAAAACCCACATTCCCGAATCACCCATCACTGGACGCCAATACCATAACCGCCAAATCACCCTCCATTTTTTTGCAATACGTAGTGTTGGACAGAGTGTCGGATCGGATATCGGAACGAGTGCTGGAAGGAGTGGCAGATCAAGTGCCAGAAGCATAAACATGGTGCATTTTTCTCCCTGTAACACCAAAAATGTGAATCAGATCCTTGGAAATCATAAAAACGTGATTAATTATACCCAATAATGACATTAAACATGAATCACATGTACCATATGTCGATCATACCGTTTTAACATAAAATTCTTCAAAAAGATCCTTCAAAAGATGAAAAACACATGTACATGTGGTAAAAGTGTATAATAACCATCACAAAAGTGATCATATCTCGGGCCCAACATTACCCCCACACTTATGATTTTGTAGGTCCCACTGCAAACAAAAATAAGTTACCCCTCATTACTAGGCTTGCTGAGGAGGGTCGGATTTAGAAGCTTCTCCTTCTTGCTGTGAAGACTTAGCCTTGAGCCTCTTGTGTTGCTTCAACTGTGCGTTGAGGCTACAGTTAGATTCGGTCATCTCATTGACCAATCGTTGAAGAGAGTTAACTTCTGTTTGAAGGACTGGATTATCATGATGAAGGTGTGTATCTATTGTCTTCCTTTCCTCCAACTATTGGAGAAGCTAATGGTTTTCCTTTTGTAGCTCCTCTATGGTTGGGGCAAAATCGGTGATCTCCGATGAAGGCTTAGATCCTTTGAGGGATGTGGAAAATACATTAGTTTTAAGATCTAGAGTAGACATGGGTGAAGTAGGAGTGATGGGAGATCGGTAAGGTGAAGTAGGTTATGATTTTGTTTTCCTTAGTGGCTCTAATCCATTCACAGAAACTTCCCTAGGTTTCTTGTGAGGTCTCTCAAGGTCAAAGGACACTTGGATAGGGTACAAAGTAGGTGGAGGTTTTGCATAGGGCTTGGTTCTTGTGCTCTGGGTACTCTTCCAAAAGGGTCCTTTACCAAATCAATTGGCTCCCCTCTTGTTTGTGGGAATGATGGGAAAGTCTTGATGCATTACTTCTTGGATATTTTTAGGTGTAGGATCAAGAGAGAGTGAAGGCATTGGGGGGTTAACAATAGGCTTCTTTTGGTGTTTTCTCTTGGTCTTTTTACCCGATGAATAAGTAAGGATAACAACAAGATTTTGGTATTGTTCCAACAAAGAGAGGGTTTTTGCAAGGACGTTTGGATTTCTTGGAGAGAAAGGCTTGGATGGAGAGATAGTTTTCAGGATAAGTGGCTTTTTGTCAGTCTTAAATGTCAAGTGAGGGTTTGCAAATTGGTAGATAAAGGCATCCCAATTTTTCCCTTGTTTCTCTAGTTCGACAAGAATGAGGATTTTGATCAAGCCATGGTGGAAGAGACTATTGTAGGGGTTAGTCACATTCTTACTCACTTGAGAGGACATCTTCTCCAAGATTTTGAGAAAATAGAAGGGGAAGTTCAAGGGTTTGTTGAATAGAAAATGAGGCAGCAATCTAAAATGAAAAGATTTGAAAGTAGAGCATCTACCTTCACATGTAATTAAACTTATGATGATGATGAGGGGATTGATCAATTCCACCTTTATCCACTCCTTAGTATACCCTTTTTCTCCTGAAATTATTTTGAATTCAGGCTTAAACATCCTATTATAACTTGAGCGCAACAATTGGTGGTTTTTGAACCATCTATCTCCCATTCTTGGGAGCTTTGTAGCTGCAACAATGGAATCTTCTAAAAATTCAAATGTAAGAGACCCTACATGTGTTGTCTTACCATCAAAACCAACTGAAAATTGCATGGAGAGGCCGTCATCATGGCCCTACAAGCTAGACAAAAATGGCCCCTGGTCTGCATGCAAAAACACTTCTCGGCATTGTGCAAATTCGGAAATGGAAAACAAGTTTGCATAGGAGGAAGGTTCGTATCTCCTAGGCATTGTGACAATGGTGAAAATAACCAAGCAAAGGCATGAATAGGCCAAGAGATGGTATGAATTGGGAACAGTCTGAGCATGATTTGAACATGGGACAAATTGGTAGAGGTTGGGAATGATTCCTTAATGCAGGGAAGAGAAAATGGAAAGGGAAAATGGAGATAATGGTTTCCCAACCTGATTTTGAATGCGCTTATGGTGGAGTACGTTGCACACATGTGCGTGCAAGCTTCCATGTGTGGGAATTTCGAATTCAATGGCTTGTTTTTGAGGCATGTAATGATGAGTGGTGTTGAGTCTCCATTTTGATATAAATATATACCCTATCTTACCCTATATCTAAGTCTTTTTACCTCTATTATAAACCTACACTGGACTATTCCCTCCCAAAACACATGCCTAATAACTATGTCATGTCTACAAGAGGTAATTGGTGATTTAAAGCATGTTTGTTTAACTTTCATAAATTAATTCGATTGAAAGTGTTTTATTTTGTATAGTTCTAATAATTTGATTTATCAGCAGTCTATCCGGCACTACCAGACACCATGTAATCTGGTACCAAATCCATTCCGGTACTGAAGACAGTTCTGATCTGGTACCAATTCCATTTTGGTACCAAGGTGTGCACTATTCTGGTACTCCTTGCTCTATTCTATTCCGGTACTAGAACTTGCGACTGTGTGCAATCCGGTACCAAAAACCACTGTTTCCAGAATGCACCAGCTAGATCGGGATAATGGTGAATATTTCAAGAAGACGATTGGATAGACGCATCTGAGTTGGTTTTCCAGTTGCAAGAGACTCCATCGCTCATGCACTTCATGTCATGAGGATGGAATCGACTCTTCAAAATTCGATGTAAAACTTAATTCTGGAATTTCTTGAACTGTTTAATGTTTATCCATACATATTGGTAGTATCGGCTTACCTTATATAAGGAATGTTGTGTAGAGAAGAATGTAAGAAATATACGATAAGAATCAAATAATACTTGTCATCGGCATGTATGAAGTAAAAGACTGTTGATCCAATTTACTAGCTTAATTAATATAAAAAATCTTTCATGTCAATTCTTGGATGTGAGTGAAAGCTTTAGTCTGTTAACTCTTTAAGAGGTTCCTTGTTGGTTTGGCAAGGGACCACCACCCCAACTAAGGTAAACCTCATTGTATACATTTTGTGTGTTTGTGTGTGGATAGTTACAACAACGTGTATGTATGATTAATCTTTATTTCATTCTCAGGATTGAGCATCGAATGCCTTAGTTTGGATTGGTGTGTATAAGCAAGTGTTAGATAGAATAGATATTTTATTCTCAGATGTTGAAGATAGTTATCTCATAATTTGAAGTGTGGGTCTGATATTCTAAGTTTATGATTGTAGTATCATAAGGGAACAAGAGGATTTATCTTTCATCTTCATGTGTTGTAATTAAGCCTTTCATTTATACTAAATCTCCCCTGTGCTGGTTTGATTGAATTACATGAGGCTAAAGTTGGATTTTATTTCAGGAATGGTTGGAACTGATTGTTTTAGCTGCTACAGGAGACAAGCTTCTTAGAGTTCATCTTTTCAATACAAGTGCCTAACATGAACATACTTGTTTCTCTGGGACAACATTTCTTTGAGTGACTATTTGTCTAGATTTCATTATCAGTTTTCTCTTTTAGGTTCAGAATATACTTTGAAGTATTTAGAGATCTTAGAAATGGGATTTTTATGCTATTAATTATTTCCTATATGCAACAGACTTAGATAGGCTACTTGATCTTGACACATATGGTGTAATGACTTTTTCGATTAGGAATCTTGGATTGACATTTAAATGAGTGTGAGATATATAGTGAACATATATACGCATGAACATTTTGGCACTGTTGTCAGGGAGTTGTAAACAATAACAGGTAGCATATTCTTTTTTTTGGTTTGATGAAGTATTGGATTGGATTTGAGGATAATCTGAGGGCAGGGAGAATATGGTAAGATGAAAGGTAAGAACCTACACATCCACTTTGGTGGGGTTGCCCCAAAGTTAGGTTGTCCTCCTACCTCTAATTAGGAATCTTCATTTTCATTGATTTCATTTTTTTTATGAGTAGGTACAACGATAATAAAGGTATATTTCTTGCTCCTAAAATCACAGAAAAACCAGAAAAATAAACAACAAAGAACCCCCCCCCCCCTTATACTAATTGATCAAAAACTCATGCAGGAAAAATTCTTAGAG
>JASDQU010100581.1:27113-37652 GCA_032191745.1 Picea mariana | reverse complement strand
CAATTGAAGAGTATTTCTGAAGTTGCTCGGCCTTCCCAAAGCTCAGTTGGTGGCTTCAAGGAGACTGCTAAGGTGACAAGTAAAAATAGAAAGAAACTAGAAGGAAAGGAGTTACAAGTTCCATAACCCACGCCTCAATCTTCTAGGTTAGGAATATGAGTTTTCCAGCAAAGGAAAACCCCAAAAGTTACAGTTCAAGCCCACAAGAAAAGGGTCCAGTCAACATAGGAGGTACAGGTGTCCAGGCCTGTCCCTATTAGTAAATCAAAGAAAAGGAAATTGTTTGAAGAAACTCCTACTCTTTTCAACAAGTCTAAGAAAGCCTCGCCACCCATACGCAGGACCACCAGAAGTATGGCTAAACAGGAGACAATTCCAAACATACCTTCTCCTCAAAAAGAACTTGTGGATATTCCAAGTTCTCCAGACAAAGAAAGTGGTTGGGGAGCTACCACAAGCAAAATAGAAGGACTGGTAAAAATTAGTGAGATGGAAGGGTTGGTAACAGAGACTTTGATGGATTTGAAGAAGGGAGAAGTAGCTCGAGAGGTGGTAGCTTAGGAAACATTCACACCAAGTCCACCCAAATCCTTGAGCAGAGGAAAAATGATAATGAAGGCTCTGAGGAGTCTGAAGAAGGAAAAAGAGGCTCTAGAGATGATGGCAAAGGAAGTACCCACACCAATTTCAAACCATTCCCTGAATGAACCAACATTATTAATAGAAATTGAGAAATTGAAACAATAAATTGAAGAGTACAAAATATTGGATAGGCATATCAAGGCAAAAAATGCAGAATTGAAGGAGCAGCATGCGGAGGTCTCTACCAAACTCAACAAAGTCTTGGGATTGGTCCATTACACTAGGGTGATCAAGAAGGAATTGAAGAGTGAAGTTTCCGGTGTTAACATTTTGCAGTCTGAGGAATGACAGAGGAGGGTCCAATTGTGTACAAAGTTTTTGGGTATTAGTTTTTGGTAACGTTGCATGAGGACATGAAACATCTTCAGCATGGAGGAAATATTGAGTCTCCATTTTGAAATAAAGATATACCCTATCTTACCCTATATCTAAGTCTTTTTTCCTCTGTTATAAACCTACACTGGACTATTCCCTCCCAAAACACATGCCTAATAACTATGTCATGTCTACAAGAGGTAATTGGTGATTTAAAGCATGTTTGTTTAACTTTCTTAAATTAATTCGATTGAAAGTGTTTTATTTTGTATAGTTCTAATAATTTTATTTATGAGTAGTATATCTGGCACTACCAGACACCATGTAATCCAGTACCCAAGATAGTTTTGATCTGGTACCAATTCCATTCTGGTACCAAGGTGTGCGCTATTCCGGTACTCCTTTCTCTGTTCTATTCTGGTACTAGAACTCGCGACTGTGTGCAATTCGATACCAAAAACCTCTGTTTCTAGAATGCGCCAACTAGATCGGGATAATGGTGAACATTTTGAGAAGACAATTGGATAGAAGCATCCGATTTGGTTTTCCAGTTGCAAGAGACTCCATCGCTCATGCAATTCGTTTCACGAGGATGGAGTTGACTCCTCAAAATTTGATGTAAAACTTAATTATGGAATTTCTTGAATTGTTTAATGTTTATCCATAAATATTGGTAGTATTGGCTTACCTTATATAAGGAATGTTGTGTAGAGAAGAATGTAAGAAATATATGATAAGAATCAGACAATACTTGTCATCGGCATGTATGAAGTAAAAGACTATTGATTAAATTTACCAACTGAATTAATATAGAAAATATTTCATGTCAATTCTTGGATGTGAGTGAAAGCTTTAGTCTATTTACTCTTTATGAGGTTCCTTGTTGGTTCGGCAAGGGCCCACCGCCCCAACTAAGGTAAACCTCATTGTATACATTCTGTGTGTTTGTGTGTGGATAGTTACAGCAGTGTGTGTGTATGATTAATCTTTATTTCATTCTTTGGATTGAGCATCAAATACCTTAGTTTGGATTGGTGTGTATAAGCAAGTGTTAGATAGAATAGATATTTTATTCTCATATGTTGAAGATAGTTATCTCGTAATTTGAAGTGTGGGACTGATATTCTAAGTTTATGATTGTAGTATCGCAAGGGAATAGGAGGCTTTATCTTTCATCTTCATGTATTGTAATAAATCCTTTTAGTTATATTGAATCTCCCCTATGCTGGTTTGATTGAATTACATGAGCCTAAAGTTGGATTTTATTTCAAGAATGGTTGGAACTGATTGTTTTAGCTGCTACGAGAGACAAGCTTCTTAGAGTTCATATTTTCAATACAAGTGCCTAACATGAACATACTTGTTTCTTTGGGACAACATTGCTTTGAGTGACTGTTTGTCTAGATTTCGTTATCAATTTTCTCTTTTAGGTTCAGAGTATACTTTGAAGTATTTAGATATCTTAGACATGGGATTTTTATGTTATTAATTATTTCCTATATGCAACAGACTTAGATAGGTTACTTGTTCTCGGCACATATGGTGTAACGACTCTTTCGATTACAAATCCAGGATTGACATTTAAATGAGTGTGAGATATACAATGAACATATTTACGCACCAACAAGTGGTTAGATCAATGTCCAAGTATTTTGACTTGGACATTTGATCATAAACATATGAAGCATATTTAATCAATGCCTACAACTAATTCAATTGAATGTAATTGAGTTCTAGTTACCTAGAATCTAGGACAGTTACCGGTGTGTAATTCACATGGCACTTCGTTCGGCACCTTAAACGACATCTCATATGACACCTCATACGATACCTATGTGTTAAGTGCATTTTCACCTCTTATAATGGATAGCCTGCAAATTTGAAGTGTTTTTGATAATCACAGTAGTTAATGAGAAGAGGCAAAATGCTCCTTGCTCACTCAATATTCTTGCATATGACATATAATGTCCAAAAACCTACAATGAACAGGTTATAGCAAGCATAAAAATGTATTGTCAAACCTACAATATGCAGCTTGTAATGAAACAATAAACCGATAAAGAGTGGTATGTTAAGTAACCGATAAAGAGTGGCCTGTTAAGTATGTGTTCAGTAATTTATAGCACAAAGGAGTTAAGCATTTCAAAAATAACATGACTATCAATGTAATAACCTGTATCATAAAAATAATACAAAAATTATTGCAAAGATCTACTTCTCTAGGAAATGATCAGTTGTCAGCTCATGAACCCCTCCCCAACACCTAAGTATTGTGACACCTCACAATCAAAAGTATAGAAAACTAGTCAGTATCCCCCAATAGCTAAAGATTTATAGTATGTCAAATGTAAAGATAAAATTTCACAGCTTGGTCTGACGAGACAGTTAGAATATGGCCTCGCCTATAGGATAAGAGATCCTATATATAGATAAGAAGAGGTAGGCAAGAGATTTTCAAGGTAGTCTTAGAGTTATTTCCCAATGGAAAGTTGATCGAGTTCATTAAATTTAGATGAACCACACATAATTCATGTCATATTTGTCTACAAGTAATGTCGTACATCAGGACAAGTTTAAATTTATTATTTATTTTTGTCAGATTACCATCCTTGCTAGGTAGAAAGCCCTGCTGCCAGCAAGCCCGTTAAGTACTCCGATGAGTTTACCTAGTCATACCATAGGTTGGTACCCACTTCCAGCAGACCTGTTCAGTATCCCGATGGGTTAGCCTCTTAAACCCTCAGAGACTGGCCCTCCATCTTTTAAGATTTTAATATAAGATTTCTTATGCAAGAAGATGGGGGAACAGCTCTGAAAACAACATTTTGTTTTTTTCAGTTGGGATGGTATTTATGTTAGAGGATGAATTTTCATTATATTGCTTAGTGATTGTCCCGATGTAAGGGGTACTTAAGAGGATGTTGCCTATCTAAAGATATGATATAATCGAGCTATTTAGTGTGTAGTGGATGGTACCATTGAGAAAGAACAGAAAGGTATCTCTAGTCTCAACTTACTTTCTTCCTTTGTAGTTATTGTGATGTTTCCATGACTAACCGCTAATTAGACTTCCTTGTTACTCTTTGATAAATACACTTGACTCACTTACTCAGGTTTCTTTGAAAAATTGTATGAGAGACCTCTAGGCTTGATAGTTATGGTATCACTTCCTTATACAGTGGTGAAGAGTTTCAAGAGAAACGTTTTTAGAATGCCTTAAAAAATGAGAATGTTTGCAAAAATGTGGCTAATTACAGTAAGTCAATATTCATTTGATTCTTTAGTGGACACAAAATTCAAGTATAACAATGTTTTGAGGAAATATCCTTGAAACTGTGTACTCCTGGTGAAATAAATACTTACAGAAATCTCTAGAGTTGCCTTATTAACACAATTCAAAAACTATTTACATATATATAGTAGGAAATTTAGAAAAATTTTCAAGAACAAGGGGGGACTTCCCCATCTACTAAGGCCAATGCCTTTTCAGTTGACATGACCTATAGAAAATCCTCTCTGGAAATGGGCTTATGATAAAATTTAAGTCGATGTCCATTTACCACAAAGGAGACTTGTCCATCATCAATTGTTTTAATTTTTACAGCTCCATTGTCATATACAGTGTCTACCTCGTAAGGGCCCAA
The DNA here is from genome assembly GCA_032191745.1 of Picea mariana. Classification (NCBI taxonomy): domain Eukaryota; kingdom Viridiplantae; phylum Streptophyta; class Pinopsida; order Pinales; family Pinaceae; genus Picea; species Picea mariana. Next base: position 33,051 of record JASDQU010100581.1, on the reverse strand, counting down.
CCAACGAGTGGTAAGTTTTCCTTTGAAGGTTTTGAATCGAGAATCAAACAATAGAGCCCAATCACCAGGTTGGAAGTGTTTCTTCTTAATAAACTTGTCATGCCACTTGCTTCTCTATTTTTGGACTAATATCATCCGTTGGATGGCATCTTGCATGATTTCATCCAATTCATTCAATTGTAGGGCTTGTTGCTTCTGAGCCTCATCCAGGTTCAATCCTAATTCTATGGCAATACGAAATGTCCTTACTTGGAATTCTATTGGTAAAAGTACTTGTTTCCCGTACACTAGCTCATAAGGAGTATGCCTAGTGGTATTTCTCCAAGTAGTATGGTATGCCCACAAAGCCTCTTGGAGTCTATTCGCCCAATCCCAATGATGTAATTGAACAATCTTGGTCAAGATGGATTCCATAACTTTTTTTGTAGATTCTACCTGACTATTGGCTTGCGGGTGGTATGAAGAAGATTTATAATGTTTAAGCACATATTTATCTATTATCTCTTTCATCAGCTTGGAAGTTAATTGAGTGGCTTGGTTGGTCACAATTTCACGAGGGAGACCGAAGTGGGTAAAGATGTATTCATAGATAAATTTGACAATAGACTTCTTTGTAGCCCTGAATAGGGATTTTTCCTCTACCCATTTCGTGACATAGTTTATACAAACCAAAATATAGTTCTTGCTATGAGACATGGGTGAAATTGTTCTTACAAAGTCAAGGGACCATTTTTCGAAGGATTCTATCATAACTTGGGCATGCAAAGGAATTTCATCAGATGATGTAGGTCTTCCTATTCGTTGGCAACTATCACAACTTCTCACATACTTGGAAGCATATTTGAAAATGCTAGGCCAATAGTAACCCAAATGTAACACCTTATATGTTGTACGTTTTTCAAAAAAATGACCACCACATGGTCCATCATGACAACTTTGTAGTATTTTAGGTACCTTGTCCTCTCAGACACATCTATGAATAATCAAATCAGGACCTGTGTGAAAAAAATCATGACCAATCCAAGAGTAATTAGCACTTTGTGTAACAATTTTCCGCTTTTCATGAGGTGATAAATGAGATGATGATTTCCTAGTGGCCAGATAGTTTTCCATATTTGCAAACCATGGGGTATTGACAGAAAGGTCAAAGAGGTGCTCATCTAGGAAACTATCATCTACTGAGATATCATCATCCTCATTTTTTATTCGGGAAAGAAAGTCAGTTACTACATTATCCTTTTCAAGTCGGTCAAGCAGATTGATGTCAAATTATTGCAATAGAAAAATCCACCTGGTCACTCGACCATTAGTTATAGGTTTATTCATGAGGAGCCTAATGGTGGAATGATCTATATGTACAAATACTTCATAACTTGTAATGTAATGAATAATCTTGTTAATAGCATGAACAACTTCCAATAATTGTTTCTCAGTAATCGTATAGTTTAACTCAGTAGGGGACAAGTTCTTTCTCACAAAATGAATGGCATAGGACTGTTGGTCCTCTTTCTTCCCTAATACCCATCCTATTGCGGTTTCCGAGGCATGAGTAGATATATGAAATGGGAGAGTCCAATTGTTCCCTCTAAGAAATATTTCCATAGACATCTTAGCTTTCAGGGTGTCGATGGTAGTTTGACACTACTTAGTCCAAACAAAATCAACATCTTTTATTAGTAATCCAAACATAGGTGCAACAAAATTTGTAAAATCTTCAATAAACCGTCAGTAATATTTGGCATGTCCAAGAAGTCTTTGGGGGTGGAAGTCTGAAAATGACCTCAATATTTGCAGGATCTACTTGTATCCCTTCAGATGAAACATGATGTCCTAGAACCACTCCTTTAGTTAACAACAATTTTCATTTTTCATGACTTAGACATAGGTTCATTTCCTAACATCTGATGAGGAATTTTTCTAAGTTGTCTAAGGCTTCCTGGTAAGTGTTTCTATAAACTATGAAGTCATCCATGTAGACCTCCACACAATCATGAATAAGATCAGAAAATATCCCTAATACTGCTCGTTGAAAAGTGGTAGGAGAATTACACAATCTAAATGGTAAGACCCTATAGGCATAGGTGCCCTAAGGACAAGTAAAGGTTGTCTTGTCCTGGTCCTCAAGTGCTATAAGAATCTAATTGTACCCACTGTACCCATCTAGAAAGGAGAAATACTTCTTTCTAGACAAGGTATATAGAACTTGGTCAATGAAAGGAAGAGGAAAGTAGTCTTTCAGAGTGGCTTTGTTGAGTTCCTGGAAATCAACACAAATTCTCCATTTCCCAGACGCTTTCTTTGGAACCACTACAAGCGGGGATACCCACTTACTGTCAGATATGGGATAGATAAATCCGACATTTAACAACTTTTGGATCTCCTCCTTGACTATATCTTTAGGTGTTGGGTTCATCCTTCTTTGGGGTTTCCTAACAGGTGTTACTTCACCCTGGGTATATATTTGATGGATGCATGTGTCGGGGTGTATACCCTTCATGTCAGTGTATTCCTAGGTAAATGCTCTTGATTGTTTTTTAAGGATATCTACCAACTTTGTTTTTTGGTCTGCATCTAGCCTAGAGTTTATATGTAAAACTTTCCCTGGACTAATCTCATAGGGCATAGTATAAGACATGGAAGACTCATCAATATTGAAAATAAAAGATGTTGAAGACAATATGGATGGATCTAATTGTTCTTGAAATTATTCCCCAAACATGTATTCAAATTGGGGAAAAGACTGTGGAAAATCCACAGATGTGATATCACAAATAAATTGGTTTATCACATTTTGTGTTGTGTTCTCTTGAAGTGCCCATGCATGGTCACTTGGAAATATGGTTTCTTCCCATTCTTTGTTATCATATGGAGATTCAAGACACCATATATTCTCCATAACATGTTGAGTTGGAGGGTAAATGTTGAGTTTCTGAATAGAGAGACCATTCGAGATGGTCATTTCTCCTTCTCTATAGCCAATAAATGCATTGGTTGTGGCTAGCTAAGGTCTTCCCAAAATGATGGGATGGCCTTTGGTAGGATCCTTTGAATGAATGACAAGAAAATATATGGGGTAATCCCATGAGGCTAAAGTAACCATGATATCATCTAAAATTCCTTTAGGTATAACCCTAGTCTTATCTGCTAATTCCAAAATGGTCGGGGTAGGTCAAATAAGAGGTTGTAACTGTAATTTTTCCAAGGTAGTGATCATAACATTGAAGTATACACCCAGGTCTATGAGAGTGTTTCCAATGGAGACCTCATTAATAGTTATATTCACTACGTGGTTTCCTGTATTCCCATATTTTTCTAGTTTTGGTTGCTCTGATATGTATTCATAAAGTCCTCCTATCAAGTGTACTGTAGGAGGGTCCTTTTGCTTCCTACCTGGCTTCTTGATACACAATTATTTGACTACCTTACTATAGATTGGAATGTCTTTAATGGCTTGAAGTAGAGGAATGTTGACACAAATATTTTTCAATTCATTCAAAATGTCAAATTATGGTCGGGTGGTAGGTTTCTCAATTACCAATCGATCTAGATAAGGAGGGACCTTCATAATTTGTGAAGGTTCATTTTGGGGAAGCTTGGGTTCTTGATTCTTCGGGATTATAACATTTTCCCATCTAGTGTCATCCGTGGGTTGTTTGGTGGTTTCTTCTTCTTCTTCTTCTTCTTCCTAGATGACTACTGAAGGTCTTTTCCTCTCCAGTACTTTTCCCAATCTTAGTCGAATTTCCTGTAATGGAACATAAGAGGTAACATATGTCAGGAAAGCCTGCATCTCAAAATTGTGAAGAGGTTGAGGGGGCTTATTATTAGGATTTGGCACTAGTTGTGTCGGTAATAGTGTTAGTCTTGGGGAGCTTTCATTTTGATATTATAGTGGTTATTGTTGTGGAAAAGGAGGTAAATGTGGTGGAACAAATCCTGGCAAAAGCTGCGGAGTGCTCTGTGAGAATTGAGGATAAGGATGGTTGGACATATGGATATGTGGAGCTTGAGGGTTTCCTTGGTTATGTCCTCGTCTCCATCCTTGAAAAAAAGGATGTTGGTATTGAGTAGACCAATTTTTCCAACATGGTGAGTTCCACTGTTGTTGTTGTTGATAATAGCATGGAATTTGAGACTATAGATCCGAGTATGTGGGTTGATTCCTAGGCTACCATTGCCTCCTAGGTGCATAAGAATACTCCCCAGGATCTCCACTCCTATAGATGGCTAATGAACCGGGCAATGTTGGAAATTTTTCAGTCACATGATCTTCTGTACAGAAGACACAAACTGAAATGTTATCTAATGGGCATTCCCTTGAGGAATGCTTCCTCCTACATCTTGGGCAATATATGCTCATTGTTTCATTTTCATCCTCTTGTTTATTTTTTATTTTTAGGGTGTCCAACTTGGAACCTATTGTGCTTAAGATATCTGTCTTGAAGTTCTCTAAGAGGTTCCCTATCTCTACTCTTGTGATACCACCTGGACTAATTTGTTTTAAGTTCTATTGTAAGGGTTCCAAACATTCTTTCCTTTTTTGGCTCTACTCCTTGACTAATGTTTACACATTTCACATATTTCAGAAAAAGGTTTATGAGAGATGTCACCTGATGCCATCAGGTTAAGCATCTCTATATATTCTTCTAAAATTCCCTTAAGTAAAAGAGCCCTAATTGCATCCTCTGGGAGGTCATGGTATATTGACTTCTAGGAGATGTAACCAAATCTTTCCATATAATCTTCGGGGGTCTCGTCTTCTAATTTTTGGATTTTAAATATGTCATTACGAGACTCTTTGGTCTTGCAATAGTCTTGGTACTTCTTAAGAAAGATGTCTTTCATGGCTTCCCAAGGCATAATACTATATTCTCCCAACCCCATGAACCATCTTAGTGCAAAGTCTTTGAGGGCGGCAGGAAAGAGTTTTAGTTTCTGGGCATCTTGTACGTAGTTTTATCTCCTACACAAGATGTCAAATCCAAATAGGAAGGTGTCTGAATATTCACTATTTTTACCGTAAAAGGTAGGCGGTGCTAAGAGAGGAATATTATTCATGTTGATATTTGGAGTGGTGTCGAAGAGAACCCAAATAAAAACTTTGTTCTAGTCTAATTAAAACTTTGTTTTAAACTTGACTATAAAATCATAAAAGAAAGCATAATCTGATATCTAATTGCGCATGGGGTTAGTATATGGATTTGCAAATCCATTTCTAATCTACAAGATCAATACATGTTAACACATCTCATCATTTTAACTTCCAAAAGAGAATCAAAACAATTAAAATACAAAAAACTAATTAACACAATAAAAATATGCATGTACAGAAAAACAAAAAAAATAAATAAATCATAAAATGCATGAACAACACAAAGATAGTTACCAGACTGTTGGTGGACCCCCCAGCAAGTCGTGGTCACTTCCTAAAAGTACACCATGAACTCAGCAGGTTGAATTCATCATAAAAATTCAAAAACACAGTTCTTGTATAATCTAACAATGTAAAATGGAAAAACAAAGTAAAATCATGTTTCTATCTATCACACTAATGTTTCTACTACTTAACAACTATTTGACCATCCTATTGGTATTTATAAGCTTACAAACCAAGTGATCGACCACAGGAGGGTTGTTAAGAACCAAACATCAATATAGCATAGAAAAACTTCAGGAAAGGTACTCAACGCCTTGAAAAAGAGATAATTTCAGATAATAAGCCTCTTCGAGGGGGCAACCTCCTTTTACCCCACTTAAATGTTCAAGTACAAGATGATTCAAAATGAAAATTTCTCCTTGGTATATGTATGAGACTAGGAGGTTTTAATGGCCTAAAGCCGACATAAATAAAATAACATTACTAATCTAAATCACAACTAATGGCCTAAAGCCGACATAAATAAAATAACATTGCTAATCTAATATGCCCCAATTAAGT
>JASDQU010100581.1:0-16630 GCA_032191745.1 Picea mariana | reverse complement strand
CTGCAAATGTCTAGCTTGATAACCGCCTGTTGATTGACTGCAGCTTGCTATCGAAAATCCTTTAGAGCACGGTCATATACAACAACTGTCCTCAATCCTTCATCCGAGCATGGATTGCATATGTGTCAATCTTTGGAACACGCTTTATGTGTCGATTTAATCTTAACCCATAGCTTGATTCATGGCTTTGACTCAATAGCTGGATATTGAATAACTGATTGTTGACATTTGGCGTGAACGAGGGTTTTAATTTTGATTGGGAAAGCTTTCGGTGGTTAAGGGCATCCTGACATATGCCTCTAATCCACTGAAACGGTCAGCTTTCGGTGGTTAGCTAGTCAATTTGAAGACCCGCTTAACCACCGAAAGCTATAATTCCAAAAACCGAAAGCCAAGACCCTGATTTTATCTCCTAAAGATTTCCAAAATGACGGTGCTATTTTGGGAGATAACAGACCTGACACTTTCTTATTTTGTAATTCTTTTCTTTAATTATTTTCAGGGCCTACATGTACTTCCTTCTTCAATTCACTTTGTCATCTTCAAAAATTCATTTCTCCTCAACCATGAGGATCCATGTGACGTTCCACATACCACTGGAAACAAAATTATGTATACTATCCATCAATGGGTGTTGTATTTGCATGTACATTTTCCTTCATGTCCAAATACCTTCATCAATCTTGTGGTTCAAAACCCATGACTAGGGTTGACATCAATGACAACAACCAATCTTCCAACATGGTGTTATTGACTATCTAGCATCAGATGTAAACTCAAAATACTTGAATATATGATCAATCACATATATAAACTAAACCAAAAGATAATTAACAACATAAAGAAAAACATGATATAAAATATTATGTGCAGAACTAACTAAAGCTATTTCAACATAGATAACATTTCACATCAAGAAATTACATGAGAAGCCATTGAAAAAAACACTACAAAGTCCACACAGGACGAAAGCCAAATATTAAACTGCTTTCTCATATAGTTTCAACAAAATATGTTCATCATATGGTCCAGGAAGAACTTTTGGGATAATAGACTTTTAAAAATTGAAAAAATTAATATATAAATGATAACAATTAACCATGTATTAATAAAATAGACTAAAGCTAACTTAAATCAATGCATAATCAATTATTCAAATAATATGAAGATATTATAATGAAAATAAAACCATTTTACCCACAGGACAAAATCCATTAAGCAACCTGAAATTTCATATTCTTCATTGAAAATACTTGTGCATTCTCCAAAAGATTCCAACCATCCATTACTCCATTTGAAAAGAAAAAAAGCCTACAAAATAAATAATATACAAAAGAGAAAGGATAGAAATCCTCCTCTCAATTTCTTGGATCTCCATGGCTTCAAACTTTCTCATATATTTATACAATGAATGAACAGTCTGGGCGTCACTAATAATTTCCGCCACCTGAAATTTATCTCGTAAAGAGACACAAATATCTCTCCAATCGTGCATTTTTTTGGGAAAATTTCCTTGTGAAATCTAAATGGGTCCATTTGGGAGATGGGTTCTCAACCGTTTCTTCAAATTCCTTACGGTTTGGCTGAAACAAGTCCCACAAAATCATCTATCTATTCTTGAACGCATTTCCAAATCTTATATGTTGTTGTTCATAATTTATTTGCAGCAATCCAATATTATTTTTGGATCAATTATCTTGAACGTATTTAGATAATAAAATCAAGCCATGATCAGATCCCTACCAAATAAATGATAATAGAAACCTATGAAACAAAAAGAAACCTAAATTAATAACCTAAAAATTGTGAATAAAACAAAATCTAGAACAATAAAATAAAAAAATGAATTTAAACTAACTATAAGTTCTAAACAAACATTGTTTATATTTTTCTTTCAAATATGATCTTAAAATTCTAGAAGCTTCAAGTTGATGGAGAGGAGAAAAATATTAATTTTTGGTTTTTACAAAATCGAATGAATGATAGATAATTATTTTTATTATTATTTTATTTCTATTTTGAAATGAGATGCAAATTAACAAAATAATTTAATTAATTAAACCTACCAAATTATTTTCTGAAAAAGATTGTTAATGAGAAAAATACGAAAACATGATCATAATTTAAACAAAAGTAAAAGTTGATAAAAATTAAGGTTTTCGTTTAAATTAAGATTTCTATGTTCATCTCTCTCTCATTCAAATTTGATCAAATGTGAACACATGTCATGGAAAAGATGTGTCGTAATAAAATCTCCCAAATTATGAAGCTCGTCCATCAACATTAAAACTCGGTAGAAAACAAAATGAAATGTCATTTAAATTTCATGAAATTCAAACCAAACAAAAGAAAAGAATATTAAATCAAACCAACCTTGAAACAAAGCAAACCAATACCAATCGAATCAATTCAAAGGGAAACAAATGAAGAATTCAAGTAAAATTTCGAGGGACCCTAGATTTTGATTAAAGAAAAAGAAGGGGGTTGTTGGAGCCCAACAAACCCTTGACAACTTTATGTGCTAACAAGAAACACAAAATTTCATAGGAAGGGTTTGAAAATATTGTTCACGAGGCTCTGGAAAGTGGATGGAGCATTAAAAATTCTGAAAGGCATCACTAGGAATTCATAATGACATTTTTGTGTTCTAAAGGAAGTATTATGGATGTCTATCTCTTTCATCCCGATTTGCTACTATTCTAAACATAGATCAAGTTTAATGAAAAACTTTGTTCCATGAAGTTCATTCAATAGATTATCAATAACTGGGATGGAAAATGTATCCTTGATAATATACTTATTGAAAGCCCTAAAATTAGGACACATGCACTGTTGATTTTTGTATCTTCGAGAGGTATTCCCATCAGAGACCAAGGTGCCAGGAATGTGGGAATTTTGATTGGCACAAATTTTGACTTTCGTTTTAGTGAAATGGGCCTAGAATTGAGGCTAGGGTGTCATGGGAAAGTTGATGGAATTTTTTCGTTTGTGTGGAGGTGCCACACCCACAAAGAGGATTAAAATATTCTAATTAATTGTTGACTTTAGGAAGGGCTCCTAAACTCACTTATTGGACTCCTATATAAATGAAAATTGTCATTGTGACGTTGTATCATCATTATGGAAGAATGGAGTTGGCATAAGTGAGTCTGGAATTGTGTCAAGGAGGATTGGTAATCTTAGATAGGAAAGTATGCAAGGTGGTTAATTTGGCCTAGGAGAAAGGAGGTGAAAGAGAGTGAAGTGTACAAAGGTGTCCATACAAGTTCTCTAAGTCCATACACATTTTTCAAATGGGAGAAATGCATATATATGCGGGTTATAGAATGACGAATCATGTATAGGTTGTACACGGTTTGCAGGAGATTAAACCAAGTATGTCTGCGGGTTTCTAGTAAGGTGAATCACATATCTGGTTTTCTAGGTAGGTACAAATCCCTACAAGCTGATAGGTGACGTCAACAAGTTTTATAGGTTCTCTACATCATATTTGTGTGCAGAGGAGATTTACAAAATATAACACAGATTTGGTTTTCTGTTTTGTATTGGAAGGATAAGGTTGTCCTCGAATTATCTTGTTTTGGAAGGACAAGGATGTCCTCATTTTTGGTGATGTAAAGACCGTCATTTAATTTAAACTACCATTGAATTAAAACAGAACAGTAAATTTGAAATTTACTCAAAATTCACTTAATCTTGCACATTCAATCCAATATTTCAATAAATAAAATTTACTAACAATTTACATACCTCACTCTGATGCTATCCGCCGCTTGATGCTATCCGCCACTTGAACCTGACGCTGCTCCTTAGGACACCCCAAAACCAGCCACCCTACCGACTAGTATGCCTAGCCCTAGGACATCAATGGATGTCCTAGCCCTCCGAACCCAAAACCTCCTCAGCCCCCGGTGCACTGTAAATTCCACTGTAAACTCACTCTCCCCCAATACTCCAAGTTCTGGCCTCTCGTAGAATGAATTCCCTCCTCCATCCTTCTCCACTTCCCTAATTCCTCCTTCACCGCCCTTCCTCCATTAACTCCCCCCACCAAATACCTTATCCCTTTATTAATGCCTTATCCATTCATTTATTAACTTATCCCTTATTTAAATGTTTCCCTTTTACGTAGTGGTTACGTTATCCCCCTATGGGATACGTAACCCCATTTAACATTATATTTTATTTTCCCCCCTTCGTTTAATACTTAATTAATCAATTAATTAATTAATAAACAAATTAATCATTAACCATTAATTAAAGAGTTAATCATACTTAAACTAATCATAGTCAAAGTTAATTAATTAATAACAGATAGTTAATTAAGGTTATTTAATAATTAATTATAGTTTAGCTAATTTTTAGTAGGAATATTTATTAAATTATTCATATCAATAATTAATGGTCATTATAGGTGATATTTTATTGGTTGGGAGGGATATTTTTTACCCTTAGGATTTCTGATGATAACAAGAATGCATAACTAAAATTGTGTCTAACGTGTATTGATGATTCATTGATATTTTTGTTTTTGTTGCATATGTTTTGAGTCAATAATTTCAGTGTAAATTTTTTCAGTGATAGTTATATCACTCATAAGCAATTTTCATATCTGAAATTAGTCACATAGAGTTTCATGTGAAAATTGACATGGTATCAGAGCTTGGGATTTGAAGAGAAGAGGATCATCTTGAGACACTTTGTTGGGTACAACACTAGACGAGTGTTGTGTATCTTGTTCCATGCAAGTCAAGATGGTCAATACATTGAAGCTTGAGGATAGGTTGGAAGGGGAAAGAAGCTTTCGGGCTTGCAAGGCATGAGTTATCCTTTTGTTGGAAGAGAATGACCTCAAGGAGTATGTTGAGGATATGGTTCCTAACATGATTGATTCAATAGATTTATCATTTCACAAGAAGAGGGAAGTGAAGGCCTAGCAGGTATTTCTAGAGTTTGTGAAGGACCACTAGATTCCTCACATTGGCGAGAAAGAAACTACCAAGGATATGTATGATGCTTTGGTGGGATTTTACCAAAACAATAATACTGGTAGGATGCTACACTTGAAGCATCAACTTCATATTGGCAGGATGACCAGTTAAGATGCACTTGTCAGTTATCTTATGAATATTAATCAAATCTTATATCATCTCACAGCCATTGGTGAGACAGTGCATGATGTTGAGTTGGTGAATGTAGCATTGAGATGTATTCCCAGGTCATGTGAACCATTTTTGTAGGGGATATGTGCATGATAAAAGTTACCAGACTTTGAAAAACTATGGACAATTTGTATCTAGGAGGAGACCCGATTAGTATCTAGAGATGATATGGATGGTGTGGTAAAGAGTAGTAGTTATAAGAACCATGCCCTTGTAGCCTACACTAGGAAGGGAAGAAAGGGTTCTCCAGATAGAAGAGGTCCATCAGGGATAAGATATTCTCCTAAGAGGTAATCATCTCTAGAGTTGATATGGAAGAAGGATCTTAGTAAGATCAGATGTTTTGAGTGTCATGATTTTGGGCACTATGCTTCAAAGTGTCCACACTGGAGGGGAATAGGAATAAGAAAACAAACATCAACAACAAAGGTTGATGAGGTTGGAAACATGTTCTAGAGGGATATATTGTTGGTCTCTACCCTTTCAGGTACTGTCTTTATCAGGGAGACATTGTTGGTGGATAGCAGGGCATATTTCCATATTACAAGTGCTAGAGAGTTGTTTGACACTCTCCCAGAGGCTGGCTCAAACATATGAGTAGATCTTGGTATGGGAGCCAAGAATTCATTTCGAGGATCTAGTATTGTATCATTTCAATTGGAGTTAGGAGAGATACTGAGGGTGTCTAATGGGTTTTGGGTGTCACAACGCACGAGGATTTTCCTCTCAGTATTAGAGATTGAGAGGAAGGGATATCATGTATTGTTTCGAGATGGACAGGTACTGATTGTTACCAAATGATCTAACTTAAAATAAGAAATGGTTCTTGGAGTAAGTGAGGGAAATATATATAGGATTAGGGGCCATCCTATGAGCATTTTGATCAGTAGGATCATAGAGAAAGACAAGAAGGATCATGTGGCTCCATGTGATGTGAGGTAGGTGACCCCACTAGTAGTACCATCTCAGAGGGAGACAAAGATCAAAAAGAGTTATCCCTCAGGATCCAGGAGGGAGGAGAAGTCTCCTAGGACTATGTAGAGGACAATGGACATGTATTAGATGGCCCTAGGGGGTGTGAAAACTTAGAGGGATTCAAGTTTCAGGATGAGCATGAGATCTCAAAGAGAGTGTGATGTTAGGGAGAGTCAATTGGCTAAGAGGGAGGGATGGTCATCTAGAGGGAGTTCCTCCTCAGGTTTAGTTGGGAGAGAGACATCTTCCAGAACTGATAGATGAGTATCATGCATTGAGGAGGCCAAAAAGGAGCTTCAGAGGCATGAGGCTTATAGGACATGCGAGACCTCCATGGAGGATACAATTTTTTCATTTGTTTTCTCTACAGTGATAGAGGAGGAAACCAATCAAGAATAGGGAGAAATATTTGATTCAGTCAGAGAGGGAGAAGACAATGAGGTAGATTACACAACAATATTTTCTTCAATGACTGAAGATGCAACCAGTCAGACAATTTTTTCTTCAGGGACTGAGGATGTTTCAAGTCACATAGACCGGACAACATGATGTGTTCCAGTGGCCAAGGATGCAATCGGTCAGACATATTTTTCCTCAGTGAGTGAGGATATGGTAATTCACATAGACTAGACTACAGTTTTTTCTCTAGTGACCATGGATGTAGCCAGTCAGACAGATTAGACAATAGGATCATCCAGTCAGGATGAGTGGAGTGAAACTATGGTAAAATATATTATGTTGATAGATTTCGATGACCCATTTGACATAGTGAGAGAGGGAGTAGCTAGCTTGTACCATTGGAGTAAATATGAGGTGGTATATCAAGAGATATATCTACTATATGCGACAATGGTGCATCCATATGTTGGAGGATAGTATATGTCCCTCGCTAAAAGGGAGTGTTGATTTTTGTAGCTTCGAGATGTATTCCCACTAGAGGCCAAGGTTCTATGCATGTGGGAATTTTCATTGGCACCAATTTTGAATTTTGTTTTAGTGAAATCGTCCTAGAAATGGGGCTAGGGCCTCATGGGAAATTTCATGGGATTTGTGGATTTGTGTGGGGGTGCCACATCCACAAAAAGGATAAAAAAATTCTAATTAATCGTTGAGTTTAAGAGGGGCTCCTAAATTAAATCATTGGACTCCTATATAAAGGAGAGATATCATTATGACATTGTATCATCATTGTGGAAGAATGGATTTGACATAAGTGAGTTTGCACTTTTGTCAAGGAGGATTGGTAATCTCAGCTAGGAAAGTAAGGTGGTGAATCTAGCCTAGGAGAAAGGATGTGGTAGAGAGCGAAGTGTACAGAGGTGTCTGTATGTTGGGTGTAGGACTTGTTTTGAATAAAGACTAATTTTGGAGAATAAATCATAAGGAAGGAAAATACAACTGGCAATAAAAGCAACATGTGTAAGGAAAGCATGAAATAAGACCTAATCATGCTAGGTTTAGCATTTTGGTAAGAATATGTAATGGCTAGTAAGCCAAGAAAATGTATAAATAGGTACCTAGGAGGTCTAGGTTGGGTGTGGTTCTCGTTTTGAAGTTGGGAGCTGGTTATTGTTAGTATTTGGTCATTGTTACCATACTTTTAAATACCAAATTTCTGTAAAATCCGATCTAACTTGTAAGCTGTTGAGTTGAGGAGAGGGACCAAGGTAGATCTTGAGGGTTAGATCGAAGGCTGAGGTTCTTGGTGCGATATAGTCCATCTCATGGTAGATCTTGACATGTTTTTATGGAGAGTTGTAATGCACAAGGTGCTTTAGTCTTGGGACCATAATAATAAACAATCATAGCAGCGAAATATTTGTGGACGTATCCCAAGAGGGGTTAACCATGATAGATCATGTGTTATGTGATTGAATGTTATGTATCTCCTTTGTTGATTGATGATTATATGTTAGACAAATGTATGAATGACTTAGTTAGATCTGATATTTTACCTGCATGAGTAAGAATGATATATTAATCAAGATAAGCTAAGTGTTAGATTAAATAAATGAAGATCATAGAGGTTAATCACATATCCCCACTCATTTCCCAGGCTGCAAGCACCTGAGCATTGCAGCCACCCATAGAACTATCTTGGGTGAGACTGGGCAGTGCATCCTATGTGTTGTGTTTCCTTCTGGTTTATCGAGAGGGACGATAGTTTTAGGGGGGAGGTTTTGTTGGAAACCATAGTAGATATGAATTTGGGTCAGCCCAAGAGTGGGAGAAAGGATGAATCTTAACCAACAAATGGTTCTTTTGCCAGTTGGAACATAAAGGGATTGAGTGAATGAGATCTGCTAAAGAATCATGAAAAGAATGTCAGATCAAGTGACAAAATGTTAAAAGAATGAATATATAAAACGGGATGTTGAGAACACGGAACCCAATGAAGGAAGAGATCATGAGCTGTTTGAAAACAAAGGATATGAAATTTTTGCATAAATATAATAGAAACCTGAAGTTAACACCGTGCAAATATTTGGACAAGTACTTATTCAATGACTTGCATGAAGTATTTTTCTATGATTTATCACATGTGTTTCAGGAGTGTATATTGAGGTTGAAAGACAACCACCCTACAAATTGGATCAGAAAACTAGAGTGGAATCATGTGGAGAGAACCCCCATACTCATACTTCTGTAGCCAAATAGGTCGGTGTCATGCCGCCTGATACACATCACTAGGGAGCAAATTTGACCCCAAGCACAGAAGCACAAACACAGGTACCTTTGCTAGGTACTTCACAAATATCCAGGAGATTATCGCCAACACTTAGAGAATAACTCTAAAGGTAGTCACACAATTCAAGGAAGTCACCAACTTCAAGGCCTCCAAGAACAGCATATGGATCCAAGCGTGCAGGGATCTAGGGAAGGAGTGGCTCCAAATGAGATATTGCATCATGGAGGAAGACATAGATATGTCCATGAGAGATTGACCCAATGACTAGAATATCCCAGTCTTAGACCAGGAAGTGTCGAAGGGCATGGAAGTGGATGTAGGGCAGACCAAGACACTTGCACGAGATTAATTTGTGCCCAAAAATCCAAAACCAACAAAGAAGATGACGCAACAAAATAAGGAGGGCATAGGAAAGAAGGACGCATAGACAACAAAGAAGGATGTGCAGGAAGGAAAGAAGGACATTGCTTTGCAACAAAAATACCAAAGAGTGTGGGATACAGGAACACGGGGAATCCCCTCAACATCTACCCCCTAAGAACAAAATCCACCTAAGTGGCCAATTTCATAGTCAAGATAATGCCCAAGAAGGAGAAGGTGCACAAAGAGCCACCTAAATATACAATCATAGAGGATGATGTTGATATTGTGGTTGAGAAGGTGCAAGACCACGTCACAGAGGACTTTGAAGAAGAAAAGCATAAAAAGGGGGAAGATACAAGATGACCTAGCTAGCATAAGTCAGGTCCTCAAGAAGATCAGGACCACATAGAGGTATGAAAGGGGAGCAATGTCTATTCCAAAGGGATAAACAACAATGATGATAAGGACTATGCCACAAACCAAATGCACGGTTCACACAACTATGCATGCAAGTCCAATATCCAGGGTAACCAGTGACATGATGCAGATGGATGAAACCATAGCATAGGCACCACTGAAAGATGTATCACATGTTGACATGGTATTATCTAAGATACCAACAATGGAATTGTATAAACTCCAAGTTAGTGTCAGACAGGAGTTTCAGTCATGTGTGAGGATAGATGCAGTAGAACTGCATAAAATAAAAAATGACATGGAAGAATTGGAGATCGTGGTTGAACAAGTAAAGTTTGAGATCAAATAAGAAAAATAGCACACAAATAAAATTGAACAGGGGGTGACAACAATCTACAACCACCTTCCGAACAATGTGCAAGCTGAGAGTCCAACTATGGAGGAAAAACTCAATAAGATTTCCCAAAATATAGACCAATTCAGGAAACAGATTGAGGAACTGAAGGAAAAGATGACTCCAATGACCCCACCAGAGGTTAGGGAGCAGAGGAAAGCAAAAGCTTCATTCCAACTAGAAAACTTGGAAAGTTAACACAACAAAAAAACTATTTGATAGAATAACACAACTTTGGATAATGCTGGAGGAATATGAGCAAGTACAATAGTGGCAACAACATGATGAGAGGATAAATGTCGAAATCGAGGACCTCAAGAAGAGGAAAAATATGATGGGCATTATTGAGCATTTAAAAGGAAAGCATGAGATGAAGATATTATAGGCCGAACTAAATACAACGTAGATGCACAAACAAGAGAGACAGGCACAGATGGAACCCCTCTACGAGAAAGAAACATAGATGATTGCGCAACTGGAGGCAAAGAAGAATAACATGGCATAGACACAGGTGGAATGCACAACCATTGTTCAGGAGGAAGTCATAGCACGAAACTTAGAGGTGCTTACAGAAAAGATTGCCCACGTCCAGACACGAGGAAAGGGACTGACAAACAAGTTCCATAGTCTAGAAGAGGCTATCAAAGGGGCACATAGTGTCTATGTGTCTCTGGATGAGCCACATATTAGTTTTTGGGGTCTATTGGGTGCATGCCCAGTTTTTAATAAAGACTAATTTTGAATAATAAAGCTCAAGGAAGGAAAAGACAACTTGCAGGAAAAGAAACACACGCAAGGAAAACAAGCATGCAGAGGAGGAAATCATGTGAGGCGTGCATGCAAGAATACTTAACCATGATAGGTTTAGGGTTTTGGTAAGAATATGTAATGGCTAGTAAGCCAAGAACATGTATAAATAGGTACCTAAGAGGTGTAGTTCGGGTGTTGTTCTTGTTATGAAGTTGGGAGCTAGTTATTGTTGGTATTTGGTCATTGTTACCATGTTGTTAAAGACCAAATGTATGTAGAATCCGATCTAATTTGTAAGTTGTTAAGCTGAGGAGAGGGACTAAGGTAGATCTTGAGGGTTATATCATAGGTTGAGGAGCATGGTGTGATCTAGTTTGCCTCATTGTAGATATCAACTTGTTTTTATGGAGAGTTGTAATGCATAAGGCGCTGTAGTATTGGAACCATGTATGAATGAATTAGTTAGATATGATATTTTAACTGCATAAGTAAGAATGACAGATTAATTGAGATAAGATGAATGTTAGATTAAATAAATGAAGATCAAAAAGGTTAATCTCATATCCCCACTCATTTCCCAGGCTGCAAGCACCTTAGCATTGAATCCACCCATAAGAAATATCTTGGGTGAGACTGTGCAGTGCATCCTATGCATTGTGTTACCTTCCGGTTTACCAGGAGGGCCTATAGTTTTAGAGGGTGTGTGTGTTGGAAACCATAGTAGATTTGAACCTGGGTCAGCCCAAGAATGGGAGAAAGGATGAATCTTAACCAACACTGTACAAGTTTTCTGAGTCCATACTTAGTTTGCAGATGAACAAAGAGAATATATACACATGTTGCAGAAGGATGAATCATGTATAGGGTATACATGGTTTGCAGGAGAGAAAATTGCGTATGTATGCAGGTTTCTAGTAAGGAGAATCATGTATCTGGTTTTCTAGGTAGGTACAAATTTGTACAAGATGACAGGTGATATCAACAGGTTGTATAGTTTCTCTACAATATATTCATGTGCAAAGGATATTTCTATAATATAACAGAATTTTGGTTTTCTTTTTTGTATTTGAAGGACAAGGTTGTCTTCAGATTCTGTTTTTTTGGAAGGATAAGGCTGTCCTCATTTTTGGTGATATTGTATTAGTTGGGAGGGATGATTTTTGCCCTTATTATTTTTTATGATAACAATATTAAATAAATTAAATTGTGTCTCATGTTTATTGATAATTCATCTTTGATATTTTTGTTTTTGCTGCATATGTTTTCAATCAATAATTTCATTGTAAATTTGTTCAGTGATAGATCACTAGGAAGCCATTTTCAGATATAAAATTAGTCACATAAAGTTGCATGTTAAAATTGACATGAACAAAGTGCATTCCTTGTTTAACATTGTGACTACTGGTGATGAGTAAGGGATTGTATTGGGACATAGGACCATCGCCTCCAACAATTCCTAAATGATATTTTATATTTTCATTATTTTGTACAAAAGGGTGTTGATAAGAATGTACATTTAGTGGTTGACTTCTTAGAATTAGGGGGTAAAACCTTTGGTGTATCAAATACCTGATGATGTTTTTCGAGGACTAAATGCAAGTCTATGTGGATTTCTTGTGTCATACTATCCATAACCTATATGGAATTAAATTGGGAAATAATGCTAGAGTGTCCTTTCTTTATTAACTTCTCCATAAGACGAGAGATGACTATTTCAGGAGAGCCTACCTAAATTCCTTGAAGGTTGTGTACATGACCTTGTTTAGTGAAAATCATATAGAGTTATTTCAAATCCATGGTGACTAGTCCTAACACACATAGCCATTCTTCCCCCAATACTATACCACAACCACCTATATTGATGCCAAATAGATGGGTTTTGTGTTGATAATATCCCATGTAGAGTTTGACATTTTCACATCTTCCCTCCATTGGTGATATTGATTTTAAAGTTGTGAACCAAGTGTATAAAACATGGGGGCTTCACTGGGAAAATAATAGTATATCACGTCCATTCATAAAGGGTGTTAAAAAAGCAATGAAAACACTGGAAAATATATTGACACGTATTAAGGGGGGGAGTTGTTTTTTAAATAATATTGACCAATATAGGTTTTTTTTTCGGTGGGGGGGGGAACAAGGTTGGAAATATACAAAAGAAGGAAAATCATGTTAAAAATTCAACCCGAGCTCCTAGAACTATTTGAAAGTGGTTCAGAACCGTTGTTGATCTCTCAATATTGTTTGAACCCTAGCTAGAGCCCCCCATTTTGGTTTGCTTCGACGGTCTGAATTACTTTATTATGGGTTCTAAATACTGGGGTTCATTGGCGGTGGAACTGTAATCATTGCCAACATATAAAATGAATTGATTCCTTCTTCATTAGGAAAATCTCAGAATGTCAAATTCCTTCTTCTTCGAAAAAATATCAAAACTAGTTATTTTTTCTAGGAATGTAATAGATGGTAGGTTAGTGCTACTTTGACTGTGCTATGAGTTGGAACTCTGATCATTTTTCTTTCTATACGTCGTTTATTATAATCAAACACCTTAATGGGGAGAATTATTAATCACTAAAAGATAATTTTTTTATTATGTCTTGAGCAGTGGATATGGAATACGAAATATTGGACATAGAAGAAACCCCATAGGGAGGTTTGGGAAGCCCCTCTTCCAGGTACATATTATTGAATCTTTCTCTAAGTTACTCTTTGAAAAATAGAGAAACATGAACAAGAGGTAATGGGACTCCATTAAAAATTTAGTTTGGTGTTTGAAAAAAAAACATCACTTTGGTCGCCAAGGTATTAATTTATCAACCATTTCATGGTATAGTATAACATTGACAGTGGCTTACCAATACCCACCTTAAATATCATTTGATTAATTACTATTCTACCTTTTCTCACTTGCAAGAAAAAAATATTGTATTTTCCAATGCAAGGTTTCATAGCTTCCATGTTGTTGTACTCTTGAAGTGTTATGTTTTTATAGGTATCCATATATGGCTTCTTTGGAGATTCGTTTTTGAAAGTGTAACTCACTGCTAGCCCATTTTTGCATAGAAAAAAACACTTTTCTCTTCATTTGTGTTGTTAATCTTAATTGATTCCTAATTTGAATTATTCCTACCGACTCCATGGTTTTTTGAGTTTTCATTAATTTTTTGTCAACTTGATGACTAGCACCAATATTTGTCATCTCTTTGAGATAGTTTTTTACCTCTCTACTTTCCAACTAAATACTTTGAATGGTTAAACACCATTGTGACTTAAAATTGTTATTGAACCATGAACCCTACTTTATGCTCTTCTAAAAATCCTTTCTTTTTATTCCCTTTACTTTTATCCTATTTCCAGCTAATACTCTAAAGGATAGCTTTGGGTCTCTTTATCAAAATGTTGTAACATTGTAACTATTCTTTTGCAGTGATATTTCCACATATATGCTTTAGGGTATGCCTACTTTATAGTATAATTTTTCCCCTTTTCTTTCCACATTAGATTTTTGTAGTCAAACATATATTCTTTTCCATGATAATGTTTTCAGGTTTGCAAATGGAACCGTTCTATCATATATGAATGAAATTTATTTATTTTCTTGAAAATGTTGTCTTAGAACAAGAGGGATGTTATGAACAAATTCCATTCCTTTAAATGTTTTACTTTTTTCCATTAATTGTTTTTGAATTGAAGACAATATACCTCACAATTTTTTTTTGTTCCTTTAACTTCTATACAAATGTTAGGTATCAGATCTATTATAATAGCATAAGCACAGGAAACAACAATGAAAAATAGAAATATTGCAGAGAATAACAAAGAACAACAAAATAGATGGATCCACGACACCAAAATAATACCTTTATTGATAGGAAACAATGTTCACATGCCTCTTCGAGGGGGAAACCTCTAGTAGAGCAGAGCTCTATTACAATAATTCTCAAGACAAGACCCTCTCATACATTCTAATCTTATTTATACAAATTCTATATTTTAAAGAACATTCTAGAGGAATATCTTTCTAGAAGCAAAAGCTTCTATTAGGTCTTCTTACATTGGCTTGTTCATATTTATTAAATAGGTGGTATTAACTAGTATTGACCTTTATAAAATGGAAATATATTATTATACTTACATGATAGGTTATGGGGTTAGGTACTTAACATTCCCTCCCCCTTTAAGAACAACGTTAACCTTGAGGCTTGAGATAATGAAATTCCTGGAGAATAGTGGTTGACTCCCACACTAGTAAATTTGGGTCATTTTGCAATGGTCATTTTGACACTCTTGCGATGTTATGTTGTGGAGAGTGTGACACATATTTACCCCCTCAAAAGTTGCATCATATCCCACCGAACGTGCGACAAACTTGGAATAACGTCGCAAGAGAGATGACTTATGGATGCCATCATAAGAGAGACGACCTATGTAGTCGTCGCAAGAGATACGACCTAGGACAATCGTCGCACAAACGACAACCAAGGAATATATTCGCAAGAGAAATGACCTAGGATAATCGTCACAAGAGAGATGACTTAGGAAAATCGTATCAAGAATGACAACCATGGAAGATCATCGAAGGAACGACAACTGAGGAAGATTGTCGCAAGAGATATGACCTAGGACAATCATCACAAGAGAGATGAAATCATCTCAAGTACGACAACCATGGAGGATAGTCGCAGGAATGAAAACCGAGGAATATTGTCACAAGAGAGACAACCAAGGAAAATTGTTGCAATAATGACAACTTAGGAAGAGTGTTGCAAGAGAGACGACATATATCTATTTTAAAAATAAAATAAATATATTGACTGAAAGGTTAAAAAAGGCACAAAGCAGTTAAATGTGGTGAAGAAATAAATTAGAGCGGGCACTAGTAACTTTTATCACGTTCCATCATAATCAATGGCCAGGAAGCATTGTGGAATTTTAAGTTGCGTCGGGGATAATTCTGAAGGGTGGTCCCACAATCCAAATCGTGTTTTCCATTGAGAATGATGTGTCAGCATCAGGTTGATTATGTGAATGACAAGCAAGTTTTTCCAAAATCACCAGTCCACATCTCCGCAAAAAAAAGATGAGCAAATATTGAATATCATTCTTAAAGGGGAGAGTTGTGAAACAAGTTTCAATTCAGCTTGGAATTTTCACGATAACGTATTTTCTGGTATGTTTCATATTGTAAAATTTTGAGACGAAGGTGAGATATCTGGAAACATGTGATAAAAATTTCAGAAATTGGTTTGCTATACTTTCTGAGATATTCCCTGTGGAAGTTAGGGAATATCTCAAAAAGTATAGAAAACCAATTTCTGAAAGTTTTATCACATGTTTCCAGATATCTCACCTTCGTCTCAAAATTTTACGATATGAAACATCCTAGAAAATAAGTTATCGTGAAAATGCCAAGATGAATTGAAACTTATTTGACAACTCTCCCCTTTCATAATGATATTCAACCTTTGTTATCTTTTGAAGAAGAATTGTTATCCCTCTTTTATACTTATTTTTTCTCTAAAAGTAATAAAACAATAAGGCTTCTTTTTAGAACTAGTTCTTAGAGAACTTACCACTGTGAATTACTTTTACCTCTTGTCTCAGGAGGCTATCCTCTGGGAATAATATTTGGAATTTCATTTTATTGGGGAACTTCCCACAACACATTTTCTTCCTCGAAGGAGAGGAGTTTTTGAATCCATTGTGTTTGCATCAAAACATATGTTAGTACACATAGTTGAAGACCTAATGGATCTAGCCTTACAATAAATTAATCATCCCTTTCGATTGTTTCCTAATACCCTTGCAATAGCTCATCCTGATAGAAATCATTCTAATAATCATGGGTTTTTATAACCCAAAGAAGAAGAATCAGAT
>JASDQU010100580.1:138581-187345 GCA_032191745.1 Picea mariana | reverse complement strand
TTCCATCAAACTTCCTCATATCAATCTTAGGAATGTGGTTGGTCTTCAAACCAAAGTTGGAGTTTCTCCATTCTTGATTCACCTTCCTTATGTCCTCATCATGAATTTCATGGGATGCATTTTCACTTTCATGTGTCTTCTTTGTTATGAAATTTTTTAATACTTCCATGATCTCCGCTTTTAAGCCATCCATATTAGTATTCAACATAGCTTCCATTGAATCCATCTTCTTTTTTAGTTCATATACGTCCCTATGCATTTCTTCACCTTCATCAAGAGTCCAAGTAGGATTTTTTGGAGGCTTATTTGGTGTATAAGTTCCCTATTTTGGTGGCATGTTGGCCAAGTATCACTTTTGAACCTTGATTTTGAGGTGGTTCAGCTAGACAATATTTCTTCTGTTGTATCTCCCAAGTTTCAACCCTTCTGGGTATAAAACTTTCTTTTATGTAGTTCTCTGATATTTCTTCTCTGCAATGCCACATGTTTGATCAAAATTGGATATGCCAAGTGGAATTTACAGTAACTTCCCCACAACTTGCCGATTTTTGGCCTTTCCAGGAGGTGTCTTCTCTGTTACAAATTTTTTTAATACTTCCATGATCTCCCCTTTTAAGCCATCCATCTTAGTATTCAACATAGCTTCCATTGAATCCATCTTCTATTGTAGTTCATATATGTCCCTATGCATTTCTTCACCTTCATCAAGAGTCCAAGTAGGATTTTTTGGAGGCTTATTTGGTGTAGAAGTTCCCTATTTTGGTGGCATGTTGGCCAAATATCACTTTTGAACCTTGATTTTGAGGTGGTTCTGCTAGACAATATTTCTTCTGTTGTATCTCCCAAGTTTCATCCCTTCTGGGTATGAAACTTTATTTTATGTAGTTCTTTGATATTTCTTCTCTGCAATGCCACATGTCTGATCAAAATTGGATATGCCAAGTGGAATTTACGGTAACTTCCCCACAACTTGCCGATTTTTGGCCTTTCCAGGATTTATCACTTGTATAGCGTGCACCGCACAAAATGATTGATATAAAATTCTAAAAATCACACCAGAAATACTACAGACTGTCCACGATCCAATGAATCCAGTCCCACACAATTTGGATACTCTAGGAAGAAGTTATGATTGTTTTACTTGGAACACCTTCTTGAGACTAGTCAATAAGACTAGTCAGATACCCTATCTTACACAGGGTGTATCTAAAAATTTATGATGACCCAGAAGATGAAATTTTTACCACAGATACCTTACTAATTTTTGTAAATAGCCTCCAGAGTTTAAGGTATGAAACATTACAGAAGAGATTTTATAGTGAAAATTCTGCAATGACTCGGTTCAGGATGATTCCAGAACCCTACCTTGTACAGGCTGTATCTATGAAAGTATAAAGCCTTAGGAGCTGAATTTTGAAGCCAATGTACCTTGATCTGTCTACTAAATATCCTCCAAGCCATTCCTTCTGAAACATTGTATAAAAAAAGTTATAGTGAAAATTCCAAGGTGTCTCAGATGTAGCAGCGAAACCCCAAGACCTTGAGTTCTGATACCATATGTTAAGAATCAAATATCAATATAGCATAGGAAAACCGTAGAAAAAGTACTCAACGCCTTGAAAAAGAGATAATTTTAGATAATAATCCTCTTCGAGGGGGAAACCTCCTTTTACCCCACTTAAATGTTCAAGTACAAGATGATTCAAAATGAAAATGTCTCCTTGGTATATATAGGAGACTAGGAGGTATAATTACAACTAATGGCCTAAAGCCGACATAAATAAAATAACATTACTAATATAATATTCCCCAATTAAGGGGTAATGAGCCAATATTAGGGCTTAACAATAAGAGTCCATACTATCCACAGGTTTAGGATCCAAGGGTCCAAGTTCAACAGGGACCACTATTGGAGACAGGTTTGACAGCTAGAATAGCCCTCTCCAAGCCCAAAGCCTTGCTCAAAGCCATTGCCTATAAGACCTCTCTATGCTCTTGGCCCTCTACCCGCCTTGAAGCCTTGCTGCTAGCTCTCTGCCACCACCTTTAAGCATCGAAGCCTTGCTATAAGTAGAAATCTCCTGACTCGAAGCCAAACTCTCTACTGCCAAGATACCTTTTCTAGGTCTAGGTTCTCTAGGTCTATTACTATACAGGAGAACACAATTACGAATGGTAGATGGTCCTACTTGTAATATTTTACTAGGCTAGCGCAACACTTGAATTGGACCAGCTGTGACGACGCCAGTAGAACCAAATTTCCTGGGTATGGTAGCTATGGAAGGAGTAGGACATAGGGTATCATCGTAAGGGCTAGCCACCAGGATACAGGGTGCTTTCCTAGGAAAACATCGGTCCCAGGCACCGATCCCCGACTCCATACCGGCAAAGGCTACACCCGGTTCAGGCTCTATCCCAACTACAAACTTACTCACTTTCGATTCCCTGGATAAACTAGCTCTTTCTCTTTCTTAGCCTCGCTCTCTCACCGGTTCACCAGTTCCAGCTTCCTTACTGGCATCCCTCCATGTTTCGACATTAGGATCTGTTCCCATATAAGATGTTCCACCCTTCTTTGCTATTTCTAGAAGTTGAGTTTCGACATCTGGACATGTTCCAATATTTCTATATGTAAGATATGATGTTTCGACAAAGCCTAATGCAGTTGAATCCATTGAAGTAGCAGTTTGGTGGATAGGGGACAGATCGGAGATGGAGAGTATCACGCCCTAAAGGCCTACTCGAATACTGAATGCGGTCCACTAAAGCTTAACGAAGACAGACCTTGCCTTGTTCTATTAGCTATTAGTGACATATATAGGATGGATTTTTGGATGGATGGGTGGAATAGAAGGTCTGGTGGGGAAGGACCTCTCCGGTAATGTCCGGTAGATGCTAGTAATGTGCATGAAAGCCATCTAGTAAGGGACCTTAAAGGTGCCAGGAATCGTAAGGTGCATGAAATATGGAGATAAATGTGCATGGATATAGATGGATGCGGTAACCCTTCCTTATGAGCCTTTTTCCACCGCCTGTATTATGAGGTATCATGAGCCAATATGATGAGCCTATATGATGGTTAGGTATTCTCCTCGTGCAATATAGCCAATATTTGTTGCTTAGGTATTCTGAGTCGGTATTATCAGATAATTGCTGCTGATAAAGACTTTTAGGTGGAATAGATAGATGGGTGGGAGAAGGGCAGAAGGGCATGGCTACAAGGGCTAGGCGAAGAGATGGATATGTTCTCTGTGACCTTCCTATGGAGTAGTTGTTTGTTTGTTATAGAAAAAGATAGAAGAAGAAAGATAGAGATACGGTCAGGTCTGGGGATAAAGTATGGGGAGACGGTATGGGGAAGGTTGAGGAAGGTCTGGTAATAAAGGTCTAGTGCGGTCTTCCTCACTCTCCTATTGTCACGTGAGAAAACCTCAGCAGAAATAGATATAGCCTGTGGTAGTAATGGATGTGGCGATAAATACCGATAAATACCGAGAAATGTGTAAGGTAAGGATTTCTATTTGATCTAGACAGAATAGAAGTGGCAGGTAAGCATATTTTATCTATAAGGATAGAGGGCTGGGTAAAGTTACTTTAACAAGATATTAATATAAGTGGTAACAATGATAACAGAAATAAACTATTTAATGTGAGGTAGGACGAGTGCCTTTGCTTCTGTTAATGGTAAATGACTTTCTTTGCTCTAGCACTAAATAATTAGCTATCGACACCCCATAAGTAGCCGATGGGCCCAACGAAGGAGGGGATCCCATGGCTGGTTCGTCAAGTGCGGGTAAAAGAAAAAGGGCCATTGAAGCTATGTGCCTTCTGTATACACAATGGATTTGCTTCAAAAAGAAATAGCCGACACTAGATTCTTGGACCTCATCCACCATTTTGTAACCAATTCTATATTGGGATAGAACATAACTGTTTCCACCAATAAAGAAATAGGCATGTCGCAGGGAGCAGTTTGTTCCCCAAGCCTAGTTCGAGTAACCTATTTTCCAGTTCCCTTTCCTGATCTGGATCCTAGTTTACGTTTTGATCTTGGTTTTGACCCGCTACCCGTTGTAGTAAGGGTCACTGAATGCACCTTATAAAATGAATGTACCCCCTAAAATTCACATCTCCACATTTGCATCTCCACCTCCGCATCTCCACATTTGTACCTCCGCATTTGCATCTCTGCATCTCAGAGAATCGAGTCTCAAGGGTACTGGTACTGGTTCTTCCCTTTCCACCTACCAATAGGCCACCCTTGCACTCTAAAAATTACCATATCGCCTAGCCTCCTATTTGAAAGGTTTCAAGACAGGTTGAAAGCACAAGCTGGGCATTTCCTGAATCACCACAAACCCCATTTGATTGACGTAAAAATCTTGATCAACGTACCTTGCTCTCCTCACCCTCATTCTTCGAGTGAGCAATAAATTACCTTTAATCGAGCAAGCACTTCGTATAACAGGGAATATGACCTGAAGGGGCATTAAGTGACCGTAGAATGCATGCAAATGCACTTTGAAGCCTGGACATTGTTCTATCTCTTTGATTAAAGTGATGAGAAATAAAAGAATAAATCCATTTGAGCACGCCGTAGCACCACGTGAACCTTTCGATGGGTTTGATGTTAGGTAGGCCAGAATTACGACAACTACAATCGATAGTGACAGAATGGAGGTGATCCCATAATGCACTATAGATAGATCGTAATTGCTGAGCTATAAGGTAATCCGGGAAGGTAGGGTCACTTGTCAAGTCATCCCAGAAGCTAAAGTTCAGAAGGGAAGGTCATATCGGATGGGCAAGTCACCCGTAAAGTTATCTCGGAAGTCAGATTTAGGGATAACGGGGGAAGGTCCCACGAAAGAATCAAAACCTATTTGAAAGTAGCAGAGCCAGTAGCCATATGTGGGAGGAGTGCGTCCAGAGCGAGCAACACGGCCAAAAACAAGTCATTCAGTGCGGAACGAAAGCAACATGGCCAACAGAAAGCCGATCAGTGCAGGTTGAAACGAGAGAAGCATGCACAAAAGCCATGTAACAAAAAAGGGAAACAAATAGGGGGTAGGGTGGGGGTGGTTGTTTTCCCTAAAGAGATCAATATTGATTCTAATTTTTGCTCCTATTTAAGCTTGGAATTATGCATTTACATATATTACGATATTATTCGAATTCAAATTTGATTACAAAGATCGAAACGCGAAGTGATTTTCTTATATATGTAATATCGCATAGAGTGAGAAAGAGTGTGATAAATTACATACCCCCGACCCCTATATATATTTCAATAAGCCGCATCAATCCAACCACTACTAACTACTACTATTACGAAAGCAACTCACCCACTATCTGACCGATTGGTGATGCGATGCGGATATCGCTTGGCTTGGAGTGGCCCCCCCTGCTCCGGCTTGCTACTTACTTGAGTGCCCTCTGTTAGTGTCCCGACACATTTAACTAAATCCATTATTTCGCCAGGGGTAGGGGCCCATAACGGTCGAGTCACTTAACGTTCATGAAATACTTCATGTCAAGTCAGAAGCAAGAAGCGTAATTGCATATATCATGAGATATATCTTTGTATGTACGATCGATTATGAGAGATTAAAGCATGTTATTACATATGTAATAGCAGCATGGATATGGATATGTCATAGTTTACATTTCACCGACTGAGTCTTTCCAATATTCAAGTTGAACCAACCAAGTGCAATAGCATCATATATAATGTAACGTGCCTCTCGTAACCCGCCTGAAATCCATATCGAGAGATAACCTTATGACTAAAGGTAGGTGTGCAACTGCTAAAGAGAAATTGATTCACCAATAAAAGAAAAGAAGTCCGATCAATTTTTTTATCAATTCTGAAATAGTGTTATTACATATATAAATAAATAATTAAATCTCGTTCAATTCCCATCAAAGCTAAAGGAATAACATGTTAGCCAGAACGAAGATCTGACACGAAGATCTGAAATGTCACCCCCGACGGGCATCATTGTAAGACGAGAAACACACCCAACGACCTCGCTCTTCTCCTTATGTAAAGTGAGCACTCCTAGCTAGCGTCCGGTCGAGTGTCTTTGTCCCTACACTCCTCTCACCCTTTGACTCACACTGAAAACCAATTATTACATCTATAAATAATGACGAATGGATACGGGTAACGTCAACGGAAAAAATGCTCAGTGTCTCCGTTAGTGAAAAGACTTCTACGGCAAGTCGGTCTCCGACGCTTTAGTAAACGACTTTGATATGGATCTTTCAACCTTAGACTCAAACAGAATACTGTTATTACATATATAAATAATTCATTTTCTTTCTCCGATGTCTTGAGGTTTAAATATCGCGCATCGTAATCAATCTCTCTTCCTTTCTCATCAAAGGGGGGTGCCACAGAAACGAGCTCGATGTGGTCACAACATGCATGGTGGAACATGTTTAAATTAGGAGAGGGGAATCAATCACAGTGTTCTTGGCCAGTTAGAGTTCTGGCCTAAGAAAATGCTCACCTCGCTCTTATCTCCTCACGAATAAGAGATCGTTCCTTAGTCGTTCAACATCATCAAACGCGGTGCGATGGGCGCTATGCCTTGATACGAAACTCCTTCCGAGTAGCTACGATCACAAGCGGGTCTACTCTTGGAGGAATTTCAGTGAGGAAGAGGCTCACCAAGTAAGTTAGGTCAGTAAGAAGCTCACCTGAAGAATGAAGGTGAGGAAGAGGCGGAAAAACTGCAATTGAAGCGGTCCATCCAATCAAACCTAACCCTAAGCTTGACTTACATTTACACTAAGCAGACAACCAATAAATCAAAGGGTATGTACTAATCTCCACCTAAGAAAGAGACAGAGGAGCATGCTCACTACATCTACATCTTTTATTCTCGCATGTCAGTCAGGCCTTACCTACCCCTGACTGGACAGCACACACACGCACAAGAATTTGGCATAGCTAGATGCATAGATAGCTACCTAGGTATAGATACCTATCCTGACGACATATACTACTACGACTATCTATAGACTGATTCTCATTTATCTATTTAATTCATCTATAGATAGACATACTTATAGGAGGTTTGCTCTTGTTCCTCCTTTTCCTATACCTCCTATTCTTCTAGGATCAGGATTTGGTCATTATATTTGAGGACTTCTTTTCCTTAATTTCCAGAGGGTTATGGTGTTCTCACTAATGAGTTTTGGGTTGTTCTTCCCCCCGACCCTGCGAAAACTAACCGAATCAAAACTTATTACTTATATATATAGAATTTGCTCCGCCTCATCCTCACCTCAGGAAGCTCGATGGGGCGATCTTGTCGGTTCCATTCGTGGTCCGGCAGCATCACATTGTGGCTGAAGCCCAAGGAAAGGGGCTTATAGCTCCTGAGGCCAAGGCCACCTTTTAGCTCTTGCATTTGTTTTTTTTTCAATTGCTGGTCATATGTATAGAACCCACTTCGGGGAGAGACATAATTCATCGCATTTATTTCGGTAGCTACACCACCCAAAGAATTGAAAGAACCTAAAGTGGCATGAGTCATATATTCTGAAATCGTCCCTACCAAGGCTGTATGTATGTTCTAAACTTTCTCAGGTCCAACCCATTAGGGCCCCTTAGGGGTTCCAACCAGGGAGCACGGAGATCCCAAAAAAACATTTTTTACTTTCCAAAGAGAATTAATCTAGTCGGAGAACGCATAAGGTATTTACCTAAACCAGTAGGTCCTTGGGCAGACCCCACACTAGCTCCAAGACCTGGGTCTCTAACTAGGTAAACGCTTGAGCTTGAAAGGCCGCTTATCATTGGGTCCATAGAATTCACTAGGATAAGCTGTATTGTTGAATCAAATGAAACAATAAGCAATGAAATCTAAGTCTTAACAAATTAKCTATATCCGATTAGCTTTATTAAGTTCCTATAAAAAAAAGTGGTTAGTATTAGTTGAAACTATTGAATATTCATGCCTTCTAGATTGCTACATTCAACCGAAAACCTCCGACATTTCTCTAATTTTGCAGCATTCRGAGAGATTAGTAGCTTATACTTTTTGCCTTCTAGAATGTGGAATTCAACCTTCGATAATCGACACAAACTCTGATATCCTCAGTGTCCTTATTATGGATTACGATTGAGCTAATCCAATCGGATGAATCTACAGGCAAAATGAGAAAAGCGTTCAGCATCCGATCAATTTCCTTCTTCACCTTTTCCTTAACTCGGGGATTCAATTGATAGGGTCGATGCTTCATAGGTTTCGCATTAGGTTTCAACATAATCTTAATTTATCCTAGATCGCCCTGGATTCCTTTTAGCTCCGTAAAACTTTGTGGAAATAGATCTTCATATTCTTTGAGCAGTGATATGATCTCTGACACCATCTGTTCATCCCAATAATCTCCTATAGCCCCCATTTTTTGGTTGTCTTCTGTACCAATATTGACTTTCCACAACTTCAAAGGCTGCGTGTACAAACTCCCAGCTTCTTCTGGCTTCCGTTGTCGTACCTCTCGGGATCCTTCAGATTCATTGAAGGTGAAATGCCGCAAATGTTCTAGATCATCAGGGTCTGAATCCTCCTTATTCATCTTTGCGCAGCAGAGAGGTGATTCTACCTTTGGGATCGGGACAAGTGTACTAGGAAATTCTTGATGGAGTGGGTAGATGTATGGGCTTCCCACATTCTGCAACTTCTCGGTGAACAGAGTTGCTTGGATTGCTGTAAGAGCATCCGTAACAGAATTGGATGTCGCTGCAAAAGAAAAATCTTGACAGAAATTGAAACACACTCTTTACTCCTCCAACAACTGGTTTGTCTTCGTGTTTCTTTGTGTAGGTACTAGGCCTTAGGGATGGGTCCAAATTCATGGAAGAATTGGTGAACCCAAAATTCTGGATGCAATCCATCTGCGTTCCATTTTCGTTCGCACTGATAGATGTGAACAAATGGATCTGTCTCGCCCATATGGATTTCTTTGACCCGGTTGGCATGGTCGGAAGGTTTGAACTGGATTATTAGAGCTATTTCAGCTGTAATCCAATCAGGTATATCATCCCTATGTGTTGCCCACCACCTCGCAGGAATACCCGTAAGTGTTGCGTCCAGAACGTCTACTCGTTGATTTTCCGTAACACAGGTATTTCTTTCCTGCTGGGAAATGATCTAAGCTGGTAATGCCGCCATACACTGGCAGGTCTGGAACTTCAACTCCGATCCAATTTTTTCATTGTACAACGTCGGGAAGATAGTTCATGCCGCCCGTTCTTCCAATCATCCAATGATTTTTTAGAGTCACTGTCAAAAGAGCGAATGCTTCTCCAACTAACAAAGCTGTCTGCTGTAGGATTCACGTAATCCTCCCTTTTCCCACCGTTAAAGCATAAATGGTGTCTAAAACATCCCTTTCCATGTTCTCATGAACTATGGTTCAGTGTATCTCAGCCCCTGGAGTGGATCTAGAGGTTACGTAACCTTCATAACATCAGCTTCAAAGGTCATAGTACTGATATTGCTAACTATCTATGTTGCGATACACTACTTGCTATGTTGCGACCCAGTCACTATATTGCTAGCTATCTATGTTGTGATACCACTTGCTATGGTGCGATACTACTTTCTATGGTGCGAGTCAAGATGGGTTGGTGCCTCTCTCTTCTCTTTCTGGCGGGCATCACTGGTTGCGACTATCTCTCCTCTCTCTGGTGGGAATCACTGGTTGTTGCTGGGAGGGCACCACCGTTTGCAACTCTCTCTCCTTCCTCTAGCGTGCATCACCGGTTGCACCTTTCTTTCCTCTGGCAGGACCGTTACGTTAGTTGAGCGGGCACTACAATTTGTTTCATGGGGAATAGACTTCATGTGGGAACTTTACTTCATGATGCACCACCTTAAGCCTTATGCGCTACCTTAAGCCTTATGCCCTTTGAGCATCCCCTTGAGCCTTTATTAGCCGAGGCTATTTCACTGCCTCACTTATACTTACAGCATTGGATCCGCATGGAAGAAGGGCTTTACATGGAGAAGATAGAGCATTGTTGGACGGACTTGAAGAAAAAAATTATTGATTAAAATATTGAGGTAGACCAGGTGGGCACTCTCTTACTATTTACCTTTATCTACCATACAACCTATCCACCTTCAGACCTAGACATATTTGAACTATACCACTTCATGAATTAATCTTAGGGAGGTACATCTATAGACCCAGAATCAGATGAAACTACCGAACCTTTACTTACTATTGACCTTCACCCAACCTTGATTTTGACTCTCTTAATAAGGAGGAATTCATTAGGGAATTCATTATGCCCGAAACCTACACAAATTTCACCAATCCTAGAAAGGAAGCATTATTTTTTATCTCGTAGTGAACAAGGTTGAATTTGGAAGAATGAATTACCGGAAACTGATACTTTGCATCATGATTTTTTATATATTAATTACCTATATGATCATTCTGATCATTTAATTCTCTCTGTGAAGATTATGTCATTATAAAAATCCACTGTAAATCGCCTGTATCATACTATCATTGTCAGTATAAATTGTCTTAGTATATCTGTAAGTCAGTTTGATTCTATTCTAAGTGTTTTTAGTCTTAACCTGGGGATACGACCAGGAGCTTGTCCTTCGGCAAATTCATAGCCGCTATCGGTTTTTATCCGATTGTCTGGACTCAACGACCTCCCTTGCTGTGTTAAGATAAGAACTTCTAGAATGGAATCTAAGTCAATGTCCTTTAGAGAAGTCAGACAGGCTGAACAAGCCACAGAAACTAGTACGTCTGGATCTGATGGTCTAGCCTCCATGTTTTCCTTGAGCCGATCCTCTACTGTAAATGAAGCTGATCTTGAATTAGTTGAAGAATCCCCTCAAGCTGCATGGAAACTCCCTAAGATAGATCCAGCTCAAGTCTATAAATATATGTCTGCCTTCCATTTAACAACTGTTACTCGAGTCTTTGTCAAAGAATCAACCAGTACAATTGAACAGAATAGCAATGAAGTCCAAACGATTAATCTCCTGATTCCAGAAGAAATCAGAAAAACAACCAAGAAATACAAATGCAAGTTTCTTCATTTTGGTTGTATCAGAGTAGGCATAAATGCTCTGGTTCATAAAGGGATAAATGCATATGCTTTATGCATCATAAGGGATCTTACTCACCATAAATTCACAGACTCTATTATTGGTGGGATAGTAGCCCCTCTGTCAAATGGGCCAGTGTACTTTGACTGCTACCCCAACTTTTCTGTAGCAGTAGATGATGAAACATTGGGAGATATTCTAAAACTCCAGATATTAACATCTGGATTTGATATGAAAAGGAAAAGGAAAAACATTGCTATTTTGGCAAAAGGGTGCTTTAGATATACAAATACTATGTATCCTGTTGTTCTCCATGCACCCAGTAGAGATTCTCTGACAAGCACTCTAGTAATGACTGATGCTCTAAATCAAAAAATAGAGCATAGTACTATAAAGTGGGAAACTTTAGAATTCCCCTCAGAATGGGTTATTGATACGCCTAAACTTCCAATCCAAAAGGCTATCACGTCTGCACAGATAAAAGAGGACGATGGTTCTGTCGTACTATCATTTCCAAATCAATTATCCAGAAATAATACTTGGCCAAAACCCATAAGACCCCCTCCTCAAATTCCTAAACTCTGTGTACATACTTCTCTCCAGTCTCTTGCAAATCAAGTTGCTGACTTTCCTTATTCTATACAGTGTCCTGATTGTACAGAGTTAGTTAGTCTATCCTCTATTCCTACTTCTAGCAACAATTCTGCTTTACAATTCAAACATGAAAACCATCACATTAGGACAAACCTACCTCCTGCTTCTACCTCTAAAGAAGTTTGTCCTCATCCACAGTGTACTGATATTCCATATCCTCATGATTCAAACTGTCTTACCATGAGCCTAAATCTTGAAAAAGAGATAGTTTTCAGGTTGCAGCGTCCTTTTGCTAAAACCCTTAAGAAACCATCAGATAGTGAAGTACATCGCTTTCTTATAAGAGCAAAAGGTTGTCCTCAAAATAGTGTCTCTGCTGCTTGGATGAAAAATATGATGAACTGGGATTTATACACACATCCCAAATCAGAAGAGTTTGCAGCAAGTACTACTCCTGAAGAAAAAATTAAATTAGCCACTCAGTGGAAGGACTTTATGGAAAAACATCAGATATATCTTTCCTTCTATGAATGGTATTTTACTCAGCTATCTTTGAAGCCTCTAGAGCCATCCTCTGCTCCATTAATTGCTTTCCCTGTTCAAGCACTGTCTCTTTCAGATCTTAGCAGAGAATTAAAACAATTGAAATCTTTGGCTTCTGAAAAGAAAAAGATTGGTTCAGAAGAAGAAAGACAAAAAGAAGAACATTGCAAGATTCAACATCAGCCTTATCATGTTCTTCTGACATATAAGATACAAGATCTTCACTTCCAGTTAAAAACATTACTGGATACTGGGTCAGATTTGAATTTATTTAATAAACAGGTGATTCCAGTTGCTTATTGGCATAAGGCAACACTGAAAGTTTCAGGATTGGGAAATGTTCCTACCAATTTGAATTTCCATATTCCCAAAGCCTCCTTGATGATTGAAACTTACAGTATGGATTTAAAATTCTACTTAGCAGATATTCCTACTGCCTGCATTTTAGGAACTCCATTCTTTGCTGCCGTTTAGCCCCATGGTTCTGTTCTAATTACTCCAGAGCAAGCTGGATATTTTATAACTATGGGAGGAACAAAGTTGATCAAACTCCCATTTGTCTCTATACCTAGATGCACTACTGATGTGGAGATAAATGTTTTAGCACAACAAAGAATAAAAGAAGTTAAACGAGCATTGGTTGTTCTCAAAACAGAAGATCAACTTACACAGCCTCAGATCATAGCTCGAATTGAGTCTCTCAAATACTCTTTTGAATCTCTGGTTTGTTCTGAAAATCCTACAGCCTTTTGGAAACAAAAGAAGCATGTAGTATATTTACCATACATAGATGATTATC
Source organism: Picea mariana (assembly GCA_032191745.1). Classification (NCBI taxonomy): domain Eukaryota; kingdom Viridiplantae; phylum Streptophyta; class Pinopsida; order Pinales; family Pinaceae; genus Picea; species Picea mariana. Next base: position 174,316 of record JASDQU010100580.1, on the reverse strand, counting down.
AGGGGACTCCATGCAGAAGCAGAGCAATTCCAATGAATGCTGAGTACCAGCGCCTTTGTGCAGAAGAAGTGAAGAACTTAGAAGAAAGGGGATTAATCAGAAAATCCCAGAGTCCATGGAATTGTTATGGTTTTTATGTAAATAAGCATTCAGAACAGATTAGAGGAATACCTAGATTAGTAGTAAACTTTAAGCCACTCAACAAAGTACTTAAAGATGATACTTATCCAATACCCAATAAAAGCAATCTTCTCACAAGAATTGCTGGAGCAAAAATATTTTCTAAATTTGATCTGAAATCAGGGTTTTGGCAAGTGGCAATATCTGAAAAGGATAAATTCAAAACAACATTCAATGTTCCTGCCGGACATTATGAGTGGAATGTCATGCCATTTGGTCTAAAGCATGCTCCATCCAAATTTCAAAGGGTAATGGATGAGGCTTTTCAAGCCTATTTTGATTGGCTTATTGTATATATAGATGATATTTTGGTTTTCTCTAACTCTATTGATCAGCATTTCAAGCATCTGAATATCTTCCTCAAGGTATGTCAGACACAAGGATTAGTCCTTTCCAAAAAGAAGATGGAGCTGTTCAAAACCAAGATTCATTTTCTTGGTCATATTATTGAAAATGGACAAATCACACTCCAACCCCATGCAGTTGAGTTTGCAGATAAGTTTCCAGACAAAATTCTTGATAAGACTCAACTCCAAAGGTTTCTTGGTAGTCTGAATTATGTCAGCCATTTCTATAAAAACTGTGCTGCAGACAGACGAATTCTCAATCAAAGGTTGACAGCTTCTCCTCCTTTATGGACTGAAGCACATTCTAAAGCTATAAGGAACATTAAGGCCAAGGTAAAGCATCTTCCTATTCTTCATGTTGCTAATGATTCATATTTAAAGATTGTTGAAAGCGATGCTAGCCAGATTGGGTGGGGAGCCGTGTTGAAAAAGCAAAATGAACAGAAAAAAGAAGAGGTAATTCACTTTGCTTCTGGACTATGGAGTGCAGCTGAAAACAATTACACTGCACTAGAGAAAGAAATCAAAGCTGCTTTAAACTCTATCTATAAATTTGAACTTTATCTCATATATAAAAGGTTCATCTTAAGAAATGATGCAGCAGCTATGAACAAAGTTCTACATAAAGAACTAAAAAATCCAGGAGACTCTAAATTTGCTAGATGGCAAGCCCTCTTCAGTAATTTTGATTTCTCCATTGAATACATCAAAGGATCCACTAATTCTCTTGCTGATTTCTTGAGCAGAGAAAATTTACAAGTTGTAAATAATGTGTGTATTATTTCTCTTCAGCTCAGAAATAATACTGAGCATATAGAATCCATTCCAGATAGGATGTCATGGGATGAGTATAAAGACATTTGGGTGCCTCGATGGGGACTAAGGCATCGAATGATTATCAGCCAGGCTACTAACATTCCTTATTCTACTCTTGTGCCTGAAGTAAGAAGGAATGGACCTTCTAATTTACTAAGTCCCATTATTCAAAGAGATACTCAGCAGGCCACAACAACAAGTCTCCATTTACAAGAATGGTTCCATGATCTTGAAACAATATGGCAAGCTGAAGATGAAAATAAGAAAGAAAAATATATAGCCATCAATAGACCCAGAGCTATTCAGCAATGGCCAGAACAAAATCAAGATCTTATCTTTCCTGAAACTTGTTATAATTATGCTGATTATACTGGATTATGGTGGAAGATGTTATATGAAGAGAATACTTATTTCATTGTTAAATTTGGACAAGTAATGAGTAGCACTAATTCCTCTCCTCCATCATGGTTATATAGCTGGTGGCAAGATTTTGGAGTCAACAAAGAAGAAGCAGATCCTCATCTCATATCTCTTTTCTATCAAATGAACGAGGTCAGAGATCTAAATTATCAAGGGCCAAATTGTCAAGATTTGTTCCAGATTTATCTCCAAAATCATAATACATGGGGAGTAAAGATCCAGACTATACTCCAACGAAAGAATAGTACCCTCCAATATGTGCGCAAGATATATACCAAAGCCTGGGATACCATTACGTATCCAGATCTCTTCGACACACATATTGAAAATGATTAGATGACAGACAGTGATGTCATCCGTTTTCCGTGGGTTGTCGTTATCAACTCCACATTGTAATATATGTACATACTAGTCATGTTGTGTCAAGTAATCATGAAGACTCGGAGCACTTCTCCGACTGTTGGTGAAAATTGATTCACATCTCACATGATTACTATTCTGAGTCTTGTCAAATAAAATTTTGTCGGTCTGTCTTTCACGGGACTCTTGCATGATACCCCGTGGGACCATTAGCTTTAGTCTTTTCAGGGACTCCTGCGTGACTACCCTGTTGATTGTACAATAATGCATGTGACGGATAATATTGGTATCTCCGTGATCCTCTATGGTGGCCAACATATGGGGCCTCGAGTCACTTCTCTTATCCGAAGAAATGATGCTCTCCCCTTCCTCATTCTTATATAAGGAAGGTTTGCCTCTCATTTCATTCATTCGCAACTTGAGTCTTAGAAATCTTGAGTCCGATTCGACTAGCGCCCTCTCTCTGCGCTTGAGTCTTTCTTGTGTTTAGGTCTCGGGAAAAGCCTGCGTGATTCTGGCTCAGCCAGCACGAACCTAAAGTGGCTCTGAGATATAGTAGAGTCAGTCTAGTGTGATTGTGTGTCTATCAGAGAGAAAGATCAGGGCCTCCAGCCCAAATTGTAATACCCGATAGCCGTGTTCGGCTTTTGCAATAAAATACTCTGATGTTATTTCAAAAAGCTTCCGCAAAAACTTTCTTTTGATTCTGAGTCTATTGCAGCCGCTTACTTTCGTCTGTGATTAATCTTGTAATTCTTGTCATTATGTCATTAATTCTCTCTGTGACGATTATGTCATTATAAAAATCCACTGTAAATCGCCTGTATCATACTATCATTGTCTGTATAAATTGTCTTAGTATATCTGTAAGTCAGTCTGATTCTATTCTAAGTGTTTTTAGTCTTAACCTGGGGATACGGCCAGGAGCTTGTCCTTCGGCAAATTCATAGCCGCTATCGGTTTTTATCCGATTGTCTGGACTCAACGCCCTCCCTTGCTGTGTTAAGATAAGAACTTTCAGAATGGATTCTGTCAGATCCATATACAATACTATCGAGTCTAGTGTTTCTACTTCAGAATCTACTCAATGTCTCATGATTCATTACATGCCAAGTATAGCAGACCTAGACCCTGGACTACAAGATTGTTACAAAGGAGCCAGAACACCAAAAAGTCCTCCTTATGGTCTAGGTTATATAGAACAGACAAATACTGCTATCCCTGAGAGTAGATTCTCCAATACTCTGCCTCCTAATATGAAAAGACCAGCTATTGAAGAAATGTTGAAATATTTTACTATTATGTCTGGTTGTCCTAGAAACCAGTTTGAGGAAAAATGGATAAAGAAAATGACAAACTGGGATCTTTTTACAAATCCTGAGGCAGAAGGATTTCATCTGAGTACTCCTTCCAAAACCAAAATAGTTTTATCAGAAAAATGGAAGAAGTATATGGAAAATAATGATTGCTGGGTTTCTTTCTATGAATGGAAAAAGCTTTCTGAAACCCATATTAGCCAAGTCACAGGAGAAGGAACCAATACTCCTCCTGGACACAAGTGGAAAGGGATAGATGGTACAACTTTAGAGTCAAAAACAAACTTTCCTCCCTTTCAGGGAATTCTTCTAGAAAATGACTCTACACAAGCAAAAGCAGTCCCTCTGGTCCCAGATACTGGTAACCAACTGTCTGGTATTGATAAAAGAGTTCAGGGTTTAACAGAGCAAATCAATTGGACAAACTCTGCACTTAGAGGAATGGCTACTCAGGTATACCAGACAGTAGAATGTGAAAAACCTGAGCAGTTAGAAGACCTTCACTACATCTTCTGTAATAAATTCTACAGATCACATCAGAAACAGAGTTGAGGATATTCATTCTCAATTAGATATAGTCATCTCAAAGGTAACAGATCAGCAGTCTGAGAAAAGAGAAGTTATTGAAGATTTAGGATCAGCCTTATCTTCCATTGGAAAATCCTTGACTGACCTAAATAAGAAACAAATGGATAAACCCATTCCCTCAGCCTTTCTCAGACCTACCTCTCCTGTATCAATAATTTCTCCTGTATATAATTCTTCTAAACCTACTCCTAAAGAAAAGTTTTCCGTTTTCTTTCCTCCAGAGTCTTCCACTTCAGCTCCACCAGATGATAAGACCAAACCTTCATCCTTGGTCAGCATTCAAAATCCCCATTTTAGAAGATCTGCTGCCCCTGATCTAGTTGGTAAAGGAGACATTCCTGAACCAGTGTCATATGCACAAGAATGGTATCATGAATGGAATATTGATAATCTTTCAGTGGCACAAATTAGACAGGTTATTGATAGAATGCTAGTTGCATATAAAATTATGTGCATGAAAGGAAAAGGTGAAGTTGAGGCTTGCAAAGCCATTATTCAATGCTTTACTGGTTCACTGAGAAAATGGTGGGAAACTATGTCTTCTCCTCCACAGGTTTGTTGATTATTTAAAAATGAAGGATACCTTTCTCCTCCCATATGAAACATATACATGGGGAGAAATATATTCTATTATTACAAAAACATTGATTGGTTTGTGTACAAGTATAAAGATGCAGAAGTCTGTTTCAAAGTCTTCATATCTGCCTGATCAGAAATCAGTCTGTGAACAATATGGAATCTATAACACAGACTTACAGCCTAAAGTGAGTAGAAAATCCTTCAAGAGGAATAGAAACCATGGGAATGAAAGAGGAAGATCTTTAAGTCCTTCTAAGAGCTCTAGAAGATTTAATAGATCTCAAAGCCCTTCTAAAGGTTATTATAAATGGTATCCTCGCACTCACTTTTATGATCCAAAAGACATTCATCTCAGAACACATAAAGCTGAGCTAAAACAACAGCTCACATGTTGGATCTGTGGAAAGCCTGGACATACTGCAGCTACATGTCCAGACAATGAGGCTGCTAAGAAAGGCAAAGGAAAGCTCTCTGAACAAAGAGCAAATGAGTTCAGACAAAAGAGAGCACTTGAAGAACAACAGACTAGACATGTCAGATTTGGTTGTAGTCGGTGCAGAGATCCTAGCCATGATACTAATGACTGTCCTCATCATCCTTTTCCAAAATCTGAATCTGCTCCTATTTCCTCTTGTATAGATTCCTTTGATGATTCTTCTAGTAGTGAGTCTGAGTTAGTTTTGAATACTTCGTGCACTTGCACAAATCCTTTTTTCTGTTCCTGTACAGAGTCTGATTCCAGTTTTGCCCTAAATAGGAAACCTGTAGAAAAACTTAAAGTTTGTATGCATGCCTTCCATCAAAACCAGGAAGCTCAAATGCTTGCCCATATTAAGAGTTTGCCTGATGGTCCTATGAAGAAAAGTCTACTTGATACTTTTATCAAATCTCAAAAAGGAGTTAGTTCTGATACTCATAAGCCTCCACTTTTTCTAGATGCTTCTTATGATAAAAATATCAAGACCTATTTAAAGTTCAACAGAGAACCTAAGCTTCAAGATTTGTCAATGGTTGATTTGCACAAGCAACTTAAATCTCTAAAAATAGAGGTTTCTGAATTAAAAGAACAATTGAGTATTGTGCAACATCAGTTAGACTTCGGTTCTTTTGAAGACACATGGGCCAGAGAAAGGATACACAAGCTCACAACAGCTTATGCTCCAAATCCTCCAGATTTGGAAGATGCAGAACAAGAAGCCGAAGCTCCTGTCTCTCCTATACAAGGCATGGTTACTTCCTTTTCCAATATGCAGGTACTACCTATTTCATACCAGAAATATTATGTACAGATAGAAATAGAAATTTCTGGTGACAAGTTTTCTGTGATAGCTCTCATCGACACAGGGTCAGATATTAATATCCTTCATAAAGATAAAATCCCTGTGAAATATTGGATCCCTGGTTATGGTACATGTACAGGTTTGGGCAACAATGATGTGAGTTTTAAGCATGAAGTATCCAGAGCTGATATATTGTTAGATCAGTATAAAATTGGAATGAGGTTTTATATTGGGGTAGCCCCTGTGGATTGTATCCTTGGTACTCCTTTTTTATCTTCTGTTCAGCCTCATGGGTCTTATACTGAAAAAGGAGACACTGGATATTTCATTACTCTTCCTGCAATAATGGGACAGCCTCCCAAAAGAATTCAACTCCCATTCATATCAGAAAATTATTGGCAGCTCGGGTATTTGCAATGTAATGTACACTTCAAACAGTTCAATAATCAGACCCATAGAGATGAATTACATTATATGGATGACAACACCCCTTGGTCTATTTTTAGCAGCAATTGGCATCCCACTTGGCAACTAAGGGGGTCAGAAAGAGTTGAATTAGGTCTTCCTGGATTTTCAAGGAATACTTCTCCCACAGTACTTCCTCCTGAGCACATTCTGAATATGATGAATAATGATATAATTGGCACCAGCAGAGACAAGCTCATTGATCTTGGAGATGTTACTAGGCTTCGGATAACAGAGACACAATGGTATAATCATACTATTCGAAGTTGGTGTAGAGAACCTATTTGTCACTCCTTCCAGATCAATCATATGCGTGCAGTAGCAGAATGGCCAGAAGGAGATCCAGAAAATGAGATTCATGGGTTAACCTATGAACAATACAAGACTTGTTGGTATCATGCCTTTGTTTGGAAAGGAAAATTGGAAAGATTTTACACCCAACTAAGGTTTGCACATGAGTTCCAAGAATTTGAAGAACCAGATTGGCTTCTTCATTGGTGGGAGACATTTGGCTTGAACCCTATCAACGTGAATCCTCAAGTAAGTGAAACAGTCAGCAGATTCGAACCCCGGGATAAAAATCTAGACACTATTCAAGATTTGTATGATGAAGATGAATTTCTTCACATCTTTATCACTGAAAAACATCCTTGGGCCCTCCGCACAAAGTTTATGATCGAAGATGCTGGACAAGATCAAGATCCTATTTTGTTACGTCAAGTCTATACACAACGTTGGGATCCTTATAACTTTAATTTCAATCACTGGAATGACCCTCCAGACTAAAAGACGATTTTCATATCTAGATGGCCGATAGTGGTGCCATCCGTTTTCCGTGGGTTGTCGTTATCAACTCCACATTGTAATATATGTAGATACTAGTCATGTTGTGTCAAGTAATCATGAAGACTCGAAGCACTTCTCCGACTGTTGGTGAAAATTGATTCACATCTCACATGATTACTATTATGAGTCTTGTCAAATAAAAGTTTGTCGGTCTGTCTTTCACGGGACTCTTGCATGATACCCCGTGGGACCATTAGCTTTAGTCTTTTCAGGGACTCCTGCGTGACTACCCTGTTGATTGTACAATAATGCATGTGACGGATAAGATTGGTATCTCCTTGATCCTCTATGGTGGCCAACATATGGGGCCTCGAGTCACTTCTCTTATCCGAAGAAATGATGCTCTCCCCTTCCTCATTCTTATATAAGGAAGGTTTGCCTCTCATTTCATTCATTCGCAACTTGAGTCTTAGAAGTCTTGAGTCTGAGTCAACTAGCGCCCTCTCTCTGCGCTTGAGTCTTTCTTGTGTTTAGGTCTCGGGAAAAGCCTGCGTGATTCTGGCTCAGCCAGCACGAACCTAAAGTGGCTCTGAGATATAGTAGAGTCAGTCCAGTGTGATTGTGTGTCTATCAGAGAGAAAGATCAGGGCCTCCAGCCCAAATTGTAATACCCGATAGCCGTGTTCGGCTTTTACAATAAAATACTCTGATGTTATTTCAAAAAGCTTCCGCAAAAACTTTCTTTTGATTCTGAGTCTATTGCAGCCGCTTACTTTCGTCTGTGATTAATCTTGTAATTCTGTCTATTGCTTTGCGTCCGAGAGCAAGTCTGATGTAGTGTGAAGGATGCTGTTAGTACTTGGCCGTGGATAAAGGGGTGAACCAAGGTTGATCGAATCATAGTTTTGACTAGATGAATTAGCCAGAGAAATTAGGCTCATTAGGACATATATTCTCTATATTTGAAGAAGGAACATGAGTAGTTACATTGCATCATGGGTTTGTATCTTGGTTCGGAACCCAGCATCTCAAGGTGAAGGAACCCATCGTCTCAGGAATAAGAGAGGATAACACAATACTTGGATTCTATTATTATACTTGTAGATTGCTCTGACTACTCTTTGGAATAATAGTGGAGTGTTTCTTTCTTGGACTGTCTTGTTCCACTAGGAGCTGGTTAACGCTTAACTACAACCACTTAAATTAATCATGAGCATGTATCATTGGTTTGTCTCTCTATTAAGAAGGAAGAATTTGTATAGGATGTATCATTCTTTTTATGATCTGAATTACCTAGATTAATTAGCAATACTGCATTATGCTTTTATATCTTGGTGAAGAAGAAATAATTAGGAGCAATGAATGACCCGACAACCCATACTTTTAAGTGTTCTGTAATTACCTATTTTTCAAAGGGAGTGACTAGGAAATTTCTCTTTGTTCTCGAGGTGACTGATCCTTGCAAGTATGCATCTAGGTTTGTTCTATCTTAATGATCTAGGGAAACAAAATGGTGCTTTCTTAATGAGCTAGGGAAATAGAATGGTGCTTTGTTGAAAAGTCGTGTTATTCATATTATTTATCACTTGTAAGAGTAAGTAATAATAATGGCTTACTCAATGCAAAGCAACGAATCTTACAGAACACACAGGAATCATATTACTTATCTATATACAATATTTCCAACAATCATACTATGCTCATATCACCCACAAATAAACCAAGATCACGCACACAAACTAGGAAGAGTGCATCATACAATAACACTAGATATTACAACATGGAATTACACTACCGAATCTACCAAGATTAGACAGATCAAGTTGGAAGAGTGGATCTTGGAATTTATCACATATGAAAGCATCCTATCTAGGGATTATTATCACGATCATCACAGAACGAAAAACCCAATAGTGCCCTTCACTATCTTTCTTCTTCCCTCAATCTCATTTTCCTCGCCAAGTTATGATAAATAAGTATTGTGCATATTTCCCTGGCACGCTAACTCATATATAACATATTGACCCATATAATTTTGGTCACTAGCTAGGGCCAAGCCAAGGAAATAAGTAAGAAGGTGTTGTCCCCGCCCGACTGCCCGACCGAAGGGGGTTAGCTAAGGAAATCAGATAGATGTCCCTGGCTTGAAATACGTTACGCCTTAGATATAGGGGCCAAGGAAAGAAGTCTAAAGCTAAGGTTATCCCCTGGTCAATCAGGTTCTTACTAAGCAGAGCTAGCTAGAGTTCGGGAAGATATTCAAGGTCGTTGCCTGAGCTCTTTTAGGGAATAAATATAGGGGTCTGCACTGGTCAACCCAGCTAGTTAGACACGCCCAATTTCTACCTGATAAACCCGAATCTTCGCATAATTACATATATAATAGCATCCACTTATTTCCTCGACGAAGGATTGACCTTTTCAACTCATATCGGAAAAGTTCTAGTGATATCGTATCAGAAAAGTCAATGAAATGTCAATGAATTGACGACGCTTTCCCTGCTATCGGAGTCGGTCGAAATGAACAAAATCGATCTTTCAAAATCGCATAATTACATATATAATTCATTACCGAAAGAACAAAGAAGAACAAAGAAATCTCAATTGAGTGACTTATTGGGTGGGGATCAATTCTTTTCTCAATTCTTTGATTATGTAATTACGTATATAATAATCTGAAATATCTCAAGAATGACTAACGGATATGAAATTCGAGGGGAAAGTCAAAGTTCTTGGTTAGTGAACACGCCACCCAAAGTACTTATACGCGAAGTCGGTCACCGATGTGTTACTACTTGGCTACGGATCTTGAAACCTTTGACCTGGCCAAACAAATTGAGAGATTATTTGGGGTTTGGCTTGCCTGACATGAGGAGAGCGTTTAGCTTGTCTCAACCAAAGCCCAGTAGAAAGGGCGAGGTACAGAGTGCTCAACCAAAGGGAGAGGAAGAATGGCTCACCTGATCACAAATAAGTGGGACGAGGAGAACGTAATTACGTATATAATAGAACATAATGAAATATATCAAGAATGACCAGCACTTACTTCTTTCTAAGAATGAAAGGGAAGGTTTCGTCAAACCAATGCAACTTATATAAATAAATAGCCAAAATCTCACGCCTTTCCACTCTGATCTGAAATGTCACCCGGGACGGGCATCATTGTAAGACAGGAAAAACACCCGATCCTATATCGACCTCGATATGTGAAATCGTCTTATTCCATATGTACTGAGATTGTTCGGGAGACATGGTCAAAGCACATTCTGATATATGAAACTTAAAAGAAAATGAGGTTGGGGTGGTCTTATTGGCGTATACCATGGTGGGGTCTTCGACTGGGATGAAGTCATAACAAGGTAGTCGTAGGGGAACCTGCGACTGGATCGAATTCCATTTTGACTAGGAGGGAGGGCTTCTCTTATAGAGTGACTGGGTACCTACACTTGAGATCACACAAGGTTCTTCATTGCTGAGTGGTGATATCATGAATGGTAGTTAGTGCCAAGTTGCCCAGTTATCCATGCCCCATAATAGTTGTTAATTAGAGCTACTAGAAGGTGCAGCATGAACAACTCTACTCACATGGGAAGAGTCTTTGCAGCTTGGTCTACAGTCACAGTGCAGCATGATGAAGCAAGCTCTGGTTTTTGCAGCTAGAATCTCTTTTTCTACATGACCAGTTGTAAGTGCCCAGGAGTCATACAAGAATCGATGCCAGGACTCTTTTGGGAATCCATGGGAGCTCTAATCTGCTATAATCCGCGAAGTGAAGTCTACATGAAGATATATACGTTCAATCATTACCCCACCATCCCGACACATAGTGAGTTAGGTGCACAGATGGATGATTGTAATCTGATGCTGATGCTTATACTTATGCTGCTATCTAGTATGAGCAGAGGGCACACGCGGATGTAGTTTCCCCAGTGTGAGGTGCAACAATTATCCTAACAACTTATCCTCCATGCATTACAAGGTGCCAACTGACTGACAAGAAAGAATGAGAGATGTAAACCAGTTGTAGAGTCCTACCAACTGTAGAGTTCTCTATGAACTGGGATAGCTTCAATCTACGTCCATTTCCTTTTTTCCAATAATAAGAAAGAGACAGATAGATAGATAAACTATTATTTTATGAGATTATCCTTCTTCCTTCTTCCAAATAAAAAGAGATAGAGATAGAATAGATATTTATTCCTTATAAGCACCCACTGGGTTGATATATGAAATGGATTCAATGTGGTGGATAATGAACCCATATAGTGCATAACACTTCATGCCCAATAGTTGTATCCAATAGTTCACATATTGCCTACATCATACCCTCATAGTTGATTATTACACATATGTTTCTTATTACTGCTTATTATTTAACGTAAAATAAAATAGCTTAACTACATGCGCGCTACGCGTTAGAAGTTCCACTGTAGTCATCTCTTCATAGAGCTAGTTCCATATGGCTTGAACTCTCTATGGCTATGGGTGCACTGACCGGTTGGCAATGACTGACTCCTGCAATGACAACTGGATAAGACCTAGTTGACGATGCCTTTTGGAGATGTCGGTACTCAATGAGTCGATCACCAATTTTAGAGTAAGGCTTCCGGAAATGTTATTTTTGGATAATAAATAATTCTGTTCAGGAACACATTTGGAACCCAAATGGTTGCCCCCAAAAAGGTGCATAGAACGCATTTACTTTTAGAAAGTTAGGGGTTCGAGGGATCCGCTCACAACCTCAAATCTCGATCCAGGGTTCAATCACTTGATGACAGGTTTTGATTCACTTGATGCCCCTACTCAATATAAGAGTCGATCCCAAGAGACAATGCCAGATGTCGATCCGTTGATACAAGAGTCGATTCATCACTCAATGAAACAAAAAGGAGATCCACTCAATGTTGGTTAACGATCCTAGGAGGTAATTTTGCTTGTCGATCAATTGATACACGTGTTTATGTCTTATTGGATTTTTTTTGAATCGATGGACGATCTTTACTTATGGATGCACCTGCAGAGAATCGAGCATGCAAAAGACAGACATGTAGTGCTAGTATATGCTAGTGCCAGTATTGGGAGCGAGGTGGATGCTTGATAGTTATTTATTTATTTTTAATATAGCGCAATCTTACGTAGAGGTGGTTGGTTACACAGACACACAATTATAATAATAACAATAATAATCTATTTTTAAGGTCACGACCAAGTCAACACACCAAATTGCTGTATGAGACCCCCTTGTTTGTGGGACAAGGGATTCCCCTCTGCCCAATGATTTGACTGGTAAAGTCTACGAAGGTATACATACCCTACCCTCCTTTGGATTTGAACCTGTAACCTCTTAAGAGGAAACATATGTTCTTAACCATTAACAACAACCCACATCACCACCGACTAAAAGCAAGGAGATGGCCCCCCATGAGAATCGACTCACTTCACCAATCTCATATCCACACAATACGAGACGGGAAGAAATACGACATCGCAAGAAGATACCGGGAGACAAATAGAAAAATACAGGGGGAAGAATAGAAGCTATGACATGGCAAGGGGTCGACATAGCTGCAAGGGATCGACACTGATAGGACAGATGGGATTGATTGCTTTTAGGTTGAGCGGGACCCTGCTTGTTGGCTTTAGGCTTGATGAAATCATCCGACGAAGCTGATCGAACCCGTGAATCTAGAACCTGTTGTGGTGGCTAAACGTTAGGCGAGAAGATATCGAAGCTGGTCGAAATCACTTGAAGTTGCTGGTCAAAACCGTGGATGCTAGAATGTGTGGCAAGACAATGAAACTACATGACTAGATTAAATCAACGCACAAGTGCTGCTTACAAATAAGGCTACCGCGCTGCTTGATGAAACGATAGGCTAGACAATGGCTAGCTAGATGTGTGTGTGGCTAGAAAACAGAGAGTTGGCTATCATGACGTAAGGCAAGGCACTAGACGAATGAATATCATGACTATCACAGTGAATGACTATGTGCAACCAAGGAACAGGGCTATGCGCAGTGAATGAACAGGTGCTATGATATGAACAAGTGCTACCCGGAGGTGCCATGAACAATGAGTTGAGCGAAACCATACCATTCCAAGTTGCCACCAGACTGTTAGAGATTGAGCCAAGTTGTTACCTTATGAGATAGTGCTTGAGCCATGTTACATCACCATACGAGATATATTGATTGAGCCATGTTACCGATAGACGAACGAGAGAAGTACTTAGGGGAGCTACTTCTCTCTAAGTAATTCTCTCTCTATCCTATGATGGTGATCTCAATCTCTCGGATATGATGGGGGGACTTCCCTAATCTGTTGGGTGGGAACCTGGCTGCAATGTTGAAGCTAGAAGAATGGGTACATACACCTCACACTGGCACTAAAACATAACCTCTCCCTTAATGGCTCTAGCCCTTTCATTCTAGGCTTATGGGGAACGTGGTTTGTCTAGCCACTGTCTGTTTCTTTCATATAATCCTCAAATGTGAATAACGTATGAAAGCTTCCTCATTCCCCCACCCAGCAGGTACTCAGTTCCATACTATGCAACTTCTTTTCTTTTCTATTTGTTCATTCAAGCTAGCAGGTAGGATCCACTGTGACCTATCGGTATTAACCCGCCTAGGTCTTCCGTTAGCATAAGAAAGAAAGATCTAAACGGGCAAGCAACAAGAGAGAAGCGGTTAGGTAGGTGGGACCGTGTCCTATTGGTGTTCACATCTCTTGTTCCTTTTGGAGTGAGTAATATCATCACGGGCAAGAAGCATTCAAAATATCCTAGCAGTTAAATCCCCCCCTATCCGTTCTAAACGTTATTAAATTCCAATCTTATTCAATATGGTTTTGTAAAGAAAACCCTCACTCGTTGCGGGTGACCCACTAATCGTACCTCGCCCTCCCTCAAAAAAGGGCGAGCGGCTCCGCCCCTCTCTATCATACCTTAGGTGATTCCCTCTGGGTTCTCGTTTTGATCAGGTCGGAGGCATAATCCCACTCATTAGGGTACTCCAATGGATTTGATTTTGACTGAACTAGGCCTTTTCAGGAAGTTGACCTATGACTGGCAGGATGGCACCGATTGCTTTTTGGTTTGGCACTTTTATGCCGCTGTTTCTTTAATGTTAAAACTACCCTTTACCTCCGCTACAGAATCTTGGAAATGTTCTTATCCCCACTAGATGGAAGGAATAAAGATGCGCATTACTTACAATGCACATGAGAATCATCAACATACACATGCTTTGTTGAATTCATGCTAGGAAGGGAGTGCCAGTCAGGGAAGTGTTGGCTGGGTACAGAAAGTGATTGATTGATCAAGACTTAATGGCTTCCGAGAGGGGGGAACCAACTGTCTGATAGAGGTGCTCCCATGGACGGTACGGGGCCGAGTAAGTCACATAGGGTATCCGATAGCCCATCGGTGCCAGTGGTAATTGCTTGGAGATCATTATAGATAGTCGTTGGATGCAGTTGATCACTCGATCCCACTACTTTATGATGCAATGGCAGGTGTCGATTCTTCTCTGTGTGGATGTGGCATTCGAAAGATGATTCAAGTTTCTGTTAGCCTATTTTGTAAGATGTGGGCTTGTGTGAATTGAACATAATGGGTAATGCGGATTGAATACATATTGTTCCTTCATAATTCATGCATTGTTGGCTAAAACGTAATTACGTATTATAAGAAATAAAGCATAATGTAATATATAATTCATGAAGCATAATGTAATATACAATTCATGACTGGATTCGAGATCATAATTACATATTCCCATAGCAGCCCACTTACTTACTTATCTTATTAGCTTGGGGGTCAGGTTATCACTTACTTACCTTCGTCAGAATTGAGGGGAATAAATGAAAGGAAAAGTGACGGGAATTCCTCTTGTTTGGTTGAATCCTTGCTTGACCTTCCAATACCTTTACCTTACCCTTGATTTGTCTTGTTTGCTTTGTTGTTTTCTTTGCTTTCCCACTTATCGAAAGGCCCGCCTATATACAACATTATTACATTATGGCCATAATGATATTGAATCATCCGTAATTGGTACATGCTTCTACTCTGAAAAATATGAGGGAGGAGGCAATTAGCCAATCGACCAAGCATATGGGGCCAACCGAGTGATAATTATACCATCAGCTAAGCCAATCCAGGTCTATATCTTTGTGCCGGTCAGCTTTTGGCAGGATTTCTACTGGGCTATTACTTACTTGGTCCTACCCTCATTTACATTTTGAAGTAGGGCATTTTCGTGGCTATCCTGGAGTAGAAACTAGCAATAGCTAAAGAGGCCTGGCTCACCCCCACTGTTGAGTCCCCATATCGAAGCCTGAGATCGGATATGTGCATCCCTGTTGCTGGTAGTGTCTCTCTCTATCCCATGCACTCATCTCATGAGTGTTTCCATCCCATGCACTTCAACAGTATCTCGATTGCCTGCGCTTATCTCGTATCTGGATTCCTTGTTTGTTAATAATTGGTAAGGGTAGTCTTTCCAATGGGAATAGTTGATCCCAACTTGAATATGGGAGTTATAGTTATATCTAATGTCTGTGAGCTATCGTGAGAGGGTCATTTATGTTTCTAATGGTGATAGGCCTATTACATATCCGGAAAGCACGGATCCGCAAGGCACATAAGGTAGGGAGAAAACATATTGAAAGAAGGGAAGCACATGATAATCAGCGGGAGGAAGGGAAGACATACTCGGTAAGGAAGGAGGGAGAACACATTCGACATTAATAATCGATCGGGAAAACACGCGGATGGGTATCAGAGAGAACAAATTAGTAAGGAAAGAACATAATCTATTGATCGACGTAAATACATTTGAACACATTGATCGAGAAAGTATCCAAGGAAGGGTAAGCTCCCAAATACTCCCACCTAATGTATCCTATCCAAACACCTACTCTAGTCCATCGACTAGTACGCTCCTAAATCCATGCCGAAAAAGCTCCCAAATACTCCCACCTAATGTATCCTATCCAAACACCTACTCTAGTCCATCAATTAACATGCTCCTAAATCCATGCCCCTAGCCCTACCTAGGTTAGAACCATCCCTATGCTGCCTCTATCTGATCCTTCTTCTCAGCAACACATCCAAACGTAGTGATCCAACCGTAACACATCTGAATGCAACAACGAATTCCAACATGATCAATGTTTATGAAATCTCTGTAAATAACACATCCTAATTATATCTTGAGCTCCCCTTAGCCTAGCCACTCACTTGCCTAATATACTAAAATCCAAGCAAAAACTATGTAAAAACTACCATTAGTAGAACAAATAAAATCATCCAGGTAAACAAGAATGAAGGATCGAAACAAAGGAAAAAGGGTCGGATCGTAATATCGCATCATGGTAAAAGCCACAAATCCATTCACCAATTAATCCCATGAAGGCAAGGCAAGGGCATAGTTCGGTAGATCGGAAGCCTAAGTGGAGGTAGAAAACCTATTGTTTACTCTGTACGAAGGGCGAAGGCATAGGTATAGGAAGGAGGCAGCTAGAGCGGAAGCTGGAAGAAGGATCACTATTACTACTGCATAGCATGTTGGTATGGGGATAGTTGGAAATCAAGTAGTAGACCCAAATGCATCTGAGCAAGCAAGGGTGGGGAGAGTTGACCTAGTTGCCTGAGTTTCAGTGATGGATAAAGCAGCGTGGAAGGAAAGAAAAATCCATCCAACCCAATAACATCAAAGTAAGATCGATACCTAGTTATAGAAAGATGACTCAATTCATTTAGCACTCTTGGTCGGACCCTTTGTACCCAGAAGTGATGCGCATTTGCCCAACATTCTACCTAGGGCCTATTCCTTTTACATATGCACAGTTATAGACCTAGATCAGTACCCACCACACCATCTTTCTTAGAATAATCCTTTCCATTTTGATAGCTTATTGCAGACCTCGCAGAGCGATATCGAGACCCAGTCCCTTTTTTAGTAGATCCTATTGAGGTTGATCCAGTTCCTTTTTCCATTGTAAGTGAAGAAGAAAGCGCTACTCTTCTTCCATTTTGAAAGCCAGATCCTTCCCACTTACCTGTGAACAACTAAGTGCGTTCACCTGATCAAGTTCCATATTGAGATGATGGTTCAGTTAAAGAATACCTAGCAGTAATGCCACCCTAGTAGATTCACCCGAGCAAGCTCCGAAAGCACTAGCATCAAAGACATGAGAGACACAGCCAATTTTAGATCTTGACCCGGACCTTGTTTGAAATGATTCACACCGCGATTACTACAATTTTTTCATCCAACCTCTATAATGTATATCCAAAGTGATTAGTTGTTATTTCAGTAGCAGCTAAGGTAGTAAATGGAATTGACCCTAGAAGGGAGCACAGGCAGTTTACCCTGCATAAGAAAAGGCAAGAGCACCAATTTAAGTACCAATTTGAATAAGTACTATTATGCCACTGATTAGTAGCACCTTGCTGTGAATCTTGAATCTTCCGATGAAGTTGATGCAAAGAACGTGAGATGCAAATCAGACTTCTTTCTCTTTCTCCTCTCCATTCGGGTCTTCAGGTTGGGTTGCTGGATCGCCTGATTTGTTAGGGTACAAAGAAAAGATTACAAAGGGTCAGGCTTTCTTGATTTGGACTATTATGCTGCTTTATACGTGATCTATGATGCAACAATAGCTTTCGTGGAAGCCCACCTATCAAATCCCCCCCCACCCCCCTTGCTTGCCATATTATGTTTATTCAATTCCAAGGGTGCCTCGGTTGGTCCTACTTTGATAATGTTTATCTCCGTGGAGGTGGATCTATGCCCGCCATCGCTTATGTGGATTGCGTCTTTGAAAAACATCTCGAGTTGTTGGCCCCACAAGAAACTATATATATATATATATTTGACATAACAGTGGCTTACTTCGAATCAACGACTGATCCATCCCGATTTAGGATGCCAAGGAAGGGCGACAAGCAAGACGGGGGATTGGAGACATTGGATTTTGAAATACAGAATACGAGGCGTACACTGGCGTGGATGACCATCCATAGTATTTGTACACATATGACGTATAGGTGCCAATTATCAGGCTAAGTTTGCTTCGCTAGTATCAATCAATCAAAATTTCATTCTTCTGGAATATAATATATTGACTACTGGTGGATTCTTTCCTTGTTCAAAAGAGTTCATAGATTCGTTCTATAGCACACACAGTATTCTACCCTTGTTTCAAGAAATAATCGTTGTTTCCACTGCCCGATTCCGCAGTTCCAGATCTCGCCACTATTCTAAGTTATATATGTATGTAGGTAGTAGTCAGGCACGTCGAGTTGGATTGAGAATGCCCCTATTATGAAAGAGAAATAAAGGTTCCCAATTGATTCTTAGGTTTTTTTTGGGTAGATCCCAAGAATGATTTGGTTTCGAGTGTTCCTACGAAGGGAAGGAGTGCTAAGGATCTGCTGAGGATGCGGATTTCAATTGGCTTGGTTCTTCAATTGCTTCAACGAAAGTTGACAGAAATAGTGAAGTAGGGCATTGAATTTGTATTTTGTTTCCCCCCTTGACTTACGAAGGTCCCTAACTAATATAAGGTAAGGAGTATGCTGCCAGCTAATTCAACATACAAAAAGGTCTCCTAGACACTCTCTCCCATTCAATTCATTTTATATACCGTTAACCAGGTGGGGAGGCACGCATATATATATATATATATATATATATATATATATTACCCACTTGACCCATGCCTTCTTTTGGAGGGGCTCGATAAGGGGATAACAACTGCTTTCCACAAACAGATTGCTTCACTTGCTATGGCTTGAGTGGAACCCAAAGATGTAATTCTAATTCCCTATGCGTCCGACGATCACGATAATGATAACAATGACGATGAAATTGTTGTTTGCACTGACTTTCACGATCCTAATGCTCATGCTTTGACTGGTTGAAATGATGAAGAAGATCCTCTAAGTGTGTGCTCCTCCTATGAGGTCTTCATTTCCATTTCTCATTCAGGATTCTATGAGGAAGTAGGGTCGATATATGTTCCACACCAGTGCGTGTATGTATAAGTACTTAGACAAAAGCTTAGCTGGGTGAGGTGGGTGATTGCTCCTTCGGATCTCATTGTCATTACTCATTCTTCGTCGTCATATTCTATGCTATGTTTTCCATTGGATATAAAGGTAGATCCATCAGGTGGAAGTGCTGGTACGCGAAGTGCTTGTACTGTTGACCCCAACAACCCAAGAAGCGCTTCTGAGGACAGACCCCGCTGCCGTTGCTCTCTTTCCACCATCTCAGTATTTTGATTTGGTTGCAAATCTATACTTTAGCGATGACGGATCCCACCAATTTGTGATCTATCTCCCATGGCTAGCTCTTGTAGTTGATGTCGAATAGAATAGAATAGGATGTGGACTTCAAAGATTTAGCTGATGCGCTCAGTATGGTACTGTCGGGGATCTGTCACAGGTGCTACCGAATAGCGCTCCACTGCTTGCCCTAATATCCTTATTTCTATTACATATGTTGCTGTGCTAATTGTTTCCAAATTGATTTCCACTGATGATGATAGGGATCTTATCCAGTTATGGCTATTACAATGGTGGATTATCATACTATTGATTGCATTGACTTTGATGACCGAAATGCCAATGCACAATCGATTTGATTTGGCCGATCCGGTGAAGATGTGACAATTAATTGTTCTCAGTGCTAAGCCCTCGCTGCCATGCATTCTCCTAACAAATATGACTTGTGGCAGGACAACTTGCTACCCTAACCTTGGGCCTACTTCCTTTCTCGGCACAACCTCATTGAATTACTTTGGGAGGTATGTGTAGACTTTGAAGATTGACCAGTCAAGTCATTGGGGGGACTACTTTGATGGATATGGGTTGGTGCAACTAACTATTTCATAAAATGACTCAATTGTATTTGTTGTTGTTCCATTGTGTCCCACCTACCTAATATATCTAGGACCATCTATATAGGGCCACTTTGATTCACACCGAATATCGATGATGCCGAATATGATGTCAATTTGGAATAGTGAAAGCTAGTGTGCAAGCAAGGCACTTTGAGAACTAACTGTAAATTTCCCCGCTGCCTAAAAAGAAAGAAAGTGTTCCCTACGGTTACCTCACTGTTTCCTTTTCTCTTCAGAAGTGGTATGATTCTCCACTGCTTAGCTTCCCAGATGATGCATTCTTTAGTAGGGTATAGATCCATCAGCTTGAAATGACGTCGATGCGTCAAGTACTTCGACTGCTTCCAATGTTCCAGTTTCCATTGCTTGGAGTGATCCATTTCATTTTTACCTAACTACTTTTTTAATGGCCTTAGGCCACTTGAGACTGACTCTTCATTCACTTATAAGTCAATAGATTCAAGTATTATATACGTTCGTCTGTTAGCATGAAAACAACCAAACAAATGATAGGTTTTTGGCACCAATATACTAAGGTAATAAGGTGGAAAATAATAGGTTTCAATGTGAATCCGATCGTCAAACCCACCCTGGCATACAGAAGACCAAAGAGCAACTATCTTGGAAAACACGGTCAAATCAGACCAGATTTGACTAGGAAGAAAACTAGCCCTGCAATTACTCGACCATAAAGAACGAGATCTACGAATATACATATTTGGAAGTGCTTGATCACTTGTGAGTGAGGGTTGCTGAGTGAGGCTCGAACGATGACTCACTATTTAGGGGTGAGCTCTCCTCAGTGGGGCAACTCGGTTGATTCTAGGGTCTTCGCCCAACTACGATATGGGAAATATCTCTATTGGCCAGTGTCAGGGGTAAAGTCAACCGAGATCTTATGACCTCCATGGATTGCACCTACCATAGGCTGTCCGCCCTACAGGCGGATAAAGAATTAGCCTTTGCCTTATTAGGAGTTGTCATTATATGTTTTCCTACTGTATGTGTTTATAGATTCTTGCATCTAGTAACCTGAGCTGTTTTGATAGGCTTTTCATTTCTGTTGTGTTAATTTCTTGTAGGAATTATTCTTATTATGTGGAATATGTTTGCTTACTGTACCTTAAAATTTGACACGATATCAGATCTGTGAATTGAATCCTTCTAGGATGCCCATGATTCATGCTTGAGAGAAGCACAATGGACCTGTGATAGGTTGTTGTTCTGTTTGTTAGAAGGTTATTCTAGCACAGTAGAATGACTTCTTTTGGCCTCAAATATGAAGATAATAGATTGGAAGTCACCTCTAACTTCCTCCCCTGGAAATGTGAGGCACAGATGTTGTTGGAGGAGCATTATTTGTGGGACTTTGTGGAGAAAGTAATTCTAGAGCCGACTGATCCTGTTTTATTGGAAGATCATAAGAAGAAGATGTCCAAAGCCAAGTGAGTCATCCTTGACTCTATGAGGGACCATTTGATCCCTCACATCATTGGGAAAACTATGGAAAATCATTTGTTTGATGCTCTAGTCACTCTATATCAGAGTGAGAACATCTATCGGAAGGTGATGCTGTGGAATTAACTTAGAGCCATGAGGATGAGCAAGATATACTGTAACTGCTTAATGAAGCTTAATCAAATATGTGATAAGGTTGAAATAGTTGAAGAGGAGGTCAAGGGTGAAGAGTTAGTAACCATAGCACTAAATGGGTTCTCCTCTTCTTGGCAACCTTTTGTCCCAGATGTTTGTGCCTATGAAAAAATCCCCCCTATGAGAAGTTATGGAAGACTTTATCCAGGAGGAGGGGAGACTATAGATTGTTGCATGTTTTGTGGAGAAAGAGAAAAATCTTGCTCTCATTATCAAGATGAAGAATGACAATAAGAAAGGAGGACTCCGGAAGGGTCGGAAAAGAAAGAAAGAGGAACCAGACTTATCTCACTAGGGAAAGAGGGACTTTAGCCACATCAAGTAAGTGTTTCAAGTATCAGAAGTTTGGGTATTATGCTTCTCAGTGTCATGAGAAGAAGGGGAAGGGTAGATCCCAAAACCCTAGAGCTGTTAGTTGGTCAATCAATAAATAGCAGTTAAGTTAATGAGGTTGTTTCCTAGCGATATGTTATGAAGCAGTTTCCTAATGATTCACTTCATAAAGAATGGATCAAGGCTTTGTTACAAGACCTGAGAGGGAAGGAATCTCAGTAAGTACTTTAATCATGGTTTGAAAGTAAAAATCTTTATCTAGCGTAATTACATATATAATTCATGACTGGAATAACCACATTTGAAGCATTTGAAAGGTTGGCGTAGTCGTTTAACTCTGGAAGAAATTAATCAATTCTTCAAGGTCAATCCTTCGACAATGTTGCTATTATATATGTAATTACGCTCGATGACTTGAGAAGCTCTTGATAACTGAATGGGATGACAAAGAATTATATATTTATGTATATAATGTGCTGGATCGTGATCTCTTCTATAGATAGAGAGAGATAGTCTGCCTCTGCTTGGCACTGCCACTTCTTTCCCTTAAAATAGCGGGTGAGAACTTCCTTCCCTTAAAAAAGCGGGTGAGAGCGGGCCTCACCATTTGGATTCAGGCACCTACTACGTGCGTGGTTGGTGCAACACTATGATCTGATCTCCACTGTAGTTTTCTTATTCTCGAATTTGGCACCTGATCTCTAGCTAGCTCTTATCTTAGTGGCTGGCTCTGCGGTCTTCACAATTCGTACAGACAAATGGAATGCCTACGAGATACCCTTTCTTTATTGGATGGAATTCCATTAACTATTTGATTGAGAACTCCACCACACCAGTGCCAGTGTGGGGGCCAGAATGTTATCCCCCCCAAAAATTCCCTGGTTCTTCTTTTCCCTAAAGCGAGTGGGAGAACCTTAAGTAAGTCAGTCAGGTCAGTAGGATAAGTAAGATCGTGTCATTCAAGCAACGTCCATCGATGTTCATGTCCGTTGATTTCAACTCACTCCTTTTGACCTTACCTTCTATGAAAATTTTAACCTTACCTTCTATGAACGAATAGGATGGATGGATCGATAGGGGCCATCCCACAGAGCCGCTTTTGGGCTCACTCGTATGGCTTGCCCTAAAGAAGCAGGAGCAACAAAACCAACAACTAGGTATAGGGCTAGGGGAAAGACAGGAAAGGAAGTCGATCCAATACCAGTAGTTCTGGGTAAAGCACCACTAGCATAAGTTACTTACCTTGATCCACCAGTCGAAGGTCCAACTGACTCAGTAGTTTACCTAGCAGTTCAAGAAGCTACAGGAGCAGTTCCATACAGAGAAGTCTACGAAAAGCATTCCACTAAATGGATAAAGATCAGTGGTTGTTTGCATTGTAATCGATTCTGGGTGGCTAGGATGCTCTTTCCTTTGCTTCATTTGGGGTAACGAGGTGGTTACTTTTGAATTGGCTATAGCACTGGGTGGGGCAACAGTAAAAGGGTAGGGACTACTAGCACTAGCAACGAATGGGATTAACACACTTAGACTGGGACTGCGCTTGGAACTGGAACTTAGTAAACTACGGGATATGGAGATTCAGGGTCAACTTATATTACTTATGCTTTCTTTGATGCTTTCCTTGCTGGACAACAATGTTTCCATGCAACTTAAGGTTTGACACTGAGGAATGGGAATAAAATATGTAGTCTCTCAGACTCGTGCATTCCCTATTTATGCTAAAGAAAATGACATACACACAACAATTCGATTTACTTGAAGGAGTCATTTGAAAGCATTTATAGAGTATTCTATTAACTCGACATATGAAACTCGTTACAATTCAACACAAAATTAATTACATCCACACTGTATAGTGAAATTTAAGGTAAGTCAGAAATTAACACTCATCTGTAGAAAGCTCTTAACACGTGGATGGCTATGACAGAACGATTTATTACCCTATCCATAGGCGTCCACTGCGAATTCCACCCCTGAGTCGAGGTTATGAACTGACAAGTGGAAAGGGAAATCCACTCATAGGCATCTCTCAGAAATCTCTCCATTGATACTCAGTAACTCTAATCCTCAAATCACAAAATCCACTTGCCTACTCACCAGTACAAGAGAGCGTAACAACTTGAAGCATACATAGAGACCTTGCTGCAACAATTAGCTGGGAAATTTTCTAGCCTACTCGCTAGAGAAATTATCCCTTGCCAGCCTTCTCACTGGGCAAGAGCCCCTATCCTGCAACCTACGTGCTAAAACAAGAAACCATTAAACCGCTCTTACAACATGCTCTATTTCTGCCCATCACTGCAATTCCTCCTTGGATGTAGGAAAAGAAATCTGAACAACAAGAATTTTTCCTGTCTCAAGACCCCTCCCTCAGCAAGGGTGAACAATTTCAACCATTTATCCCTGTATGCAACAACCCTACATGGCTATCTCTCCCCATTACCCACCCAAGCTCTATCTCACATGAGCATCACATGAATGGGAACTATCTACGTGCCATAGGAGAATGGACGATGGATAAATAATTGATGAGAGAACCCTTGCATAGTGCCCAAAGGTTATGATACATAAAATGATAGTTCTTTTTGACAAGTAATAATGTGTCAGCTTCTCTCAAGGCATCTCATGGTCAAGTCACATATGGGTGAAGGTGTTAAGTGGGTGCCACATGTCCCTATTCTCTCCCCTTTCTCATTGCCACTTGTCAAGTCATATCGGCTCCTCTTCTTGTTCCATGTAGCTATTCTCATGTTCATTTTATATTCATTTTGTTTTTAGTGCTTACATCATGCTTACTTCATGTAGCTTTGTGCCCCAACTTGGAAAAAGAATAAGAGTCTAAGCAACCGGTAATTCACTAGTAGGGCCTTGGCCTTGGGATCCCAAATAATAATTTACATGGCCTCATATACTTTTAACATATACACAATATATACAATCATGGGGTACCCTTTACTTGGGAGTTGGCACACATGAAAACATCCTGACCTACCATTAACTCCAAAGAGGCTGCTCAAAATGGGATACTACTCTCCATGTTTGAAACAACACATCGCCAGCTCCGTACTCTGCCATTCGTCTTTGAATGTTTTAACTTTGGACATACATTGTTCCTTAAGGAATAAAGCATGAGGGATTAAGCATGCTAGGATCTTGTCTCTCTGAGAGTAGGTGAGGCAAGAATTTCTCGGATGCCAAAACCCTTTATATTGTTGAAGCCCCAGACCCTGATGACCGATGACTCTTTAGGATTTAGTATTGATAGGATAGATGAGGATTAAGTATTGATAGGATATATTAATGTTGTTCTTGCAGAGGGAAGATAGTTTCAACTCCATAGTGGGGTTTATGAGTTGGAATTCTATTTGTGTTAGTTGGAAGTATGATTCTTTAGTCTTATTAGTAAAAGGAAGTCTTATTAGTAGAAGGTAGTCTTATTAGTAGAAGGAGTAACTTATGGTTGTTAGAGTTGGTATTAGATTTAGAAGTAGGAAGCTTTAAGAGTAGTAGGAAATAGAGATGTGTATTAGTTCTTAGAGATTCAACCCAATCAATTATATACTTGTATCATATAGATATGTAGAGAGATAAGAAAGAGAAGACACAACTCTCTGCACTCTTCCTCCATTCTTTTTTTCTTGTGCAGGCTCATATTTAAAGACCTCTCAAGAGGTTACTTCCATTATGTAACTGAAATGGTAGTTTGGGAAGCCTAACCTAGTTCTAACTAACTCTAAGTCGATCGGGTATCCACCAAATTAGAAAGTCTAAGAATCAGATGAAAGAAAATATTAACTTGTTAAAAACATGATAGGGCGCTGATAGTTTTCAATATATAAATAATTTCTATGCGAGACTCCCGTGCATAAGTGAAAATTGTGCATGATGTATAAAAAACTCATGCAAGTGCCTCTTGTGGTGGTTGAGAGTCTGATGATTGATGACAATATGCCTTATTGCTCAGTGCCTCCTATGGTGGTTAAGAGTCTGATGATTGATGATAGTATGCCTTATTGCTCACAACTGGGATATCGTTTCACCTTTATTACAGATCTCTCTCTTTTACAAGATGAATTTGTTCTCTTATTCTGTTTTATGCATATAGATCTATCAGTCATGCTTTTGACCTCGGCCAATAATGAGTCAAGACCATAAGTGCAGCCTCTAAGCACTTGGGACCAGTCTTCTTCATTAGGGAATGACTGAGAGATGGAATATATTGCATCACGTACATGGTTGCAAGTACATGCTAGTTTCAAATCCAAACCTCCTCTCAATTCATGAGTTATTGCGATCACTGTGAGTCCAACACATCTGGTTACTTACATTTTCTTCTCCTGTACTAATTTTGTGCCGATGTGTTTAGAAAAAAAAAGAAAGTTGATGTTTGAATCGGTCCGCAATAAAAGCTTTTTCTTTAGCTAAGTCTATCTCCACCGGTCATTCGAAAAGTTTTTATTGCATAGCCAATGATGATTCCTTTGGATCATCCAAATCAATTGATGTCAATAGTGACAGTGAAGACAACTTATCTGTCAACTTTTCCACTATATCCCCCAAAAAACCAAACTCTGCCTTACGTAAAGTTGCCAGAGTATGATTAACTTCTGGAAAGGTCGAGGAGGTAGAATCGATAGGCAGAGAAGATGATTATTGCTTTTCCATAAAATAAATCAATCACTCAATCAATTAAATATAGTAGGTGGAATGTATTGTATTGGGATTGTATTTCAATTGGTTAAAAGTAGTACTTAAATGCCCACCCCTAACTTTACAAATTATTCCTCGTCTTATCCCATGGGTTAAGGATAGCGAGAGCCAGCCAACGTAACATAAAGCCTATATTTCTTTCTTTCTTCCCTCAATAATTCCTCCCCTCTACCTATATCTATCTCCACTGCTACCTATCTCTCCATCGCCCACCAAACCTACTATTCCCCACCAGATGGGTATTTTTCCTTAATTTGAAGTAATTAAGAAGTACCCGGTTGGTGTACACGGGTGAAAAGTAGTAAGTAATCCCGGTTTCACTGTAGCAAATAGGCCCTTGCACACACACACACACACACACACACACACACACACATATATTTGGTAGGCAGCATAAACTTAGATGATTACCTATGGATGTTGCCTCCTTACAACCCGATGAATAGGAACTCAAATAAATTACTATGTCTACCCGCAATCAGGCAATCATCCGTGTATGTAGGGCTCCCATTGGTCTAATTATTTTTTTGGTATATCTTTATCAGAGAAATAAAGAGGTAGGGTTAAACCCCAACCTTAGTAAGKCTATCTATGAATGGTGGGCTTGGGCCAAAGCTCCTATGATGCARGGRYCACCTACCTATTCATTCMATAGTTAGAGTCGGGCTCCCTCCCTAGGAGGGCTTTTGGTGGTGGGTTGGGGGTCGGGCTTGGCCATACTATAGGAGTTAGTATCGCCCAACTTCAATAATAGGACCATAGTATGTCTCCCCATAAAGGTTTTAGGTATTGTGGCGAGGTTATACCTTTCTAAATCCACCAACCACGACTTCAGGGATGGTGGCACTTCATTCGGGACATAGCAATATAACCTGATGGATTTCCGGGTATCAACAACTAGTGATTTCCAGTCAAAGAAGTAGAAACAACCAACTTGATTGGAGAAAATAGTTATGAAGTCCCTAAGCGCACCTTTTAGATGAAAATTCTACTACTCAAGAAGCAAGGATGCAGTGGGATGAAGAATAGAATGTGGTGGTCGACGTAGGGGCACTGCTGACGTACTTGTATTGACGAACTACTTGTTGTTGTTTAGAACCAAAGATTTTGTTACAACTGGTGGTAAATAAAGCTGGGTGTTCTCCCCAATATATCTATATCTATATCTATATATAGATATTCCCGGTTCCATCCCTGAGGGAGGGATTGAGCCCTTCCATTCCCATTCAATTATCTACGCTATTTGGTGATGACAAGAACATGAAATGGATGATATGGTTGGTCTACCCCTTCCATTCAAGGGGAAGCTTTTGTTTTGGCTCCTCGAAGTATGTTTTGTTCATTGGGGAAACATATGGTGAGATGATATATAGATAGGGGAGTATATCATGGATGGCGATTTGAGGGGGAACATATGCATATATATAGATATAATCTACGTAGAAATTCTTAATGGATCACTCCGACTACGCATCCTAGAATGAGTGCTTGCTTGAATGAATTATAAAACACCCAACAAATCCAACAAAGTGTTATTGGTGGCTTCCTCACCCACAATAACCAACCAACAACTATCCATTCACCCATCTTTATTAGCCCACCTAGGTGCATAAACATTATTCCTTCTGGGGCAATAGAGATAGTAGGTTAAACCGACTAGCCCTCAAATGACACTCCTTCATTTTCGGTTATGTTGGGGTGGGCCTCTACAAGGAAGGGAGGGAGAAGCACAGAAGGGGACCTACCCTTGCCTACGCATGAGATTCTGAAGCAATAATGAAGGATTTTCACTCCTTACCACTATGATAGGGCCAAGAATGAATGTGGCAACTTTTCTTTGTTAGCTTTCTTCGCTACTGTCATTCATTCTGGTCTAATAAATCAACAACTTGTTGTTTAGGGTTGTTTAGGGTACGTGACGTACGACCCTATCATGATTGATTCTAAACCCACAAGCAAGGTAGTAGAAAGCTCTCGCGTAAGAATGATTATTAGTGGAAATGAAAAGCTCATTCGGAAAGTAGTAGCCTATTTGGATAGGGTGGAAAGGTAAGAACCATCCAAGTTCTAGGACTTCCAACGAGCAACTCCGCCACCTTACGTATTAATTGAGCAATTTAGTTTACTAAACGATGCATGCAGACCTCCCTTTGATTGAGTGGTGCTACACACCCCTGCTATCTTTGGGGTTCCCGTCCATCCAAGGGATGTTGTTTAGAGGTAGGATGTCGGAGGGTTAAACTGGTTCAGCTTCCTCTTTACCCCAACCTATATCATTCAGACTTGCCCCTATCACTTGATGGATGAATGCATGCCCCTTCACAATCATGTCATTCATATGGTCAGGCAACCTAGTCGGTCTGGAGAATCCAATCCAGGCTAGGGAATTAACATCCCACCACTCAAAGGAGGAAAGGAATCTCGTTCCGAACTGACAAATTATTTTAGGTAGACACACAAATAAATAAATAAATAAATTCCCATCCATAAGGTTAATTAGTTATATGGTAGGATTGCGGAGTGTACTCACTTCATTATTGGAAGGAATGTTGAATAGGTCATCCATCCACCAAGGGTGGTCACCCTGGCGTTGCGTGGGAAATCGATTCTAATATCTATCCATCCTCTAGTTTGGGCAATAGAGGTCAGGGGATGGACAACCAACAGTATGATCCCTTCTCGAGTGAAGGAATCGAAGTAGTAGACCAATTCCATGGAGTTTGCCACCCAGATGCATCAGGGAGTTCCCTCACACTGAAGTGAAGAGAGTGGTTGTGTAAAAGTATGCTTAGTTTACAAGGTAAGGGATCATTTTTACCTATACAGGGTCAAGTTAAGGAAACACTTGGAGATATAGAGGTTAAGGGGACCGACATGCGGTAGGCTTGAGCAGTAGTGATTTGGTAACAACATAAGTTCAATCAATATTTATGTTATATGAATACGTTCATGAATATCGATGGAATGGAATAGTTTCCATTTCCATGATCAATTGAAATCAAATCGCCAGTTAGTTCTAGCTTTTGTGCAACTCTCTAATTGTTTGGTTTCGATTGGATCGTCTCATGTGAATGAGATTCATCAAAAAGAACCTATAGCCATTGATAAATGTGTGCCATCAACCACACGACAAGTTCTGTCATATTGGTATTAGAGAGGAAGAATCACTTGGAGATTGTTTTCTGGTTATTATTGATTCGAAGTGACCTTGGCCCAATCAAAGTGCTTATGGTGAAAAGAGAAGTGATCCTTCCATATAGAATAGAATATAATAATCTAGAATATAATATAGGTTCTCCAGGTTGTTATACACACTTTTAGTTGGAACTGGAGTGATTTGTTGTTGTGAAGTTCCAGGGCCACTAGTCTACTGACCAAATCTAAAAACGATATCTTTTACAGGTGGTATGAGTTCCTACTCTGGATACTTTCCAATGTAATTTTCCTAAGTTGCAGACCCTTTGAGGTCGATGTAAAAAATCACAAGCCGTACACTTGTTCCTTGAGCGTCATTGTTTAGGAAGGAGGAGTCAACGATTAAGAATGGAAAGAGAATGGTGAAAGGGTGAAAATACCTTACCTTTTATAGCACATGATTCATTAGTCAGATTGGTTTTTAGCTAGTTCTACAATATAAAAGTGGCTAGCTCCTAGATATATGAGTAGGTTATTTCAGACAAGCATTCATAAAGGAGGTTGAGCTCTAATTCATGGCAGATACCAAGTTGGCCTTGTCCTCTTCCATGGCTTTACCCGATGTGTACGCACCTGGAAACGATTTGAGGCATGTCAAGGGGATCTCCACCTCGGCCTTACTGGTTAGATTTGGGTATGCCCATAATGTTATCACATGGTGTTAACTTCATCGAAATGGTCATCCAGGGTAATAGAGTTGCAGACAATAATCACGATTCATAATAAGGACAAGAAAATCCTTCCTTCGCTGGCCTAAGCAGCGACAGGACAAAATGAATGCAATTCGGTGAAATACTTTGCTTTGAAGTATGATACAAAATATATATAAGGCCCTCCCACTAATCAATTGGGTTCATGGGTTGCTAATCACTCAGACTAAAAATAGCTAAAAATGAAGAAGATGCTAAGTTCATTATAATAATAAGTTGGAGGTACTATAACATAAAGTGACTCGCAAGCTATTGCTCCTAATTAATAATCGTGCGCTGCCAGAAAATGAATGAAACATCGCTGAAGACAGACAACCGCACCCACATCGAGGATAAAAATTGGGTTCTCATTGGTTTTTTGTACCTTTTTTTCCGGTCAAACGAAGGAACCTCACCACTTCCCACCCTTATTGTCGGTTGTTGGCTAAGCAAAGAGAAGTGGGTAGAGAGACTTGATTAGGTCATTGCGGTTCTAATATTAGGGAGACAGGCAGGCGGCTAAGCTCGAACTAGACTTGGGCATAGAGAAAACTAGTCGGTTCATCGGACATGGTATTATATCCCTAGAGTGAAGCAATGTTTATCGCAAAACATTCTTGTTTTCGAGTCGTCCCTTGTAATATACTATATGATAATCGTAGTTCCAAGCGATTGAAAACCTCCGTAGAAGGCTGAGAACGCCCCACCACCCTACGAACTATAGGGAACTTAAATTCCTCAGGATAGATTCTTCGATAGCTTTCCCTCCTATGGCTCACGTAATAAAGATGGATGTGCAATTCCATTCTCCCCTCGATAATCTGTGTATGTCGTCTCCAATGAAAGAATTGTAAGTGTTCCTTCCATTAGAATCGAGCGTTGCGTAGCTCCCGGCGACCAGCAAGCCATGCGCCCATATATCCATATATATATGCGTCAGGCCCGGTGCAAGTGAACCACCTACTTCCAATTCATTTCACATGGTGATTATTGAGTGAGTGGACCACATTGTGTGTGTGACTATAGAGTGGAGGAACATAATAATCTGCATGCACAAAGTCAATAACTTTTGTGCTTCCCAGGAAGATGGAAGGATGAGCTCCATCCCGGGTAAAACCACTTGATCAACACCACCCACTAATCTACCAAGCACTGGATAGAGGCATTGAGACAGGTACTGAACTAACCCCAGGAAGGACAGGGAGGGACTGGAAAACACTCAACGACTAGTGATCAAACAAACATCGGTCACATCCGCCCAAGAAATCACATCCAACCAGGATAGAGACCAAGGAAGGATGGATACAAACCCAGGATGATCAATCTAGGGAGGGAAGATCCACCTGGAGCCATTCCATTGAGCGGTTGATACCAGTCGAGCGATACCAACCAAGCAAGACTGATCAACACCGGCTGTGAAGGGATGGGCAAGACAACCCCAACTACCGGAAAAGAAAGACACAAGCTGGTCCTGTTAATGTTTATGCCATTATTATAGTTCTTTGCATTTCAATAAGAGCATCATAAGAACAAGATCATTGAGAAATACAAATTCATAAGAGACACAACATTTATCCTGGGAAACCCTCTAGGGGAATAAAACCCAACAAAAGCATCCTTGTCATAAAATCATTCTTTTCTTACCTTCTTAACGACGTCGTTTCATTCTATTTCTGATGGCACTCAAAGGTAGGTGCTCGTAACATCCAACACATAGCACATTGGCTAGATGCAAGATGGACACAGGCTTGCTCGAGAAACGGTCACGAGTTGTGCTTCCCAGGAAGATGGAAGGACGAGCTCCATCCCGGGTAAAACCACTTGATCAACACCACACACTAATCTACCAAGCACTGAATAGAGGCATTGAGACAGGTACCAAACTAACCCCAGGAAGGACAGGGAGGGACTGGCAAACACTCAACGACTAGTGATCAAACAAACATCGGTCACATCCGCCCAAGAAATCACATCCAACCAGGATAGAGACCAAGGAAGGATGGATACAAACCCAGGCTGATCAATCTAGGGAGGGAAGATCCACCTGGAGCCATTCCATTGAGCGGTTGATACCAGTTGAGCGATACAAACCAAGCAAGACTGATCAACACCGGCTGTGAAGGGATGGGCAAGACAACCCCAACTACTGGAAAAGAAATACACAAGCTGGTCCTGTTAATGTTTATGCCATTATTATAGTTCTTTGCATTTCAATAAGAGCATCATAAGAACAAGATCATTGAGAAATACACATTCATAAGAGACACAACATTTATCTTGGGAAACCCTCTAGGGGAATAAAACCCAACAAAAGCATCCTTGTCAAAAATAGCTTATACAATGTGCAAGAGATAACTCAAACCAATACAGATAGTCCTCCCCAAGAGATGCGCCACTCTTCTCCCTCTCTCCAACTGGTAATTGCAGCTTGCCTCATAAGAGAATGAGCAAGTGAGTTGTTGTGTTTGAAGTGAGGTGCTAGCCTCTTATTTATACAAGTCTAGCACATGTGAAGTGTCTCTTCACTGGCAGGGTCGACTTCTCCAACTAGGTGGGTAAACCCACCTTTATTATATTTCCGGGTCTTCTCATTAACTGCAGGGGCCGACTTCTTATTCCATCCTTTGCAATTGTCCGATGACCAATCCGCAAAAGGTGATTTTGGTCCTTATACAATTCCGACATGATTAATCCACAATGGGGATTAATCCAATAACAATAATAATAATAATGACATGATTAATCCACAATGGGGATTTAATCCAATAATAAAATATCAATAATAATAAGAATGCTCTTCGTAGTTACATTATTTCAACAGGTCCAACCCAGTGAGAAAACATAGGGGGATCATAGACATGCTAGCCAACTCAATGCTTACCACTGACCGATGGCCTTGCTTCCCGATGGCCGAGCTTAGCCTTGCTTCCAACTCGATGCTTAACACTGACCGATGGCCTTGCTTCTCGATGGTCGAGCTTACCCTTGCTTCCAAATCGATACTTAACACTGACCGGTGCTTCCCACTGAGCGATACCAACCAGGGATGAGAAGACATAGAGGCCTAGCAAGACTCTCCTAGAGTGATTAGCTCAATTGGTCAGCCCTATAATTTATATACTAGGCCCTCAATCCTTCGCAAGGAAATAATGAAAGAATGGCCCTTAAAAAAATGGGGGGTGTCTCCTTAAAAGACTCAAGCCCAACAAGAGAGATGGCTCACAAGCTAGTAAGCCCCAGTCACTTGCTGGGGTCAGTCTTCCCCCATGCCTAGGTGCAGTAACCCGTACCATTGAATAAGGTATGCCCAGAGTATATAAACAAGACCCTTGGAGAGGTATTATTTATACCGAAGGCTGGAGGTATATAATAGCTTCTCAAGAGAGATATTGTTAACCTCCCCATGCTCTATTATTCACCTCACTATATCCATGTGTGCCCCACTACCATCTATATCGAGATCAATCAATCTGTAGTGCGCTTTCTCCCGCTACCATCTAGTAAGCCATGGTGTTGTGCTTTCTCTTTATTCTATCTAGGGTTGATCAGGACCTTACTGGGTTGACCTTTCAGTCAGTTACCTGCCTGAGCACTTTGAGGGTAATAAATCAAGGGTGAGGTAACTAAAAGAAAAGAATAGCGTATACAAATAGATATCTCATTATAGATGTAATTATGCTTGCCTTATTACTTGAAACAAAGTGTTTCACAAACGAAAGAATGAGGTTTCAGAATAATTACGAGACCGAAGAATGCCCCCCACCTTTCCCAACTAACTTATTGGTGCCACCCTCCATCCAAACCTAGTGCCTATTTCAGATGGGAATCAATCTTCCTGAGAACCTCAACTGTTTATATTTGGCCATACGTTATTTATTGATACTACCTTTGAGATTTGATTTTTGAGGTTGCTCCGCTCCTCATTGTTTATTATTCTTTAGCACCCAACCCCTTTAACCTCGCCTCCTTTAACTTCACTCAGGGGATGAAATTTACCAATTCATCGAGTTACCTACTGATAACAATGATTTCTTGAACCCAGATGGAGGAGCACAGCCTTTGAACCCCCAAACATCAATCTTTTCTTCTTCAAATATGCGTTTGAGAGCATTTTTTATATTGACCGGACCAATCCCAAAAGAACAAACTAGTTGTTCCGGTCATGGACTTAGAATTCATTATGCTGCCACCTACCTGATTGGAAGGAATAACCTTACATGCATTCAATCATCTATTTGGCTAAATCAAAATGCGAGTTTTGGAACCTAGTGGCCAATTCTCCGACCATGTCCCGACACAATTGTTCTTTATCAAATGCGTGTTTCAGAGTGTTTTTGATATCGATCGGAACAACTTCTTTGGCAACCCACCTTCGGTGCCTTTAGTTGTATCTTCTAAAGCACCTCGGCTTTTGTGTTTCTCTTCAGACAAGTACCTCCACCAAACCCGAACCTTTTGTGGAATATGCAACAGATGAGACTACTCTTGATAACCACCTTCTTTATTATGGATAGTCTTTTTACACCACCCTTACTAACTTTGTGACAACCCCCCCTTACCTGGTGCCTTAATATGGGAATCTTCTCACGAATCCAGTTTAGATCGGATTGGGCCTTTATAGGTGAAATCAAATTACAGTTCTTACACACACGCACGACAAGCTTTTTTAGGCCCCAGACAGTTAGTTTGATCCCATAGTTCAAATTGAATGACTGCTTGCTTAACGTGTTCGGAAAACGTTTAGTTAGTGCATACATCCTAAATGAAGGTTTAGTTCATCCCCAGACTCAGATAGTGTAGAAAGGTGCCTTCAGATCTTATTTATATACGTTATTTCTTTAGACAAGTTAGATATTTATAAACATTAGATTAGGATCTTCCAACGAAGCCCTTTTTTCAGGTGCATAACAATGAATGTTTTCCAAACGTGTGTGCTCGATAAAGAAAGGGGTGCACATACAGACATACTTCAAGTTACGACTCTCCATTCAACATACCCTACCTTTTTACCCAGCTCGATGAGAGCAAATTACCTTTTTTCTTTAGGTGGAATGGGTAGACCAAGATTAGACAGGTAGGCAGGCACACTTTTGGAAGGGTCA
>JASDQU010100580.1:114853-128990 GCA_032191745.1 Picea mariana | reverse complement strand
TGGATAGGCGAGCTTGCCTTAGTCTTAGGCACTTTGAACATTTGTATTGATTTTATAAGCCTACTGGATTACTTTAAGTGGCACAGGAGAACCACCAGTCCCATGATCACGCGTAGAAACAACCAACCCTGTTTGATTAACTCCTTACTTAGAATATATTACACTCTTGGGTCGACACTTTGAACATTTGTATCCTAATAGATGAATGTCAGTTGAGTGGGTTGCACAAGAACAAACAGTTTGTCGTTGGATCGTGCATGACAAGGCAACTTCCCTATAGATTCAATACATCCAGACGATCTTGAAAGGGATGGGTTTTCTTGCTTGGGCACTTCGAACATTGCTATGAACTTTTTAAGCCTACACGATTAATGGAAGTTTACCTATACCAACAACCCCTTTCATTTCACCATCCTTTACATACCCGGAAAACAGACCAAAACTTTGATATTCACAAGCTTCCTTACCCACAACACTTTATTCATGAATCCTTAGTTGCTAGGCTAGGCACACCTTTCCTATTGACTTTCCTCAGCCTACTTGTTGTTACCTACTCTCCCCACTTGTTCTATTTACCCACCTCTAGATACTTCCTGCCTTATTTATCCTTACAACAATGGATGGAAGGGCTTCAAATAGAGAGAGTTTTTATTACGATTATGTTATGTCCCTACCAACCAGATGCATGAAATTTTGAGTGCAAGGGGCCTACCAAGAGAAGAGAGAGAATAATTGACATAGTCCCTACCCAAGAGAGGATAAATAGAATCACAGGAGCAAGCATAGTCAATAGTCTATTCCGGAAGCATAGTTCGAATAGGTCCTACCAGCACAAAGAATCTTTCCCAGCATAAGAAAAGTCATAAATGGACAGGAGCTACAAAGGCATACCTAGGGGCATCTAAGGCAGAGGTAGCAGCCCTACTAACTAGTTCCAAAGCGAGTCATTCAGTAACAACCATTGATTAATATCCAAGTTTCTATTTTGTTGGTTCAATCCAGTGTCAGCATTAATCGAACCACCATTCCCTTCGTGAGTCCGAAGGATCTCCGTCGAAGAAGTCAGTTTCGGAGGACTCCGCCCGCTATGATATAGGTCTCAAAGTACCTAACTCTGTGAAGCGGCTGGAGCTTCTCTTCAATTTGCACATGGCTTTCCCACAATTGAAGGAGGGGTAGCTTCAGCTGGAGAAATATACAGACTGGAATTCTTTGCGGGGCCAAATTATCCGTGAAGACATGGAATACCTCGAATCCAGCGAGTGAACGTTAAAAAAGGGGGGGAAATAAAGCGATTGGAAAACCTTAGGACTATTGTCATTATGGGCTAAAGCTTGATCAAAGGGGGAGAGAGGGTAAACCCCAATCCTGGTATATCAAGGGGGGCTTGATCCTCTCCCTCTACCCCCCTCCCCTTCATCCTCTCGACCACGCT
The DNA here is from genome assembly GCA_032191745.1 of Picea mariana. Lineage (NCBI taxonomy): Eukaryota > Viridiplantae > Streptophyta > Pinopsida > Pinales > Pinaceae > Picea > Picea mariana. The sequence goes on along the minus strand of JASDQU010100580.1, from coordinate 127,555 downwards.
CAGAATTGGGGTTAACCAAATTTTACCTAAAAACCTAACGAACTAACTACCTTTGTCAAATTTCTGGCTTCTTAATCAAAAGTGTCTATAATAACATATGTCTATAATAGCATATAATAAATAAGATTATCAAATAGTACCTTATATCCCTATGTAGCTTAGTGAAGTTCTTCAAAATCTTATCAACTCTATCGAGTTGAGCTTGAAATGAAAATTTGCTTCATATGGGGCACACAAGACAAGACCTAAGAAACCGATGCTTATTGAACCCATGCGGTTTTTGAGGGTTCTTATTGTATTATTTATTTTTATAATCTCTTATTCACTTTTCATTGATTTTATCCATGGAATTGTTTGTACTTCTAATGTCCCTTTATCCCTCACGTTGTTTCCTCATTCCCATTTTATTTTAGGTGCATTCCCACAATGCTATGGGTAAACCAAAAACCCCCAACCAGGGGCCTCCCCCTTCTCTACAACAACGCTTAATAGGGAGAAATACCATGTATTATCCTTCCATGTTATTCGTTTTAATTTGACCCTTAAGATGATTTTCGTCGGGTTTCTTCCAATTATCCAAGTTGGGTTCTTCCATTTATCCAAGTTGGGTGGATGATCAATGAACCTATAGAGAGTAGGGGTGAAAAAAAGTAGACAAATATGCCATCACTATTAGAATGAATATGGAAGGTATCACAGAAAGCTATTATGATAAACAGACTTTCGTTTCTCTAGGTGTTCCTCTTTAGCTGAGTTAGGTTCTTCTGGGAGTCGCAGTTCAGTTTAGTCTGCTTTCACGTCAGACCTATTAGTTCTAAGGCCAGCATGCCCAATAAAATTTAGTGAATATAAATAATCGTATTACCTATTTACCAAATATACAGTCCAAGATCAAACAACCACTGGGTAAGCCCTAGTCGTGCGAACAACCATAGGAGGCTAATAGTCATCCCTAGCCACTGCCAGAACACCTGGTGAACACCCCCTAGCTACTGGAACATCTGCTGCCAGCCCAACCCCGCTACCAACAGCAGGGTAGGCAATTACATTTCGAGTGTCAGAGCCTGCAACATTCCTTCCAGATTGATAGATTGTTTGATAGACCGTAACAAACCTGGGTAACCTCACAACAAAGAGGGTAGCATAGACATAGGCATAGAAAGTAGGAGGAGAGGCAAGGCCAACTTTTGACCTAGTTGACCCGAAACCTATTGAAGTAGACCCAGTGTCAGTTTCATCCGTTGACTCAGAACCTGTTTATCCATCAAAATCTAAGCCAGTAGCAGTCCTATCATCAGTGGCAGAGTCTACAGTAGCATATCCATATGATGTGATGGAGGCAATAGAGGTTGCAGGGGAAAGGGCATGGTCCGATACATAGGCAGAGGCAATAGTAGCATAGCCAAGTCCATATTTTGGAGATCCAAGTCTAGCGGATTCAGGCGCAGATAAAGATCTAGTGGCAACGGAGCAAGTAGCACCGATTGAAATCGATCCACCAGTTGCAGATTTATATCCTGTGCCAGCATATGCAAAGGCAAGAGTTTTAGTTGATGGACTCGGCCGGAGAACCAAATAAGGCATGTACGTATCTATTGATTGAACCGTTTAAACCAATAAGCATGCCAGTTACCGCCTTGTTTAGATAAATATTCACCAACATCTAAGCCAACCACACCAACAAGGAAGACAACATCCTCACAATTTTTAGAGCCAGAACCCTTAGTTTGGAGCAATTGACCTCGTTACAAATGAGAGTAGTGATCTAGTAGTATTGCAGCTAGTTTTAGTCAATGACTTTGAACCGATTGGTCTAGATCCAACATCCTCACTGTAACCTTGCCTAACAAACCCAATAGTCCTAGCTTCCCTTCGCATCGCGGTCCCAGAGGCAATTGATCCAGTGGTTTACCAAGAAGCATAGTAGAAGGTAGAGACACCTAAGCCATATTGCTCAACGGTTTAATCCATTGATCCATAGTTAATAACTCACCCATAGTTAGTAGTTAGAAGTTAGAACACCCTCACCTCACCCTGTTTTCCCTCATATCCCAGCTTCTTTCCCAGCCACTATACCTATTATGGCATTTGATCGAGTGAAAGCATTAGTAGCGGCACCTTCGGCGGTTGCTAGGTTGTATATGAAACAGTTTCTATTTCAGTTGATTCTGTATAAGGTTCCCCCATTGATTCATTAGTTTACCCATAACCCGAAGGTAAAGGTAAAGGCATAGGTTGTGTAGCCATCAACCTAGTCCTGACTTACCATCTTTCCATATAATTCCATTTAGAGATCGAGATACAGTGACAGTTTGAAAACCATAGTCAGTAGTAATAAAGTTAATTGGGTATCTAGCCCCAGCCATGGATACAGATTGATATCGATATAGAGTAGTTGGAGATAAAGGAGCAGTTCTATATCCAATTAACCGAGATCTAGATGAATAAGAAGCAGATCCAATTGTAGAAGGCCTAGATCCTGTTCCGGGTGCAAAGGCATAGGTGGGAACAGGAGCATAACCGACCGTTGCTTACCCAAAACCAGTAAAATATCCAGCGGAGGCGAGGGTAGAGACCACATAATAAGCGGAGGTGGCGGCAGAAGAGGAAAAGGTAGAAAAGGAGGAGGCATAGGGTAGGACACGGGCAAAGGAATAAGAGCCTATTCCAGATCCATATAATGCAGATGAAATTCCACTAGTTATAGATTTATATAAAGAGGTCGTAGCCTCAGTTGTCCCACCACCTGAAGCGGGAGAGACAAAGGCATATTGAGTACAAATTGCATAAGTAGATTCGAATCCGGTGCCAGTAGCGTATCCTGCATTTTCATATCCAGATCCATAGTTAGTAGCATTTGATCGAGATCAATATCCAAATACTGCAAATCGATAACCAATAGTTCTAATAGAGGTCGATACCCAGTAGCGAAGGTAGCAGAGCCCGTTCGACCATACACAAACAACTGCTATGATATAGAATATATGAGTAGGTAACACCTAATAGGATCTTCCTATGAATGGAGCCTTACGAAAGCAGGCCTACGTGTACAGCTATACACAACTTCAAACAAGAGAGGTTCTGCCTATAGATCTAGAGTCGTAGCCGGTTCCAAGTCCAATTGTTGATTAAGCAGTATCCCTTCCAACATCCTCACTTGTTCCAATTGATCCAGTAAAAGAATCAGTTGATCGAGTGAAAGCACTAGTTGGAGGACCAGTTCAACCTATTGAAGCAACAATTGAGTTGGTTGATTTAGAATCAACGACAGTGAAAGCAACACCATTTGATCTTGTATAAGCAAAAGCAGATCGGGACTCAGTTACAGATCCACCTGCGGAGGTAACAAAGAAAGCATCTTAGCCACCGACATCCTTTCCAAGTTGAGAACCAGTTGGTTAAGAAGATTAAGCAATTGAAGTTCCAGGCATAGATCGAGATCCTAAACCACTAGCAAAGGCAAGGGAAAGGTATATAAGAGCAGGAACATCAACATCAACATCAATAGCAAAGGTAGAGGCATCACCAAATCTCGCTCTCATCCTGGAACTACGTCTAGATCTAGTGAGTATGCTGGTCCTGGTGGGTCATTTGCTTGATCAATATGATAATCAACCGCATCAACCATATGAACTGCATCATACAAGATCAAGGCTAGAACCATTTAAAGGGGCATAATCGACTACATCAACAGCATCAAGATCGGGATCGACAGAATCTAAAGAATCTACCTCTGTCTCTACACTTGGCTCTGCTTCTCCTGCGAATGGTGCTATGAAAAGTGCTGTTGTGTTGTTTCTTCTGAATCTAAACATGGAATGAATTTGTCGTGCTTACCATTGGTGTGTTGTTGACTAACCAAGCAAAGGCCTTCCTTGCTTGAGCTCCAATCCCGACTTGTCGAAATTAAGCCTTGCTTTCCCAGCTACAACTCCAGACTCACTTCAAGGCTGATGGGTACTGGGCTCCTATAGCTACAGTGGTTATGACCACAGTGGTGATGACAACTCAACATAAAGAGAGAATTAATACCAGCTATAGGTCGAGATACCGCCCCTGGTTGTACGTACTTATGTATAGAAAGTGGAACAAGAGAGTACTAGGTAAACCGCAACAACCATCTTGACCTCTGCGGCCTCTGTTCCAACCTATGGCTTTGCCTCTCTATCTAGAATTGGATCCAGATATGGAACGATGGGATATGAAGCTATAATTGGAAGAACTTAGTCAACAAGAGCCAATGGGTTAAAGCACTAATGCTACCCAGTAAGCACACTATCCACTGGCCAACATTCATGAGCAAGCGCGACGCTCCAAACCAGAGAGATATTATGCCCCCAACCGACCTTCATTAATAAGAATTGAAACACCAGACACGGGTCAGGCATTAGGTCTCCGAGTATATACGCTAGAGATGGTGGTGAAACTTCTTACTTTGCTTCCCCTTATATGGGTGGTAATTAAAGGTGGTAAATTGGTTCTGTAACTTGAGAATATGAAACCACTGTTTTTTCCATTGGATAGGATTTCTTCATTGTTCCGCAATGACTGTTGTTTTTACCATTGCCTTCTTCTACTGTGCATTAACTCGTCAGCCATAGGTGACACGTTAGCTACTACTTAACTTAAACAATGCGTTAGCACATGATGGGCCTTCAAAATCAGTTGATCTCATTGCCTGTGAACATGAACCAGTAATAGATCCAAATCCATAGTCATTTCGATAGCCATCCCCTCGTCTAGATAAAGATCCAACAACATCTGAGCAAGAAACATTAGTGACTGTTCCGCCCATTTAAGAAATTTATTCAGAACGTGAACCCATTGATTCATATCTAGTTAGAGATTGAGTTAGAGGTACTATTGACTTTGTTGACCAAGTGAAAGCACCATAGGCATAGGGAGTAGGAGGAAAGACAGAAGCCATTGCATTTGACCAAGTTAACTAAGTTCCAGTAACGACAATGGAGGAAGAACCTATTGATAAAGTTCCACCAACACCTCGCTCAGTTCCAAATACTGTTGTTGGAGATTGAGTAGACCCCTAATAAGTGGCCCACATTGATATCGAGACAAAGACCTAGTGCTAGGTGACCTTGATGACCTAGAAGAAGTTGATCCCGCAAAGGAAAAAGCAACAGTCTCCTCCGTAGTTGACCTAGTTTATCCACCCGTTGAAGAGTCCTCGATCATGAATTTAGTTGGATCCATTGAACTATAAGTGGCAAAGCGAGATCCAGTCACAATGCTAGTTTCATCTCCTAAGAAGCAGAGCTGATTGAGGGAAGAAGTCTCTTGAAAGGAAGGTCTTATCTGATAAGCAGAACCAATTTTAGGGGAATAAATATAGGGTCCTTAAAGGTATTTCTTCCCCTCTAAAGAGTGAGAATAGAAAAAGACTCCGTTACAGTAAGGCGCCAAGGAAGGCGTATGCCCTAGGTGTACTTCGAAAAATAAGGTCGGGCCACCCGCCCAGCCAGTAAAGTCTTGGCAATTGTTTGAGGGAAGATAATAGTTAGTATCCTGGCCCTTGATTTCTTCCCTCAAGGCCCTGGTCTTCGGTCAGTAAGGTCCTGAAAGGTCTGGCCTTATAAATGGAAGGTCAAGTATCTTCCCTGGCCTAGAACTAGAAGGTAAGGTATCTTACCCGAGAAGGCTCTCCTACCCGGACCCTCTACCTACAAGCTAGAAAAGCATCCCCTATATCACACCACCACCTTTCGAGAACTCCTTACAACAACTATTCACAAGCACTAACTATTCACAACAGATATGTTGTTTCCTACAGGCATAGCTATTGATTAGGTGCCTCATCTAGTGCATCATCATATTATAATAGGAATCCGAATATCGGTGAAGAAAAAAAATCTGGTAGAGGAAAAGGCACCCCCACCATAAGATAAGGTCTTGAAAGGCCAACCTAGCGGGTTAAAATTAGCAGGAAGATATGAAATTGGAGTGATGGGAAATTTTTGAGGGGGATAAATATAGGAAAAGATATGGTCAACCCAGTAAGTAAGATCCTGGCCTTTTATTCCTATTATTTCCTTGGCCCCTCAAAGAGCTCCGCGAAGGGATGGATTCAGTTAGGACCAACCGGAACCAGTATATATATATATATATATATATATATATATATATGCTCAGGAAGTGGCTATTCTCACCCCAAGACTTATTATGTATCTCCTTGGCCTTGGCCGTCATTCGTGTAAAGTAATCAGCATCGACATGTTATATCTCTGCCTCTATCTCTATTTACGAGAGATATTCTGGTACGATGAATTATGAGAGCGGAGACCTTTCTTTGCCAAGGAGATAAGTAAATATGCACTTATTTATCTCCCCGATATGAATTCTCTTGACAACCTAATGCTACAACGTAATCACATAGATAATAGCAGTATTTTCGCTCAAAGGATTGACCTTCCCATCTAGCCAACTCTTTATCACAGCCCTGAGCTAGTTTCAAAGAGTTATATCTTTTGGGGTATCAGGATATGGTCTCTTTAAGTTACCGAAATAAGGCAGGTCCTTACTTTCCTTTTGAGGGGAATAAATACAGGGCCTTAAGAAGGTAGGTTAGGTCACCATATCTAAGGAAGGTAGATTAGGTAAGAAAAGGTTAGGTCACCATAGGTAGATTGGTTAACCATATCTAAAGGGCGGGTAGTTGAGTTAAGGATTTTGTGATGACTTCGTTAAGGTGGGGTATTTTTACTTATTCTAAGAAGGTGGGGTACTTACTTATCCTTATCTTATCATAAGGAGATCAGGACCTTTATAAGCATGTCATGTCTGGTTTCAGGACCTTTATAAGATCTTCCTTTCTCTGGTTTACCTTCGTTAAGGGGCTTTGCCTTAAGTTATCCCTCGTTACTGGGTTACCCTTCGTTAAGGGGCTTTGCGTGAGCTATATTTAGTTACTGTTTGATCTCGGAGGCTTTGCGTAAAGAATTGTTCTTAAACTTTGCAACCTAAGGTAGATTAATTTGAACCACTGGAATGGATGAATCAGTTAATTCCACAGGAGGATGAACTAAATCGTGCAAATTTGGATTGGAAGAGTAGGACATTGATGGGTGGCATGATCGTTTATGTTGTGAAGAGCACAAGGTGGAGGTGTTTTCTTAGGTGTGGAGGTTGAGGTGGTCATAGCTGCGTCCATAGGTTGCTTGCCCCCATTTTGATTCTTTTTTCTCTTTGGTTTAGTGACCTTTCATATGGGATATTTTCATGATGCACTTTTTTTTGTGTGATGGAATTCCTACCCATGCCCGAAAAGAAAGATCCGAAGGTACGAGAGAGAGGGAGTTGTTTGGGGATCATCGAATGATCAACAAAATTACATATATAACCATGTCTTTTTCTTGTAAATGAAATCACTACCTATCTCGTTCCTTCTTTGCATCTTCCGCTCACTTCGTTTGTGCACCTGTCAAATCGAGTTCCACTCCGAAGACAACCCCGCAGCTGCCACGAATGCACAAATCATGAAATCCGAAAACCCTCCACTGGAGGTGAACGCAGTGAACCTTCTGGTATAACCTAGGGAGGCAACTCTCATCTGAATAGAACCCGTAGCTTGCCACTAAGAAAGATGATTCCCTAGTCATTTCTCGGGTAGGTTCGATGCTGAGTAGATTCTGCTTCATCCTACCCACCCTTGAATATATATGGAGGTGATTTAGCGAGCACGAGAAGAGTCTTTCCATTTCTCGTTTCTCTATGATCAAATTAGTTTGAGCATGCACAGAAAAGTGCGAAATCCATCCCTCCCCTAACCCTAATTAGAAATCATAGATAAAAAAGAACATTCCAAGGGAGAAGCTAGTTCCAGAGAGAATATATTTGAGATACGAAGGTCACTCATATGAGGCATGGAGTATATCCGCAGTACTTCATTAAATGGAAATCTCAATCTCAGGGCACTTGGATCACTCCATACGAATTGAACAAGCTAATCGAGAAAGAGCCGAAAGAGTTGCTTTGTTCTCTGTAACTGAATGAGGACGTTCCAGAATAGAATATTTTCCAACAAGCAAGGGGAGAAGGACAAAGGACTCTTCCGACTGGATAGCTTTTTATGTAAGTGCTTATCGCATAAGTCCTACCTACCTATGGGGGAGGCTGATATAGACTTTGGCAGATAAATCGAATCGATAGAGAGTGGTAATCAGTTGTTCCTCCATATACATCTAATACATCGGCAGATGGTGTCTTTCAATTATTAGTTCGGTGGAAGGATGATGTCAACAAATCGGAAGAATTATTGGTTTGGTTTAAGCGGAAGACGACAGAGACATTAGGTCAGCAGAAGAAGGAGATTGCCAAAGAATATTACTTAGTAATAGCCTACCGAGGCCAGCAGAGTGGGTATTGGTTTGTTTGGGTTGTTCGGCGAAGAAGACTTAGGCGCTTGGTTGACAGATAGAACCGACGAAGATAGTACATTTAGCAGATCTCAAGGTAAACGGTGCGTGGAAAGCGGAGATGACCATTTTTTTTGCTGCACACAGGATAGTGGACCAACCAATCAGAAAAGATGCCTGTTCTAGAAATATAGTATAGGATAATTCAAAGAGTTCGACACGGGGGAGCGAGTTCCTCACTTAGATTTCTGCCAACAATGAATGTCTGGCTGCACACTTTGACTCTATCCATTAGAGATGAGTTCGAGTTCAATGAGAGAATCCATGGGGGGGATGTGTCTGGCTGCATGTCCCAGTGCATAAGGCCCATGGAATATGTTTTAAGGAATAGTATGAGTATTAGTTTGTTAGCTTCACAGACACCTATCCTCAAATCCCAAAAGAACATTAGTAACAGGCAGGACGTCCTAACTAAACAACAAGTCATGAGGCGTGGTGTGGGGCTTGGCAAGCTCTCTTAACTATTTGATAAGACTGGCTCATCAACCCAATACCAATAGAAGCAATGGAACGTGGGTCTAGGCTTTGTAGACCACCTCATAGCTTCAAATAACACCTCTTACCTTCACTGAACAACTCATAAAAAATCTATCCATCTAGGCGTGGGTTGTTAGCTCTGCAGGCCACCTCATAGCTTCGACTAACACCTCTAAGTTTCGACTAACACCTCCTAGTTTCGTAAGGGACATGATAGAAGTGATAGGATCGATCTATCTCGATCTATCAAGGTGTAACGTATTGATCTATATCGATCCAATAACTTTAGCTGGCATTACATGAAAAATAGAGAAGATCAGAGAATAATAGGAAGGAATTGACTTATAAAAGGGAGATATCGGCTTTGATTTCGGATATATCTGCTATGATAGAAGTGCTATAATTCCCTCCTCTAGTCATAGACATAACCCAAGGGAATAGATCAGCTCTAGAGAGGGGAATAGAAGCACAGAGAATGGAGAGGATTGCCAGAACTTATGCTAGGGAAGGCAATCTCTCCTTCCAATAATGAAGTTATCCTTCCAATCAAAATAGATTTAGCGGGGGTGTATGAAGGAACGCAAGTCATGATGCAAGTCCTCAATAATGATCTAGTTATGGGGAGCCACTAGAAAGCCCGTATGAGATCCAGTACAAGTGCTAAGAGCAAGTAGAAGCGCTAAGAGCAAGTAGAAGAGCTAAGAGCCAGTAGAATATTATTTCCTTTCCTCTAGATGGATAATGGGTCTATGTATCTATGGATTTGCAGATGGATCACGCTCTTAAGAGTATTTCCTCAAACCCAAAAATCACATTAGTAGTACATAGGGAATGGATCCGGGAAATGAAATGATGGGTCCGGAGGCCATCTCTCCTTCCAATACCAATATCCTTCCTTAGGCTCTATGGTGAAATGGGGAAGCACGCGGCGTTACCACTAGAAGTACAAAACCAGGTGTTACCGCTTGAATTCCCTCGTTATCTTTACTGGAATTCCCTCCTCTAGTTATTGGGGTTCTTTCAAAAGCATAAACCATCAATGATCATGCCATTTTCATGCAATTTTTCGCTACTTTAACCTCTTTCAGGTGTTTGATCCATCAAGGTAATCTTGATCCCTATTATTTTGAAGTACACGCTCCTTGTGTTTCTTGTTCTTGTTTTTTTCATGTTGTGTTTCTTTAGTCTTTTATTTGATAGAGATTTACTTTGACCACTTACATACTATGATGGCTTTAGTTCCACGTTGGAGGAAGACAAGTCAGAGGCAGACCTCCTGGTTTCAATTAATAAGGCAAGTACTTCTCTAGTCTTGGACTGCTCTAGGCAAGTCAGAGTCACTCTTCTTACCCAAAGAGAGTTGCTATTTTGTCTTTCCCACCCAAATAGATTGGCTATTCTGTCTTTCTTACCCATAGACGGGGCGTTACCGCTATAATTCCCTCCTCTAGTGATAGACATAACCCAAAATACTTACTAAGGCCCTTCACGGTCAGGTCCTTCAAGGGCTTTCCGGATACCGTAAGTAGGGGAAATTATAAATAAGTAGGGGCAATTGATCTTTCCTCAATTTCTTAGAGTTAGTATTTCCTCAGGCTCTAACTAGATAGTAAGGTAAGTCATCCAGTAGAAAGTCGAAGAGCCACTAATGACTCCTTGATTGATGAGGTATCCTTTCTAACGACTCCGAGTTTGACGGGAAGAAAATAAAGGGATTTCTCACGACTCCTTTATTTCTGAGGTAAGTATTAGAATGACTCCTTTATTTTTGAGGTAAGTATTAGAATGACTCCTTTATTTTTTAGGTAAGTCCAAGAATTACTCCTTGATCGATAAGGTAAGTTTTCTAACGACTTAAAAATAAATCTATCCAACTAGCCGTATACGTTGCACTATGTCCGTCGTCCAATCAATCTATCCCCTGCCCTCTCTACTATTCTATCCATAAGGAGGGAATGAAGGGAAGTCGAAAGTACACAAACGAGGCAATCGATTCCACTATGTCCTGACTGTCAAATCAATATCTCCCCCGCTAGTCGAAGTAGCCAGTAATAAAAATCTATTGCTTTTTCCAATCCCAATCCTTCCAGTGAAGGAGAGAAGGAGAGGCTAGGTGATTGAAGGAGGGGCTGTTGAATTTACATAGAGGAGGCATAAAAAGGGAGGGAAGATCCAATTACTCAAAGGGAATACTCAATGGAAGACCCAATTACTTAGAGGGAAGACTTAGTATCCCCTCCCAGTCGAAGTAGCTGCTAGTCTAAAGATCGTTTCCGCTCGAAAAGACAAGGAAAAGGCAGTCAAAAAGAAAAGACAAGGAAAAGCTTTATCGCTTCTACTCTAAAAGACGTATACAATCCAACTTTTCGCTGCCGCTCGAAAAGAAAAGACAAGGAAAATCATTCTCGCTTCCATTCGAAAAGACAAAAAAGAAATAAACCGATTGAATCCCGAAGGAACAGTTCCGGAGAGCCTTGTACAGGCGAGCTTCGCAGGACACTGCCCAGTCCTAATTCATCTATCCCCACTCATTTGAGCACCAACTGCCTTTATTCACTCAATCTATCCATGCCCTAATCTATAACCCTAGCCCCTGCCCTTAATTGATCGTATAAATTCATTGACCTTACTTAACTGCCCTTAACTGAAACTGACCATCAATAAGCCCAGAAGCCCAACTAATTAGGAAATAAGTCAATAACAGAAGCCAATTGGATAAGCCAGTTATGCAACACTCACTTGTTATGTAGCACTTGTTCAACACTCCTCTTGTATGCATGATGGGGATGTTCAGGTAAGTTACCCTCACGTTCCTGTTTTCCATCCAACAACCTCTATTTCACAATAGAGCGGCTTTACGACTCCTTTCAGTTAGTGTGAATTTCTATACTGAAAGGTGGCCTTGATATATCAGATAAGGGTTTCTCTAAGAGGTCTAAATCTGGGAGGGCTATTCTTGGGTCTAAATAAGGGTTAGATATAAATAAGGGCTTTCTCTTCTTCTCGTCGGTATCAATATAGTTCCATCTCCATCTTTCAGTAATAGTGTCATCTCCATCCCCATATTAAGGTCAGTAGGAGAATGAGAAGGTCGATCTCACCTGAAAGTCTTAATTCGAAAGAGTCAGTTTACAGTGATTTCCTCCATTTCGACCAACTAATTCTGAACAATCAAGGAGTAATCCCAGTTATGACTTCATGAATCAAGGAGTAATCCCAGTTATGTCTTCGTGAATCAAGGAGTCATTCTAATTCCGACCTCATTGAGAAATAAGTCATTAGAAGGCCTTACCTCATCAAGCAGAGAGTAATTCTTGGACTGACCTCTTTAATAAAGGAGTTTAAATAAAGGAAGGCCAGTCATAATTCGGGGTTCAAATAAAGGAAATCCAGTAAAGTTATGAAAGATGCCCAGGAAAAACAGTCATGAGAAGATGCAAGGGGTGGTCACCTTGACCATTTATTGTCCTTCAGAGATTTACCCACTTGCTTACCCTATAAAGGAAATGCTCTATGAAAGCGTAGATTTACTAGTTAATACACCATGGGTTAATAGGCATCAATGGTATAATCTGGGGATAGAGCCTTCCACCCTATTCCTATTCAGGCCGGAAGCCCCTTCCCCCTTCTTCTCTCATTTGTACATTGTCATTTAAGCCACAAGGAAGCATAAAGGATAGGCATAGATAGATCAAGGGCATTCAATGGAGGGAGTTTTCAGGGGCTTAGAATACCTTACCATGATTTGTCCTGCAGAGCTGTCCCCACAAGAAAGAACAAGAATTGAGTAAGAGGC
>JASDQU010100580.1:21507-33644 GCA_032191745.1 Picea mariana | reverse complement strand
TACCTTACCATGATTTGTCCTGCAGAGCTGTCCCCACAAGAAAGAACAAGAATTGAGTAAGAGGCCAAGCTCGTCCCCATCTTGGGAATCAAATAGAAGGGTGGATTTAATATATAGACTAGGCAGGGAGCCATGCATTAAGTGTCCTTAGGAGGCCGAGCTCCTCTCTATCTTACCGCTAGGAAGGGTCAGGAGATCATATCTACCCAAGTAAAAGTTACTAGCCTATCTCTTGAAACTATTGAATGAAGTGGGGCTATTGAAGTTAAGGTGGGGACCGTTTATCGACTGCAAACATCCAGGGCAGATAAGGCACAGGAGACAGGCTAGATAAGGCTACAAACTATAACCTCCAAACTTACAGGGCGGGGCAGACAGACAAGGGACATGGCACAGGCTAAGGCAGATAGGGAACAGGGCACAACAAATCAAACCCCTTAGGCCAACTCTAGTCTAGGTTAATAAGCTCCCCCCCCTTAGCTTAGCCCAGCTCTCTTGGTTACGAAGCTCTTACTAGTCATATTGTTAACTGGTTATACTCTCAGCAATATATATATATAATTTGAAAACAATAGAATAGATAGATGGAATCTTAGGAGTTACTCTTAATACTCGAGAAGAGAGTAGAGTAGATCGTAAGCAATGGCTAGAGTAGATCGTAAGCAATGGCTAGAGTAGATCGCAAGCAATGGCCATAAGTGTTACGAACCTCTTAGGCTAAGCGTTACAAAGCTCTTAGAATGCATATTTGAAACTGTTAATACCACCTTAAATCTACTAAGCTTAGTCGTAACTGGACTGGTTAGACTATTAATTAGAGTTAAGGTTATGCTAGTTATACTTACAGACATTAATAGAGTTTAGGTTAAGCTATTACCATGAATAGACATAGAGGAGGGGACAGATCTATTACGGTCACTCTTAGGAAGCTTATTGGACACGGTTATTAATCTTAGAAATAGATATTACATATTTGAAAGTGTTAATACCACCTTAAATCTACTAAGCTTAGTCGTAACTGGACTGGCTAGACTCTTAATTAGAGTTAAGGTTATGCTAGTTATACTTACAGACATTAATAGAGTTTAGGTTAAGCTATTACCATGAATAGACATAGAGGAGGGGACAGATCTATTACGGTCACTCTTAGGAAGCTTATTGGACACGGTTATTACTCTTAGAAATAGATATTACTCAACATCACTGTACTGGCAATATCTAGTACTAAGATGAACTACTGGACATATCTCTTACTAAGCATCACTGTTAACTATGGACATGCGAAGCTCTTTGGCTAAGTGTTACCAAGCTCTTACTAACACTATTGCTTTTAGAACTGTTAAGAGTTAATTAGACACTTGTGGGTATTGAACTGTTTATAGTTCAGTGGAAATAGTTAAGCTTATCTTTAGTAGCTTCTCTCTAGTTATAGTTCAGTGGAAATAGTTAAGCTTATCTTCATGAACAAACGGCCGTGCCGACTCTTGTTTACTCTGGTAGCTTCTCTCTGGTAATAGTTCAGTGGGAAGGGAATAGTTCAGTCGTCCCTCTAATAATTCATTCCAAAGAATGTTTTGCATTCATTCCAATCAATAGGGCTTGACTGTACATTTAAGTACAATAGGGGGAGGAATCAACCAATGATACCGTAAGGTCCTAACTTAAGAGCACTCTTAGACTACTGGTTATGGGCTCCATTGATTAGGAGAGAGATCACACCGCTTAATACTATATATATTTATTTAGGCGCCTGCCTCTCGCTGAGGCTGTGGAGAGCACTCTTACATTTCTTGGACGAGATTGATTGAGAATCGGGGAGGGCACTCTTAGACTACAGAAACCTTACGGTTTTGCACTATTATACTCTTTTTTGCAATCTTGAGATAGGACTCAACCACCTTTAGGGAGAGGGGAAGAAGGTCATTTATGTGCTTGACTTCAAAAGAGGGGAGCTAGCTTTTCTCTCCGATACCTAACACCTGGAAACAAGATCGTACTTCCCTTTCATTATGGAATGGGTCAAAACATAGTGGTGCTATGGTGGTGTCTCCGAGGAGTGTCCACATGAGCTTTTTAGGTTCTCCACCTTTATAAATAATGCAGTGTTGAACGGATCATAATGAATGAATGGGTCCGCTAGTTAATGGGAATAACATCTCTAACGACATCTCTGAGTAGCTCTTAGGGATGCAACATCTCTAGGAACAAAATCTATTTAGAGATGTATTTGGAAGTAGTCATATTATGTATATGATCTATCTCTATTAAGATAAAAGTTGAACCCACTATACCCGTTCTACAATCCATTATCGGCACTACAGGCACTGAATGTATACGTTCACTCATCCTTCTTTACTACTGGCTTGAGGCATTCATTTATACAGGAACTTATACAGGCATTCATTTATACTGGCCTGGCTCTCATATCTGTACTAGCTCTTGGCCTGGCTCTTGTCCTACCCAGTCTATCTCCGGACTTGTATAGGCATAGGCAGGATCATTTATAGGAAGGAAGGAAGGCCACATCCAACAGTTGAAAGCCCTATTTAAAGCCTGTTTCTGACCTATTTCCAGCTTTACAGTCATTTTGCACTGTGAACAGTCATTTTGCACTAGGTCCTTGAACAATCATTCCGCATCCATCCAACTGGCTCTCAGGCCTGGCTCTCGTAATGACTTGTATAGGCTCATGATTCTAGTGCAGGAGGGTCTTGCTTGGCTTCATTGATCTATCATAAAGATTTATGAGAAAAAAAAGGGTATATTTACGCTATAAGGGCCTATTTATTTGCGCGGGCCTATTTATCTCTCTAGCCAGTCTATCTCATTTATAGAGTGGGAAAGCCAGTCATTGGTGGGGAAGGCCTAACCTCTTCATCGACCCATCTGTCTAGGGAAAAGAAAGACTTATCTCTATAGAAGAAAAGCTCGAGAAGGACCCCCAAAGGCACGCCTGTACCTTTGAAGGATTAAAGTGGCGTTACAACACATTACATTAAAATCCCAGTTTATTATGCGGTTTATTACTTATCTCTGTAGGTAGGAAATGAAATCCCAAGCATTTCACAATATTTCTCTCTTTATTTTGGCCACAAAAAAACCATTTCGGTAATGACCACTTCAACATTATACAGACATCTTAAAGCGACCATCATAGGACTTAAAGCGGACGACATCATGCGAACTTAATATGTGCTTCCTAAAGAGCGTACTTAATGCATACATAAAGCGTAGTGCTTCATGCGGATTGAAAGGTGAGGTCAGAGCCTGTATGGATATAGCTAGGTGAGGTTTGAGGTTCTAGAGGAGTGTAAGTCTGATCCCAAGCAGTAGGTCAGAGGCATAAGTTATTGAGGAAGGCTTATAAGTTTTATTCTGAGACATAGGTCTGGATTCTGAGGGCCCAAAGTCTATTCCCACCCAAGGCAATAATACAGACTTTCTAAAGAGCGTACATAAAGCATAGTGCTTCATGTGGATTGAAAGGTGAGGTCAGAGCCTGTATGGATCTAGCTAGGTGAGGTCTGAGGTTCTAGAGGAGTGTAAGTCTGGTCCCAAGGAGTAGGTCAGAGGCATAGGTTACCGAGGAAGGCTTATAAGTTTTATTCCGAGACATAGGTCTGGATTCTAAGGGCCCAAAGGCTATTCCCACCCAAGGCAGTTTCAAAGGCAGTTCCTAAAAGGCAGAGTGCATAGGTAGGTTATAGGGATGAGGGCCCAAAGTCTATTCCTGCTAGATAGGAGTTTACCAAGAAAGGCGGAGTTTTAGGTCCCAAGGAGGAGGTCAAAGGCATATTTTTTAAAAGGTAAGTCCCAAGGCTAAGGGCTGAGGCAGTCTGTATGAGGGTAAGTATGGATTTTCCAAGGAGAAGTTAATAGAGTTCAGACTATAAATAGTTTGAGAGGCTTGAACATCATGGGTAAGCTTGAAATCCTATATCCCCCCACCCCATGGGTTCAAATGTTTCCAGTGGTTAAGTAGCACCAGGTAATGGAGAAGTTGTAAGGAACATCTCACTGAAACTATTTCCTGATTGCATTATATATGTGCATATCCACCCACAAATATCAAAGCACAACCTCAACATTCCTTCCACTTCTTCGGTCCTTTTGGCCGCTCCGATACGGCCAGCCAACATAATTGTAAGAATCCAAGCTGTCTTGGTGAACCTGACTAAAACACTCACTAAGTATTTCTGGCTTTCACAAGAGATAACATCTATAGTCTATATGTGGCTCTATATGAGGTCTATAGGGCAGACATCTGTAAGTTCGAAGCAAGCAATGAGCCCTCGGTTTATATAAAAGTGAAAAGGTGCTTAACCTCGAATCGAATCAATCCAGCCTCTCATAGGACAACATTTGTAAAAGGCATGTTTCATAAAGAATCAAATTCATTTTCAGTGCCTGCGACTCCCCACTTCTCTCTAAAGATGCTATTTTATTAGACGAAAAGGCGAATGCGTATGTTTTCTAGAAGCGGGAGCCAAGCCCGAGATCGAAGCTGAGTAGGGAATCTAAGTAAGTATCCAAGGCCAGGTACTAACCCTCACTGTGTTCCATGGGGTAAGGCTCGAGGTTCCAGGTCTAGGGTCTAGAGTTGGGTTCTTCCTCCATTGAGGGTATAGGTTTGATAGTTATGATCGCTATGGGGAAAGCCAACCCAACCTCATGGCACATTAAATATGGCGATCAACAATCTGCGCTAATGAAATAGGGGAATGTTCTATATGAAACAGGGGATTCATCCATGCTATCGACAATGGGATATCTACAAGGACCACCACCCCTTGGTGCCCTATGACTGGCTGCCGACCCTCTGTAATTGAGTGCATCGACTCTTGGCATCGAGCATCGACTATTGGCTATGATCGGCTATCATAGAGAAACATTGTAAAAGGGGCGAGGATAGGAGCCAAGCCTTAGATCGAAGCTGAGTAGGGAATCTAAGTAAGTATCCAAGGCCAGGTACTAACCCTCGTTGTGTTCCGTGGGGTAAGGCTCGAGGTTCCAGGTCTAGGGTCTAGGGTTGGGTTCTTCCTCCATTGAGGGTATAGGTTTGATAGTTATGATAGCTATGGGGAAAGCCAACCCAACCTCCTGGCACATTAAATATGGTGATCAACAATCTGCGCTGATGAAACAGGGGAATGTTCTATATGAAACAGGGGATTCATCCATGTTATCAGCAATGGGCTATCTACAAGGACCACCACCCCCTAGGGCCCTATGACTGGCTGCCAACCCTCTGTAATTGAGTGCATCGACTCTTGGCATCGAGCATCGACTATCAGCTATGATCGGCTATCATAGAGAAACGTTGTAAAAGGGGCAAGGATAGGAGTCACTCGACCGAGGTACGAGGGAGAGGGTATAGTTATGAAGAAAAAAATCTAATTAAGTGGCCCGATGAGATATGTTTAATTGTACTCCCTAAAAGATTTGTGTGAACAAAACGGGGTAATGATAATGTTTTTTGAGATCCGTGCCATCAAAACATGTTGCCTGCCTCGAACCACCATATCTAAATAAATCAACCATTCCACCTCTTCTCCTAGCCTTTCTCCCTCCAAGTGAGCCCTCAGTTAATGTGAGCCCTCAGTTAATTGACCAGGCCTTTTCGGTTCCTCCTCTCCCTAACCCAGAAAGAGGCGAAAGCAATCGACGACATCCTGCCCCTCCTAGGTAAACAACATAATAAAGGAGGGCATGGCTCCCTCCAATGAATGAATGCGAGAAATAAATAAAATAAGTATTGTGAGAACTTTTAGAGCTCCCCCATGCGATTATTCCCAATAGAAACTATTAGTAGCTTCCAAGTTGTACTATTAGATATTTCTAAACTTATTCCAACCATTTCATGATGGGCTCTGCTCTATGGCAGACAACAACTATGACTGGTTGTTTTTTATCCATTCAAATTGGATTATTCCCCAAAGCCCCCCTTTTTTTTTGTTGATGCCCCATTGGATCACAGGAGTAAACCCCAAATATGGGATTGGATTGGATTAAAGGCTATAGAGTCAGTTCCATGGCAATCAGCAGCCGATAATAGCCCTACTACCAACCATCATAAGAGTGAAAGCCATAAGGTCACTTGCCTTAAGTTTGACTAATAGCCACCCATAAAGACTGCCTTAGGTAATAGTTATGGAAGAATTACATCTATAACTGATATAATACATCTATATATTAGTGGAAAAAGGAAATGGACCTATATTGGAAGCTAGCCCAATTCATAATACACTTGACCATGGATAAGTTGTTAGGGTAATTAGTGCATCTCACACTGGGGACTACATCTGTGTGCCCTCCGCTCATTTGCTTATGGGCTATGTATGTTGAATCATCAAATTGAACTATGGCTAGTTGAGAGTCAAGCTTAGAGAAAGCTAAAAGTGAAACGTAGAGATGCGATATCATCGTATATATCGATGTTGCATTGATTTATTGATCTAGAGATTTCGATATTCTCTCGTAATTGTATTGAGAAGGTTTTACTTGTCCCCAATTTGATCTCTCGTTTATGGGGATTTCACGGGATATGGGGATTTCATGTTTTTGAATTATTATTCCCTTGTTGATTCCTCACCCATTGGATCACTGTAAGAGTAAAAAACCCCATTGATTATTGTAGGAAGTCCTATTGGCTTAGTCCCCTCCCTATGGTAGCTCTATATGGCAAGAACTCTCTTGGTGACAACGTGGATGATACACTAAATGGGAAAAGTGAAACGTAGATATGCGATATTCATATATTATATATATATTGGATTATAGTCCCATTGCTTATTATTCCCCCTCCCTCCCATTTGAAGGTTTTCACACTATGTGCCAAAATTACCCCATCTCTTCCCATGGATTATTCCCAATAGGAGACTACTCTTTAGGAGACTACTATCTAACAAGGACAAGTTAAACTTAGATATGCAAGTTTGGTCGAGCCTCAATCTACTTCATCATGTAGATATATGGTCGTTATAAGTAAATAACATGGCTCCCAATGTCTATGGAAAAGGTCAATGTAGAGATGTGATCTCTCATATATTAGAGAAACTTCCCAAAATGCCCCAATGGAGAAAAGAATGGGTCATCCAACCCCATAAAATAGAGGTTTCATTAAGAAATAACATTGAATTGAAAGAAGTTGTCATATTGTCCAACCACACTTTGTGCCTCCTGCCCCGAGACCGAAGAACCTGAGGCCATTGAGAAATCAATGTCTGGTGGGTCTGGTGAGTAATGTAAGAAAGAAAGTAGTCTAGTGTACATGGGAAAATTTCCTAATGAATGGGACTATAATAGGTCTGTCTTCTATTAATGCCATGGGATTGACTCTAAGGCTAGTAGTAGTTTTTGGACGGCAAGCAAGTAGTAGAGCTTACGGGAACAAGTAGTAGTTTTGGCACTACATCTTAAGGCACTAAAGCTTTGCTCTCTCCTTCTCTTTTTCAAAGAATGGAGACTTCAGGCTTTCTATAATAATAAAATCTATCTTTGTTGAGTAGAGAGATCTATATCTATAGTTCATAGAGAGGTAATTAAATCCCCATATTGTGTAGGGGGCCTCGACACGTGGGAAAGAGAAGCAGATATTGTTGTCCATTGTACCCCACCCCAAAGATGTGAGTTGTGCCCCACTTGGCAGATCTTGGCGTAGATGGTTTCCATGAGAGTGATAGCCGAGTGCCCCGCCTTCCCGTAGAGAAATTGTAGAGAACTGGATGCTATTAGTTTGGGAGTTTTTTTATAGGCTTTTCTGATACAATTACTCTTATTATTGGCTAATCTCCCATATGAATAAAATTGGTTTTTGTTGGAGCCTACCCTTAAGAAAGAAAGCGCCTTGTTTCACTAGAGTGAGTTCCACGGAGTAAGGGAGTAAAGCCTAGACTAACAGCCTTAATTAAGTCCATAATGGAAATGGGGGCTAATAACCTATTGGGGGCTTTCTCTATTGTATGGTGAAAACATAGCCTAATTCATATATGCTCGTTAAGTAACCAACTACATGGCAGAGATAAAACGTATATATGCACGAGTATCGACATAAGACTTGCTGCTATGAGGTCTACAGGTTAGGTTTCCCAACCCCAACAAAGAATTTGTCGTGTTGCAGGTCTTTCTATGTCCAGGTCAATGTGTAGGCCTCCCTTTATTTATGTCCGGGCCTCTATCTAGCTAGATATAGTGTGTTAGGCCTCAATATCCAGGCCTGAAGTTCGAGAGTCGTAATGCCTCAATCACTAAGGGCCTAACCGGACCTACCTCTCATAATGCTACCCTATGCGGTTGTGGAACCTCATCTCCTAGTAGTATTACTCCATCTTCATATGGTTGACCGGCTAGACAAGCCTAACTACATAGACAAGCCTTAGTCTTAATCACTTGCCCTAAGTTCTTTAAAGTGAATAAGTCTCCTGAGCGTAAGCGAATAAGAAACTATAGAGGTACTTTTTTGTCTCCATTCTTTGAAAAAGAGAGATTAAGTAAGGGTAGGTCCTACTGTCTCTGCCAGGTGCTTGCTTAAACAACATAGCCTAACCTGGAGAAGTTGTAAGGTTGGTGCGCCTCATACTGGGGACTACTCCAGTTCCCTCTGGCCTCTCCAATATGGCTAGCAACATCAACAGAATATAAGGTAGAGTATATAAATGGGCTTGAAACGTGCCTTTATCTCTAATAGTGAGAAGTAGTTCAATTATGGGGGACTAGGGACTATGCCGAGGAGGGACTATCAACAATGTTATCTGGCTATTTCTCAATAAGTCTCCCCATTTGTTGAAACTTGGGGGTGGGATTTTCTACTTTTTCTTGGCTAGCGCTGCCCAATTCCTCCTTAAGCTGTTGTGTATTAGTCCATGGCAATGGGTAAGGTAAGAAAGAGAGGAGAACCCTAGTCTTCTTAGCCTTACTTAGTTCTCAAGGTGTACTTACCTTAGTTCCCCAAGGTGTAGAGAAATGAGCTTTCAACTTGCCTTGATCTCTTGTAGTAGTAGTACAATCTCTTGTCGTTCTAATTTAATTAATGAATGGGTGACTCAAAACCTTGCAATCATCATGGTAAACAATCTAATCTAAAAGGGCTTGGCTTCTTCTTTAGCTTTGTGTCTATTTAGGGGATAGGAGCTGACACTCCCTGTTGTAAGTAGTAGTGTTACCTTTTTCTTTCTTTCCCTTTTTTTTTTTCAAAGAATGGAGACTAATGACAACCACCTATTGGCTTGGCTTACTAGCTGGCACAACCTCTTGGCTTATTATTGGCAGAAGTGTATTTAATGTTAAGTACATACAGTAAATACTACTAGCTAGATATGTGAGTATCACATAGATATGCGACAGTAGCTAGTCAAACTCTCTCTTAGGTAGTGTCTCCATTTGATGTTTTATTTTGCATTCCAAATGCATGTTTATGATAATGCCACTTTGGGAGCTACCTCTTTTTGACATCCATTTTACTTAGTCTTAAGTAGTAAGTTCCATGCTCTAATGTTCAAGCATTCATTTCCGTTATTTCCACCTGTATTGAGTACAATCCATGGAGTAAGAGCATAATTAAGTACTGGCATTGAGGACCAGCCAAAGGCTATTGTTCCACCCACCAAATTACCAAGTTTAATAAGCACTGCCTATTGAATAGGAGTTGACCAGTTTCTTAATACCAGTCAAATGCTAGTTTAACTATGGTAAACTTACCAGGTACATAGCCACGTTCTTTATGTTGAATTTATATCACGTACGAATGGATGTTGCTAGATGAGGTCATGGTTCTCTACCTCGAAAATATGGAATTAATCCAACTAGTAGGGTTGTTACTTCAATACCTCGGAAACTCCCTTTACCTCTGTTGTTGGTAGTGGTGCTTCAATCAATACTATCTTCTACTTTTTTAGTAATAAAAAGGGTCTTAGAATATGTTAATCATGATAAATTGTTTGTTACTCGAATAGATTTAGGGAATTATCCTCAGTAATCCTAGCATTCTATAGGAATCTTAGACTCTGGTACTCCTCCTACCTACTAGGTCGTGGTGAGACATCTCTATCTCTTAGAGTTGATGGTACTCCTTCTCAAGACATAGGGATAGGGACCTCTTAAATCCTTGTTGGTAGTGGTGGTGCTTCAACCCATCTTATACTCGACTTATACTTAACTTAGACTTTACTTAGGCTCTCTTAGTAATTGAAGGGTATTCTACTATATGAGCATTATGATACTCTAGAAGGAACATTAGTCTTTGTAATCTTTAGCTTATTCTTACTATCCGTTATCTATCTTATCTATCACTTGTAATCTACCCTTGAGATTTATTTATCCTATGCTATGAAATATGCTCCTTAGTAACTCCCTTACTATGCACTACTTCATACATTTAGTAACTACCTTACACAACTACACAATCCACTACAACACCTGCATATTATGATACATCACAGGAGCCTTCCACAACTTCATCATTAGCTCCTTCATACACTGGTTTCCTTCATTGGGTCAATAGGAACTAGAATTGGTACTCTATGGTAACACCAACAGATGTAGGAACATCACTCTTAAGGGCAACACCAAATACAGTAGCTTCAACATCAGATCGACCAACATCATTAGCAAAACCAGGAGCACAGGGGCTTCTGGGTAAACAAAAGTAAGGGTGGATGGACCAGTTACAAATACAATTGCAGAGCCCGGGAATCGTAAAGGTAACATAAGCCTAATAAGAATCAATCAGAGATTCATATCCCACAACAAAGGTGGCAGTTTCAGTGGTATAGGCACCAACAACAAATCCAATTGACTGAGTTGATCTAGTCAAAGAACCCTTTGATTCAGTGGACCTGGTCGATTGAGAAGCATATTATTAAGTTTTATAGCCCGCATCCCGACCAGAAGCTAGCGCGGAGCCTAGAGAGGTAGTAGCAGATTTGGTTCCAGGGCCAGTTTACCCCGTACCAGAGACAGAGATGGGAACAGAGGAAGAGGAAGCACAGACTGCAGTTGGCTAAGGGTAGGGTACTTATGGTTCTGAAATAGCTAGTGCTAGTAAAAATCCTTCCTTTACCTTTACTGTGACTGGGTCTGGGGAACAAACTCAATGTCCATCTCGATCTGCACTTGGATCTGCCTCTCCTATCTTTACAGCTTACATTCAGTCAATGATGACTCAGTAAAGAACCATAATCATTGCAACCCCTCCCTGTTCATATAGGGACGACACTTGGGTCAGCTGCTGGAACCACTACTATTTCCACCTCGGTTGCCCGATTAGGTACTGCTTATGAGTAAACTGGATTAGTTGCTGGTGAATCTGTTCGATCTCGAATTGCATCTACTTCTGGGACTGGATCTTGCTCATCAAAATCCGGATCTCTATCTTGAGCATAAGACTCTGAATCCCAATCACGATCCGTCTCTTCCTCCCTATCACGAGCATAAGATTCTCAATCATGAAGGTCAGAACCTGGATCTCGCTCTCTAGCATCCTGATCTTGCTCTATATATGTATCTCTATATGGATCTACACTTGGCTTTGCCGGGGCTGGCTTTGGTGGGTCTTTCTCTTGTAGGGTCTGCTAGATCAATAGATAAATCATCATAAGGAACTAGGACGGATGTCTTCGGAAAACCACTTAATAAAGGATTTTATTAATAAACCACTTAATCTATTGTTGGACCTACCTTTGCTTCTCTTGCGACATAACAAAGTTACATTGCTTATATTGCTTATTTCATTTCATTGCAAGTCATTTTTATTTAAGTACTTTTCTTTCAAGTTATTTACATTTACAAGTACTTATTTTAATCTTGGATCAGATTCTGTTTGTTCATCGAATCTTTAAGTACTTTTCTTTCAAGTTATTTACATTTACAAGTACTTATTTTAATCTTGCAATTTACTTTTAAGAATTTTACTTTCTTGCAATTTCAATTTCAAATACTTTTCTTCTAGTCATTTATCTTTCAGTGCTTTTCTTTTATTGAAGGCACACTTTATTTTACAAGCACTACATTGCAATCACTTTACTAACTTAACTCAACTTAATCCAACTTAAGCTCAATTTATCTTTAGCTTCATAGGGCCTTAAAATTTATCTAGTTTAATCTCAACTTTGCCAACAAAAAAGGAACCTAAGGAAGAAGCA
>JASDQU010100580.1:0-10623 GCA_032191745.1 Picea mariana | reverse complement strand
CACTTATTGAGCACCCACTCCTAATTAATCCACTACAAACTTGGGCAACTTTAATTTAAATATCTTTCATGGTTGAGGCTTAAGTGGATGCTAACTTAAGTAATCTAAAGTGGGCACTTTACTTTCCATTTACTTGTAATTTCAATTTTGTGGATGTTAACTAAGTAATCTAAAGTTGCGCACTAGCCCAGGCTTCATTTAAAAGTTGCGCATCCTTTGGAGGCAACTTCATTGTTTGGATTTGTACATTGTTTGGGTTTGTACTTGTGTATGCCAGTGAAACATCCCCTTAGAGTTGCGCATCTTGTGGAGGCATGTCTAAACCCCAACTTAGATGCTAGTTCTACCATCATTTCGTTCTGAAAGTGACTACCATGATCAGTGACAAACTCACTCGGGATACCGAACCGGACGATAATTTGAATGAATACGAAGAAGGCAGTAGTCTTCCCATCGGATTTCATGGTAGGCATGGCTTCGGCCCACTTAGTAAAGTAGTCAACGACCACGATAATATGTTGATGCCCCCCAACCAAAGTTGGATTGCAATCTATGAAGTCTACCCCCCACTTAATGAAGGGACCGATGGTAATGACTGGATGAAGAGGGGCTGGGTGTGAGCGCATTTTCTGAGTGAACACCTGGCAGGGGTGACACTTCTTAACCACTTCAATACAATCTTTACAGATAGTAGGCCAGAAATAACCAGCTCGCAAGATTTTTTAGGCTGTCGCAAGCCCGGATAAGTGACCACCACAAGCCCCTTTGTGACAATCGTTTAGGACTGACTCAGCCTCTTCGTGAGTTAAAGAACGACGTAAGATATCTTAGCTTGGTATCTAATACGCAGTCGGTCATCTCACGAAATATGTTGAACGAACTTCAAAGTTTGAAGATAGAGAACAATGTCTCCATACCAGGGGTCAGAAAATGTGTTCGTCTGCAAACAAATCAACATGGAAAACATCCTCATCTAATCGTGGAAAATTAGGTATTAACTTTGCGAAGACCAGTGATTTATTGTACTTTGCTGAAGCGAAGTCGAGATCAAACTCTTATAAAATGACAATCCATTTATTATATTTCCCTCCTCTTAGTGATATTTGCGTAATTCACTATAAACCAACGTAGAAAGTTAGCTTTCCCCTGTAAACCCTGAAGTTATCTAATCGTGCGTGGGGGAGGCAATTGTATTGCCTCAACCTTAAGAGGATCCACCATGATCTCGGAGACTAAAAATCCTAAAAGACGACCAAACTTAACGCAAAAGATGCATTTGTGAGGGTTCAACCAGATTCTATAGTAACGACATATTTCAAAAACAAACAAAAGGTGCATAATATGATCCACTCTCTTGTGCGAGTGAGCAGCGAGATCATTAAGGTAGGCTTCGACTATGAACTTAAGATTGTGAAAAGTGAAAGTCATGGCATGTTGGAAGGTTGCTCCAGCGTTTTTAAGGACGAAAGGCATTTTCCGGTATGCATCTTGTGTTGGTCCTCAGGTTTGATTTGGGGGCTGGATACTGATTCAGTCAAAGGAACTGGGTAGATGAACCCAACAATAAGCAATTTCTCCACTTCTGCTTTAATAGCAGGGGCCTTCCTAAGATTCACAACTCTAAGACGTTTAGCATCCAGATAAGTTCTAATCTCATGTTCGACAATACGAGGGTCGATCCCTGACATTTATTCATATGACCAAGCAAATACATTGATCTGAAAATATAAGGTTGACTTGTTATGCTATGCAAGCACCCTCTACTTCATTAAAATAAACTTTACAGGTCCTTGCTTCATGTGTTAAAATATGCAAGATAAAATTATGTGTTAAGTTCATGAATCTTCTTTTGAATGTTTATGTGTGAGGAATTGTTCTTTTAGATGGTTAAATATGTACTTTAAACATATACACAGCAACACAACTTGCAGAAAATAAACCATCAAACTCACAACAACAACAAGATGATAAAGGAGTTCACCCCTCTCCGGGCTACATCTCCTTGAGCCTCCATCAATGGACTTGGCTCTCTGGGATTAATTTGTCAAAAGTTATTTTACAAGCTGCTGCTCAACTCCAATGGAAATTCTAACTGTACCATTGGGATCAGAACACATAAAAACCCCAAAAATGACTAATAAAACTCTGAAATCGGATCATGGCTCATCCGGGCATGACCTCTTCTACATGTGGACTTAAGCTTCCATGAGCTTCTCTATGGAAAAAACACCTATAAAAGTCCTCAAAAGCCTCTGAAACCTATCCCAATGTGTTCAGAACATAACAATTAGCCAAAAATGACTATTCAGTCACAGAAAACAAACTTGGACTCACCAAAACATGACCTCAATCAATGAGGGCTTCAAGCTCCCTGGAGCTTCCTGAAACTTCAATGGTTAAAAACCTGCAAAAGAAGTCTTCAAATAGCCTTGATAACAGTGCCAATGGATTGAGGACGTCCAAAAAATCCTAGCTGGACTTTTACGACACCTCATTTGGCCAAAAAATGAAGAAGTTAGGCCTCCTCCATTTTTCTTCTTCAAGCTTGTTGTCTCTGCATCTACAAAACGCACCCTTGTTGCATGAACCCAGCACACACGCAATTTAAAGCATGAAAACCTGGCACCGGGCGCAACCACACCAACAGTGCAAACTATAGGACGGTTATGGGCACGCCAGCCCCTAACCGCCTAGCACCTGGGCACGTGGAGGTCATATGACCTTGCGCATTGGCAAAAAGGGCTAAACCGTTACAACTGTTTCAAAACCCCCCCCGCGCTCCGATTGTGGTCACATGGCACAATACAAAGGACCACAGGCTATGTTTAAAACCCTGCGCACCATTAAACAACCTTGGCATATAATGGTTACCCTGCGTGCAATGTGAACGCAATCCGTTTGAAATCCGAGGCATAAACGATGGTCATATATAATACGCCAATATAACCGTGGGCCAGGGCTAATCCCTGGCCCGATCCCTCGCCGACATGCACATAATGTAAATTTAAATATATATGAAATGATATAAATAACAAGTAACATAGAATGGCACGTCGATCGGGAGGCCATTGCCAAAGTGCTCGATGGTGGAGGTCCAGGGTTCGAGTCCAGTGGACTCATAAATTTTTAATCAAACCAATAGCCAATAAAGGGGTGCCACATGGCAGCCCATGACTGGGCCACGTGGCACCTCATAATTTGCCCAAACCATGCCACGTGTCGTCAAATGATTCACCCAAATCTGCCAATGAGTGAAGGCCACATCATCTTTTCCACATCAGCATGTACGATCAAGCCAAGTCACCTCTGCCACATCATCCTGTACGATCAAGCCACGTCACCTCTGCTACGTCAAGACTGCACAGTCAGCGTCCCTTTTTTTACCTGTTTGACGATTCAAACAGATCGCGATATCTCTCGCTCCCGACGTCCGTTTGAGACGAAACGAGTTGTGTTGGGTTCGCAATGACGAGGCCTACGCTCTTGTCCGATTTGAAGCAATTCCTAGAACGTTGATTTTTGGGCTAAAATTTGACCCCTGGTCCAGATTTTGATCACACCTTCCCACTGAAAGGCTTTTGGACCCACAAAAGCTTATGATTATCTATCCGAGTTTCAATACTCTTCTGCTTTCAAGTTCTATCAACTGATTCTACTTGAAAATCCTTTTTGACAATCACCTGGATACTTTGACATGCCTTGCACTACAACTGACTATGTCCTTCAACCACTATTCTCTGGCTGCTGCTGACCCACTGTTCTCTTTGTGCTTGGAAGACTGCCAACCTTCCCACTGAGAATCAAGTCCCTCTTGTGAACTCTTTGANGTCAACACAATCAGCTCTCCAATGGCTGCAAAAACTTTCCTGCGACATCTTGTCACAAGCCAAGAAAACCATCAATCTTGAAAACAAATTTATACAAGACTGAAAATGATGCCAACAAAGTCTTTTTGTTCTTCAAATAAATTGTCGCATCTTGTACTTCATCAAATCACATGGCGTTTTCCTTCATCTCGATGTACTCAAAATTGACTTACAAGTCAACAAACACCATCGACTAAACACAAGTCGAAAAACATGATCGACACAACATAGTCGTCAAGCAATCATCAACTCTAGTCGAGACTCATTTGAAACATATCAACCTTCCCAAAATGACAAGTCGACAAACATGATACACAATCACGTTATAATCATGAATCATTCATGATGAACCATCACCAGGTTCACTGCTTACACATACACAAAAAAACAAATGCATGTGCATGAATCTTCAACTCTCCTTCCAGTACAACATAAGTACATAAACCCTGAAACATGTGGGTACATAAGAGCTGAAATGAAAAAGATAAATGGCTGTAAAAAGTGAACATCATATCCATCTTTTACATCCTCTTGGCGAAGTTGTGCAACAACAAGAATGCCTTCACATGAATTGCATTCTCATGCAAACTTGCATCATACAAGTTATGATAAACTGCTGCAACTTGTCATACTCTCAACATAAATGCAAACATAAGGCTGAAAAGTGCATTTACAACAGAAAATACAAGCCTTACTTTCTCAAGAGATCCAACCATTTCTTACCAAGCCAACTCAACGACGACTTTTTCTGCTGACCATCGTCCCCTTGTGAATCATCTTGACTCACATCGATGATGAAATCTCCTCTTCCATTCTTTCCAATCTCTTTATCCATCTGCTTCTTATGCTATGGATGAGTGGTTGGATGCAATGTCCAACATTGGTCAATGAGATGACCCCTTTTCTGACAATGAGTGCAAATCTTTTGCATCCTCTTTTCATGTTGTCTTAGCTTATAAAGTTTCCTGAAAGTGGCCAATCTTTTCCAACATTTTGAAACATGATGGTTATATAAACCACAATATGTACATGGATTCTTTCTTCCATTTTTACATACAAATTTATCATGCTTAACATAATCAAAAGCAACTGAATGATAAGCAGAATTATACCTTGAACATTCACCTTTATCGCCTCTTTGAGGAGGTGAATTTGAAGAGTTACAAGCTCTCCTTTGAAGACCAACAACAGTGTTCTTGTCCTCATTGCTGTCACAACTCTTTTGTTTCACACATTCGCATTCATCTTGAACACAAGCCTTGAATGATGGAAGGATTGAACTTTCAACAAAAGTTCTTGAACTTTCACCTTTAAAGCCTTCTTGAGGAGGTGAACTTGAAACAAAATTCGTTCTTGGAACTTTTTCCCATGTCTTCTCGACTTTGGAATTTGCTCCATCTCTTCGTTCATATCCAATACCAAAATACTTAGGTCTCTCTTCAACAACAATTGGCTCAACAATGCCTTGTGCATGCTTGCCCAAACCTCTACCTTCATAGCCCATTTTAAACAATAACTTGGACCCTATTCCTCTTGTGTGCTTTTCAAAAACACCAAAACATTCATCTTGAGAGGAATTTGAAGATAAACTAACATTGCATACCTTATGTTCATGCATGTACTTGGTAAGGGTTTCCTTTGCCTCATGGAGTTGAATCTCCATCTCATGCAACTTTTCAAGAAGCTGGTCTTTCTCCTGCTTCATGGCCATCAACTGTTCTTCAAGGGAAATGCTCTCATTTCTATCTTCACACATCTCTTTCATCAAATCTCTCATGGTTAGAATCTCCTTCAACATATCTTTGTCAAAGAACTTTGATTTTGAAGATGTATGAGAACTATCATTATCTGAGGCTTCCGCCATCCTTGCAAGATATCAAACTTCAACACAAAACTTGCACAATACCAACAACTAAATCTCAAGCTATCAATGGCAAACACATGAGCAAAACAAACTATGCTCTGATACCACCTGATCCGAAAATAGAAGGCTGATTTGTTATTCTATGCAAGCACCCTCTACTTCATTAAAATAAACTTTACAGGACCTTGCTTCATGTGTTAAAATATGCAAGATAAAATTATGTGTTAAGTTCATGAATCTTCTTTTGAATGTTTATGTGTGAGGAATTCTTCTTTTAGATGGTTAAATATGTACTTTAAACATATACACAGAAACACAACTTGCAGCAAATAAACCATCAAACTCACAACAACAACAAGATGATAAAGGAGTTCACCCCTCTCCGGGCTACATCTCCTTGAGCCTCCATCAATGGACTTGGCTCTCTGGGATTAATTTGTCAAAAGTTCTTTTACAAGATGCTGCTCAACTCTAATGGAAATTATGACTGCACCATTGGGATCAAAACACATAAAAACCCCAAAAATGACTAATAAAACTCTGAAAACGGATCATGGATCATCCGGGCATGACCTCTTCTACATGTGGCCTTAAGCTTCCATGAGTTTCTCTATGGAAAAAACACCTGTAAAAGTCCTCAAAAGCCTCTGAAACCTGTCCCAATGTGTTCAGAGCATAACAATTAGCCAAAAATGACTATTCAGTCACAGAAAACAAACTTGGACTCACCAAAACATGACCTCAATCAATGAGGGCTTCAAGCTCCCTGGAGCTTCTTGAAACTTCAATGGTTAAAAACCTACAAAAGAAGTCTTCAAATGGCCTTGATAACAGTGCCAATGGATTTAGGACATCCAAAAACCCCTAGATGGGCTTTTACGGCACCTCATTCGGCCAAAAGATGAAGAAGTTAGGCCTCCTCCATTTTTCCCCTTCAAGCTTGTTGTCTCTGCATCTACAAAACAAACCCTTGTTGCATGAACCCAACACACATGCAATTTAAAGCATGAAAACCCGGCACTGGGTGCAACTGCGCCAATGGTGCAAAATGTAGGATGGTTATGGGCACGCCAGCCCCTAACTGCCTAGCAC
Source organism: Picea mariana (assembly GCA_032191745.1). Lineage (NCBI taxonomy): Eukaryota > Viridiplantae > Streptophyta > Pinopsida > Pinales > Pinaceae > Picea > Picea mariana. The sequence continues at coordinate 3,801 of JASDQU010100580.1, read as the reverse complement.
CTAGGCACGTGGAAGTCATATGACCTTGCACATTGGCAAAAAGGGCTAAACCGTTACAACTGTTTCAAACCCCCCCCCGTGCTCCGGTTGTGGTCACATGGCACAATACAAAGGACCACAGGCTATGTTTAAAACCCCCCGCGCCATTAAACAACTGTGGCATATAATGGTTACCCCGCGTGCAATGTGAACGCAATCCGTTTGAAATCTGAGGCATAAACGATGGTCATATATAATACGCCAATATAACCGTGGGCCGGGCCTGACCCCTCGTCGACATGCACATAATGTGAATTTAAATATATATGAAATGATATATATAACAAGTAACATAGAATGGCGCGTCGGTCGGGCGACCATTGCCAAAGCGCTCGATGGTGGAGGTCCAGGGTTCGAGTCCGGTGGACTCATAAAATTTTAATCAAACCAATAGCCAATAAAGGGGTGCCACGTGGCAGCCCATGACTGGGCCACGTGGCACCTCATAATTTTCCCAAACCATGCCATGTGTCATCAAATGATTTGCCCAAATCTGCCAATGAGTGAAGGCCACGTCATCTTTACCACGTCAGCATGTACGGTCAAGCCACATCACCTCTGCCATGTCAACCTGTACGGACTGTACGGATTACACAGTCAGCGTCCCTTTTTTTACTTGTTTGACGATTCGAACAGATTGTGATATTTCTCGCTCTCGACGTCCGTTTGAGACGAAACAAGTTGCGTTGGTTTGCAACGACGAGGCCTACGCTCTCATCCGATTTGAAGCAATTCAGAGAACGTTGATTTTGGGGCTAAAATTTGACCCCTGGTCCACATTTTGATCATACATCTAGAAATTCTTTGAAGAGTTCGGTGTAGATAAGAATTTCTTCTGGCGAATAATCCGCACCTATATTTACGTTTTCGACTTTGCCAGGGATACGACAGATATCTATCGAGATGGTAGGAGAAATACTCGCCGCGTTTCCTTCAGCATAAATGTCGTGCGTATCAAGTGGAACCACGGCGTGACCGACTATCTCACTCAAAGTAGACCAAAAATCATCTTGCTCGTTTCTTTCAAAACATGGGAGAAAATAAGATCGATGATGCATATCATCCCAAGGTCTATCAGAACCATTCATGGCTTCGTCTGAAGGCAAAGTCTCATCTAGGCAATCATGCGAACAAGACAACGACGTGGCCCGTCAAGGTGACAGGATCAAGATCGACGAAAGAGTCAAGAACATCTTGATACACAATCTCTGTTGTCGATAGTGGCATGGCCATGCTAGCATGCGACTGACCTTCACATGACAAAGTCGAGGAAGGTAGGGTCCATGGATCATTAAAATAAGAACTGCGGAAAGGAATGGACCCCCCTGTCGAAACAGGCCTAATAGACATGGCGTAAACGTGGTGATTCGGTGTCGAGAAGTTGAAAGTACCTATAAGAGAAAAATACATTTCGACACCGATATTCTCAGTTGCTGACTGAGAATTGTCGATCATAGGGATTGACGGTTTGACAGATGCGTTAGGACTAGAGTACGCAAAAGACAACTAGTCAACCATCACAATATTCCCTTGATGAGGAAAGAAAAGCGTACGGAAGATGGACGATATGACAATGACCATAGCATAGGTCCAATTGCGTCCTAGTAACGGGTTATAATCAAGAGGCGCATCAACTACCTCTACCATCTTCCCACCTAACTGAACCAGAAAGGCAGAGAGAATACCGTGAGAGAGAAAGGAATGACCGTCGAATGCAGTCAGCATGTTTGATGACTTGGAAAGGTTTGGAGAACCAAGAGCTTTCCAGGGACATCACGTTTGATGGTATACTTGGAATACTCCATGTGGATTTGGAAGGCCACATGGTAAGGTAAGCGAGGCTTCACATCTGTGACATCAAACTTGATAACTTTTTTTTTTTTTTTTTGACCATGGGAACAGAAACTTGATAACTTTTGAGCCACTGGGTTCTAAAGCTCCTAAGGCAGAGAGTAAGGCATTCCTCTATAAAGGACACATCTGGAGTACCTCCAAAGACGACATCGCACAAGGGGTTTGGCCTAGATCTTCAACAATAGAGTAGTTCTGGGCGGCTCTAGCATTAAGATTGTGGGTAGAGCGCTTAAGTACTCCTTTCGGAATATGAGACGTTGGCTCTGGTTTCTCACTCTGTAAGTTCATCTCCGGAGGAGGAGGGAGATATTCTAGACCAGAGTTAGCTTGCGAAGAGCTATAATCTCGAGATCGAGTGGCTACATCGATTTTCGCATCGACCATATTGATACATACGCGGTTGCCATCTTGCGAGGGTGGGTTTTGATTCCCACTGACTGCATTTTCAACGTTCAAAGAGCTCGAGGATAAGTGCTGGTTATGTGGGAATGGATTCGTCATCACAACGGGTGGTATATTCAAAAGCCTCGCAGCCTCCGCGAGTTTGGGGCATAAATGAGTAAGGTGGTCATCGGTACAAAGTTTACAATGAAACTTCACCTTATGTTTATCTTTCTTGCCCTCTCCAACATTATCATTCGGTTTCCCATTATTATCCTTGTCCTTGGGTTTATTACCATTTTTCTCACCCTTACGATTATTTCGACCTTTCCTTGGTTGCTGGTCACCATTTGGGTTTTTTGACGATTGCACGGAATGTACATCCTTCGACTGAGTGGGGTTGGAAGACACAAACGAAGCTGGTCCTCCAACAAACTGGTTTAGAGACAAAGTCTTCAAGTGGGTGGCTCGTCACCTATTCTGCGGATTTTACGTTGGCGGATCCTATAATGCCATCGGCATGAGGTCCGGGCTTTTCCCTAGGGTCATAACTTGATCACGGTGCTTCTGGAAGAAGGTGATATAACATCCCAGACTGAGCATATAAAGATAGCTTCTTGTTCGGTGGTGAACCTGGAAGTAGCAACGTCCTTCAACATAGGAGGGTGCAAAGACTTAAGGAACCATTCTAAAAGAAAGGCTGGGGGTATAGGGTTCTTAATCAACCTCTTCTGTCTACGCTACTCCTGGATATGATCTGAGATATGAGTGGCAGTGTTAAGTCGACAAAAGTTTGAGGCCAACATCATAACGGATGGGTAACTAAAAGTGGTTAAGAAAGACCATCACCAACTGATTAAATTACCCATATGTCCCTTTAGGTAGCTCAATATACCACCGCGTCGCAACTCCAATGAGAGAGTGTTGAAACAATCGTAATCTAGTAGAATCGTCATTAAGAGAATTCGATGAGCACCAAAGGTGAAAGGTAGTGATGTGATCACCAGGTTCCTCTCCATTCTTGCCTTCAAACTTTGGGATGTCCAAAGGAAACTTGGTGGGGATGGGGGGCCATGTGGGATCACGACTGACCGGGTCGTTCATTAACTTAGCCAAATCTGGCAGATTAAGCATGGCCAGAAAAGGGAGACGGGGTTGCGACATCTGGCCCCAACCTCCCGCGAAAGATTGTGTGTGTGGAAATGTAGTCCATCCAGGATTCTGGTAAGAACCATATCCCTGTCTGGAATTATAAGGCCCTCCTCCTAGATGATTTGTATAAAGTGGGTTGGGTGTCATTCCAGCAAGAATATTATGTTGAGTATTATAAAAATTGCCCCCAGCTGAGTAAGATCCGGGTTGGGGGTTATGAAAATTGCCCCCAACCGGATTGGATCTGGGTTGGGGGTTTCCCAAAGGGTAAGAATGACCTCCTCCGAGTGGGAACCCGAAGGATTGAAGTGGATTCGTCATGCCAAAAGTATTGGTCGGAATCGACACCGACGAGGTAGGGATATAGGACGGAAC
>JASDQU010100579.1:368423-384362 GCA_032191745.1 Picea mariana | reverse complement strand
TGCCACGTGGAGTGTTGAGTCCCCTGTGGGGGTTACTCAGTTTGTTGTCCAGATTTCTTATGGAGGGTTTGACACTTGTATTCCATATCTGGGTTTTTTGTGTTAGCTTATGGAGGGTTTGACACTTGTATTCCAGATCTGAGTTTTTTGTGTTAGCTTATGGAGGGTTTGACACTTGTATTCCAGATCTGAGTTTTTATGTTTGCTTATGGAGGGTTTGACACTTGTATTTCAGATTTGAGTTTTTTGCGTTAGCTTATGGAGGGTTTGACACTTGTATTCTAGATCTGAGTTTTTGTGTTAGCTTATGGAGGGTTTGACCCTTGTATTCCAGATCTGAGTTTTTATGTTTTCTTATGGAGGGTTTGACACTTGTATCCCAGATCTGAGTCTTTTGTGTTAGCTTATGGAGGGTTTGACACTTGTATTTCAGATATGAGTTTTTTGTGTTAGCTTATGGAGGGTTTGCCACTCGTATTCCCGATCTGAGTTTTTGTGTTATCTTATGGAGGGTTTGACACTTGTATTCCAGATATGAGTTTTTGTGTTTGCTTATGGAGGGTTTGACACTTGTATTCCAAATCTAAGGGTTATCTTAATTGCTGTCCAGATCTGAGTGTTTTCTTATGGTTGATTTATTTGTTGTCCAGATCTGAGTATTCCCTTATAGTTGATCTACTTGTTGTCCTGATTTGAGGGTTCTCTTGTGATTGATTTCCTTGTTGTGCTATCATTGTTTATTGGAGGGTTTCCTATTGGGCTTATTTGCCATTATGACTTTGGATTATTGTTGTTTCCATTGGGGTTTACTATCTATGGAAAAATTATCCCACAGTTCTTTTGATAGAAATCAAACCCTAAAGGTTTGATCTATGAACCTAAACTTCATCTAAGCATACTTACAGAGGCATACATCTACACATGTGACAGRTACACCTCTCATTGATTCTGGAGGTAAGCTATAGTTTATTTTGTACTCAGAAATATTGTTTGTTTCAAATCTGTTTATCTTCTATGTTGATCTAATGGATAGAAAATTTTTAAAAGTACATTGTTTKTCTATTTTCCCTATTTCTAACAAAGCCACTGGTTGCTACATGAAGATTTTTAAAAATGATTATGCCAAAAARTATTTAGAAAAGCTTCATTCAATAAAAACATGGCTTCCCCGGATGGGGTGTCACCAAGTGCATAGCCCCCATGTCTTATCACCCTGGATGTCGATCACTCGCCACCTAGCACATCACTTCACGAGCCCGTCTTGTGGAGGATGTCATCCGGTGGCCGCSAGTTCAGGGCATTCAAAGCTCACAACATTCAGCTCGCACTCATCGTAGAGGAACATTTATGGTTRGTTGTACTAACTCCAAGTACAAGCCTTTCAACATGACATTAACAACCATGAATTTGCTTGCATGAGGGTAATTAAGACCACCTAGTGTTGGGGAAATAGTCATTTTGCATGGCTCCTCCTCAGACGCATCACAGGGGAAAGGAAAAACGTCCATTTAGTGTCATTCATATCGAGAAACTCTCCATCTCTGAACTCGCCATGCCGAGGCAACATGGGCGCTCGAAGAGGGTCAAAGGCAATTACGTACCAGTGGGCAGGGCTCACACATCAGTTGCAGGTAGCGGAATTTAGCAAGGCAGCAAGAAATGGTCCAGATCTCCTTCACGTGGTTCGGCTCAACCACAGGATAGTGGTCACACTAATTCTGGGTGGGGCTGCAAAATTGAGTGGTTCGACAGACGAGAGAGATCCTTGGGTTATGCCCCAAAATCCTTCCTGGGTTAGACTTCTTCTGAAAGCCCACAGGAAATCTCCAATCATGGCCATTCCCAGCATACTCAGACAACTATATCTTCAGAACCTGCAAAAAGTCGGCCCTCTGAAGCGGCCTCTATGGATGAGCAATACGCTCCAAAAGAAGAGGATTCCTAGCGAAGTTTTGAGGCCCTGTCCAACCTTCAGCAATTGGTGTTTGTACTGCGCAGCGAGATTCACGATGTGCAATTCCGCCTGGAACTCTTGGACCGCCGCATCTCTCTCGCAATGGACGTAGATAATGAGCAAGAGGCATCCTTAACTTTCCCGACGGTTGATGCAGCAACACCCAGCCTCCTCCCTCCGAGCCCAATTTGACATTCAACTTAATGGTCACTAGGTTCAGCGTTTCAATTTTTAGTTGTTCTAGTTTATACAGATCCAAGCTAGGCAATAGTTTTAAGAGTGCAGGGGTTAGGCTCAATTTACAGACTACGGTTCTCTTTCTGCACTTAGCAATGTCAGATAGACATCTAGTTACCGCAGTTTTTTGGTTTTGTAATAATTTTGTGGACATAGGAAGAACAGATCTGAGAATTCTGCCGAGACAGAGTTGGTTTCCCACGGCGGCGGCTCTATGTCTGGCAAAAATGACTATTTTGTTAGTCTTTTTTGTTAGGTAATACAAACTCACTTATTTACGAAAAATAAATAAAAACATGGCTTCTTCCCCACGAAATTTGCAATGAAGTGTCTCCACCATAAATTATATCTTTCAGGAATTAACTACGGCATCAAAACATAAATTCTAAGCATTGAATTAGACTTTTATAACAGACCTAAGAATGGATATAAATTATTCAGGATCCTGCTTTGGATCATCATAATAAAAGGGGCTTAGCTCATAACCAATAAGATTTTTTTAATAGAGGCCTGTGAACTCATGCCCGTTCTCATGGTGTGTTTCAATAGTAAATCGCTTTCTGACTGACGTTGGATCTCTTTTTCTGGTAATGGTCGAAAAATATCTGGTGTTTGCCTGAGAATGCGCAGGGTGTTATATGCAGTGGTTATTTTATTTTTTATCTGAATGTTTTGTTTCATTATTGATATTCGCTTTTTAGGTATTGGTGGGCAAACGACCAATACTGGACATAAGTTCTCCGGAATTCTCAGAAAACTTTTAAGGTAGCTACAGTGAAACAGTATAAGAAAACAGTGCTTTTCCGGAACTTATCAGAAAAATAAGCCCTATGTGAGCACCATAGAGTGAATCCTACAGCATTTGTTGAAAGACTAAGTCCATTTTGCCAGTTCTGTGGAATAGTGACTCATATGTGTATCAGTCGAAGTGAAAGGCCTCTCTAAAACCAATCAGAGTTGTTTTGTTTCATTATTGATATTCACTTTTTAGGTAATGTTGGACAAACGACCAATACTGGACATAAGTTCTCCGGAATTCTCAGAAAACTTTTAAGGTAGCTACAGTGAAACAGTATAAGAAAACATTACTTTTCCGGAACTTATCAGAAAAATTAGCTCTATGTGAGCACCATAGAGTGGATCCTACAGCATTTGTTGAAAGAGTAAGCCCATTTTGCCAGTTCTGTGGAATAGTGACTCACATGTGTATCAGTCTAACTGAAAGGCCTCTCTAATACCAACCAGAGTTGTTTTGTTTCATTATTGATATTCACCTTTTTGATATTGGTGGGCAAACGACCAATACTGGACATAAGTTCTCCGGAACTCTCAGAAAGCTTTTAAGGTAGCTACAGTGAAACAGTATAAGAAAACAGTGCTTTTCCGGAACTTATCAGAAAAATAAGCCCTGTGTGAGCACCATAGATTGAATCCTACAGCATTTGTTGAAAGACTAGGTCCATTTTGCCAATTCTGTGGAATAGTGACTCATATGCGTATCAGTCTAACTGAAAGGCCTCTCTAATACCAACCAGAGTTGTTTTGTTTCATTATTGATATTCACTTTTTAGATATTGATGGGCAAACGACCAATACTGGACATAAGTTCTCCGGAACTCTCAGAAAACTTTTAAGGTAGCTACAGTGAAACAGTATAAGAAAACAGTGCTTTTCCGGAACTTATCAGAAAATTAGTCCCTGTGTGAGCACCATAGAGTGAATCCTACAGCATTTGTTGAAAGACTTAAGTCCATTTTGCCAATTCTGTGGAATAGTGACTCATATGTGTATCAGTCTAACTGAAAGGCCTCTCTAATACCAACCAGAGTTGCTATCTGTAAATTGATTTTGAATTTGAGCTGGCAAAGCTTAGGGTTGCCCAAAAAAACTTAACTGAGTGTTTGTTAGGCATCCTTGTCCTCACCGTGGCTTAGGGTATCTGGCTTAAGATGTCTGCACTGACCACTTACAAATTTTCAATCATTACATTTCGTCAGCCCACAATTTATAGTATGTTACTAAGCTCCAGTATCATAAACACATCTACAAGATAACGACACCAGAGCATCTATAAGTGCATGCATGAGAGGCTAAGCTCATGGCTCTACTGATATAAATCATGTATATTTTTTATTCTGCAGAGCCAAGATACAAATCAAACCAATCAGGGGTAAATGGACCTCAGAGCAGCTACTTCAAGGGTAAAATATTCAGAGGCTCTGCGGAAAAAGGGGACGCTAAGAAGCATTGATAAAGTAAACAGGGCCCATCATCAACAATGAAAATAGTTTAAAAGATCCCAAAACCAACAAACTGAAAAGTACCTGAAGATCCATGGCTGAGGGGTATTGGTCTTCAGCTCCAAAGAAAGTATGAGCAAGAGCAGACTTTCACTACAGTAAGAGCACCCTTTGATGGAAAAAACAGTGTATGAAATCTAATCAGCAGTTCAACCTCCATGGATGATGATCTTCAGCTCGAAGTCCAGATCACACTTAGACAGATCAATAGATTACTACATATCGAAAACTCTTAAACTATGAAGGACAACAAAGGAGCAAGGGATGAGGAAAAATCAATAAGATAGGCAGATGGACTAAAGCCAAGCAAATGGTCCATTGCTAAAATTGCAATCGATAAAGAAACGGCTTGATCAAACTCATTTAATTATAATACAGATATCAGCAGAACTACTGCAACGTATAACTAACCCTCGCTGAAACCCCATGCTAGTTATTTAATATCCTTCGTTACCGCATAGGACTATAGGTCATAAAAGTACAGTACATAAAATTATCAGCATCCAAAGAAATCCAACATGGTTCGCAAGCTTACTGCAAGAACAAACCGTAGAACAAACCCTAGGTAGGGATTCCAAACCCTAATTTATTTGCTGCGAAAGACTTTACAACATATACAATCAGTGGGTTTTGGCAGATTCGAACTCAACAGCGTCCTTGAGCAGGCTGCCCTCCTCGAGGAGGAGCTGAATTGGGGCGGCACCGAGGCCATCGGCAATGGCGAGCATGATGTTCTTCATCTCAGATCTGAACTCGTTGAGGTCGACGTTGTTGTTGTGGTCAGTGTCAAATCCATCAAAGACAGAGTCGTAAAGGGCGTTGAGCTCTTGCGGGGTGCTGCTGACTTCCATGCCCATTTCGGACTCCATCAAGCGGAGGCTCTCTAAGGCCTTCCGGAGCTCAGAGCGGCACAGGACCCCGTCTTTGTTCGCGTCCAGCTCCACGAACTTCTCATCCATTGTTTTGTTGAAAGCCTCTTTGTCTTCAACAAATTCTCGAACTGTACTGCCATCCAACACTACTATGCTCATCCTTGTTTGTTCAAACAGCGAAATTTATGTTACTGAATTCTTTGGGTATGGAAAGACTACTGAAAGGGTTTATTTTAACAGAGATCAATGGGATCAAAATAATGAGGTTCGAACCCTTCACAATTTAAAAATCCGGAATCAACCTTTATTTTTTCTGAACTGTCCATTAGACCGTAAGTAGATCTGGGGACGAAAAAAGTATTCTAATTTTTATAGTCGGGGGCCAGTCGGGCAGAGGTTTGAATGAAGTCGGGCAGACATTCGAATGAGGTTAATGAAAGTAGTTTTGATTTTGATCATTTATGTTTGGGTTGTTTAATTGTGATATAAATTTACAGGAAATTATTATTTTTTATTGTTTAAAATTTATTTTTGCATTTATAAATGGATTGAGTATGCTGAATTTTTTTTGGGATACTTGGATTATATCGAAATAGTCACTCAAATCTGAGAAAGAGTTTATTTTAACAGAGATCAATGAGATCAAAATAATGAGGTTCGAATGCTTCACAATTTAAAAATTCAGAATCAATCTGATATTTTTATTTTTTCTGAAAAGTATTTTAATTTTTTATAGTCGGGTAGAGATTGGAATGAGGTGCATGAAAGCAGTTTTGATTTTGATCATTTAAAATTCATTTTTGCATTCATTAACTTTTAGGGTACTTGGATTATATAGAAATAATCACTCAAATCTGTGAATCTAACAATTTCTCGTCCAATTTTGAGTAAATGTGCTCATAAAGACAGATTAATTTTTTAATTAAAATATTCACCTAATTGTAAGTTTAAAAAAAAGATTGTTATTACAATTTACTTGATATATATATTGAATGTTAAAAAATAGCAAATGAAAAATTATGTATATAATTAACATATCGGAATTAATAGTGGATGATGTAGATTAAAAGAAGATATGACTATGGGATGAATTTCCACCATTCAATCGTGCACCTTACATCTTATTTCCAAAATAAGAATGTCTATATAGATGAAGTAATAATGTAAAATTATTATAAAATTATGATTTAGTGATGGGTGTTAATAAGAATGTTTATATAGATGAAGTAATAATAATTATTATAAAATTATGATTTAGTGATGGGTATTGATTATTATGTTAATCTTTTTTAATAATTATTTTCTTGTTAACTTATATTTTTGTGCAAGTGTTTTAGTGGTCTTTATTTTTTATTTTTTAAATGTAGATGTTCAATTTCTAGTGCATCCTTACAACGAAGAAGAAAGTGTTATTTTATTTTAACTTCACAATTTTCACATATTTTACATAATCTCTCTTCCATTTTTCTAGTTGTTTTCATCTTCTTGTTTCACATCATAGTTTTGGTTCTTAGCTAAGTCATGCATATTTTTTTATGTCACCATGTGTAATCTTTTATGTCCCAATCTTTAAGTCAAATTCTACTTTGTAAGTCCCATGATTTATTTGGTCAAAATGAGATGTGGTGTCGACTGAAAAACTCAGGCTTGGGCGGCCATGGCAGGTAGTTGTATTCGATGGTACAGGAATAGTTATCTGAGCCCCTAAGATGTTATGGTTTTTCTAGTTTTTTCGTAGTCTTTTGGAGAATCTTTTTGGTTAGGATTTAGTCCTAGTTTTTCTTCTGGATTGATTCCTAGAGAAAGAATGTTCATTCCTCTATTTTTGGGAACTGGACTTTGGGTCTCGTGAGGGGAGCTTTTTACCTTGGTTTTAGTTTCGCTGGAGGTGGGATTATTATACATTTACTCCTGCTTTCTTGTTTTTCGGATTGCTCTGGCATTTTGTCCTGAAGTGCTTTAACTCTACTGGGAATTGACTGGAGTGGAGCCCAGGTGGTTGGTCATGGTGACTAAAATTCCTCCACTTGTCAAAGAAAACATCAACAATTTGATGGATGTGGCAGACGAGTTAGTGTGGAAGGACGCAGGTCTTTTCGATCAGGTGGATTCGGCTGGGTTACATACTGTAACATTAAACACCTCTTCAAAAGTAGCTCAACAACCACCATTAATGCATACTTCCCTTAGCAAAAAGCACACTTTCTCCTTTGCAGAATGCTTGCATCCGACTGCTAGTTTTTCTGAATCGACCATGCATTGCTCTAGTTCTCTGATCCAGGGGACAAAGGATAAGGTAGAGCACAGTTATAATGGTTTAAAGGAAAGTGGTAAGGGTTCTGAGGTACCAGGATACAGTCGTAGACTGTGGAAAGTGAAGAAGGTGGTTCATAAAATCTTGGCTCGGATGTAGGTCTAGCCGAGACCTGCTCATTGGCACTCTGTGGACTGGTCGGTAGATTGTCATACATATATTTGTGTAATGAATCTATACCGGAGTGGGTTGATCATAACTGGAAAAGGGATTTAGGATACTCCCCTGAGATAAAATACCTGACAAAGGGTTGGTATTGTTTTATTTGTAGATCTCCAGAAGACTCTGCGAGGTTGTTAGCAAAGAGATGGATGGTGGGTAGGAGTAGTATGATGATTAAAAGATGGAGGTTGGCTTTTAATCCAGATACATAATCATTCCAGATGCGCCACCTTTGGGTATTGCTCCCTGGCCTACCCTTACATTTGTGGAATGCGGTGGCCATGGAGGCAATAGGTAACTCCCTGGGTTCATTTGTCTCTTTAGATGAATCTGTTATGTCGGCACCCTCTAGGAAGATGGGGAAGATACTTGTGGAGACAGATATACACAAAGGGCTGCCTGAACTTATGGAAATCGACTGGAGAGGTCGTAGAATAGTCCATAGGTTGGACTACCTCGGGATATCGTTTCGGTGCAGTTATTGTCATAAGACAGGCCATCTAAGAAAATCCTGTAAGGGTCGCGTGGAAGAAGAAATTTCGGAAAATACGGCTCTTCACAGGGACCTGGTGGAACTAGAAGACAAAGTAAATTCTACTGGCTTTGACTATGGTTTCTCACAGAAGGATTCAACCCCTTCACCGGAGTGTTATGATACTTTCTCGAGCAAGTTATCCATGTTATGTCCAACTCTGTATAATTCATTAACTTTATTGAAAAAAGAAATGTTAGATTCTTCCTCGGTTTTATTACCCCCTCCTCCTATGGGAAAAGTCGATTCAGGGGGTGATGTCGGGTTACCAGTTAGTAGAAATTTGAGCCCTCACCTTTCTTCTATACCTAAACCTGTTAGGTTGGGATCATCGACCACTCTAGCCAGTCATCCTTTATTAAATCAAGACCAACTTACAACTTCAGTCACTTTTTGTAATAGTTCTGAACCAACAGGGGTTACTGCATTAACCCCTTCCCCTACTTTCATTGAAGTTGTTCATGGGGTTTCTACCACATCGGTTGAGAGGCAATTGCTCCTGGGGTATCAAGAATCGGAGGAGGGTGATTCTTTTTTATCTGTAGTACTAGACTCACTCATCCCTTACTTGCGGGACAATAGCGAACCGACTCCTCTACGGACATTCTTTGGTAATAGGGTGGTGGATCCTACCAGATTCATTAGGGATCTAGGTGAGGAGAGTCTCCCCGAGGTGGAACCTACAAAGGCATATGCATGGCTTGTGGTCTCGGGATTGAGTATTCTCCCGTAAAAACGAGAAGTTATAGAAAAAAGTTACAATCAACAGTTATATCATCCTCTGTGGTGGATCCATCCACATATGACAGTGGGGCATTTAGAGCAGTGAAAGCCCTTGTTAGGGAAAAGTGATGATTTACATGTCTTTAAATCTTAGAGGGGTAGGCGACACCCTAAAGGTTGCCTCATTTAGACGTGCTTTGGAAAATACACACCCTAACGTTGTATTCATTCATGAGACTTTGGTACATGAATAGAAAGCTCAGGCTTTCATGAATAATTTTCGTCCTACTTGGGTATCGTGTGCAGTGATGTTTGTGGGTTCTTCGGGAGGACTCCTTGTATCATGGGACCCTCTACTTTTTAATTTGTGTCCGTTTCTAACTCATGGGATTCTGTTGTCAGGTTCTATTATAGCTACTAAAAGGAATATCAACCTTTTGAATGTATATGGTCCATGCTTGGAGTGAATTTTTTTTTGGATTACTCTTGCAAACAATGGTCTGTTTTCACTAAGAAACCTGGTGGTTGCGGGAGATTTAAATATTACATTATCAACCAATGATATTTGGGGAGGTTTAGCAACATCGGGCCACCTATCAAGTTTTTTCAACACTCTCTCCCAAGCCCACAAACTTATTGATGTGAAACCTGATAAAATCATCCTGACTTGGCGTAATGGATGTGCGGGTTCTGAGGCAATCACCAAGAGTTTGGATAGGTTTATGGTTTCATAGGAATTTATTATGGAGGTTAGACTCCATAGAGCATGGGTTGAATATCCTTTTGTATCAGATCATGCCCCTATATTTTTACAATTGGAGAATTTCATCACTCATAAAGCTTGCTCTTTCAAATTTCATGCTCAGTGGTTACTGGAAAAAGGTTATAATGAAATGGTTATAAATCTATGGAAAGATCAGAAATATCGATAGGAAGGTGACTGCTAGAGGCGTTTTATTTGCAAATTAAAGGATCTAAAATTTGTAAAAAAAAGATGGGCAAAAGATAAAAAGGCTCGGGACACATCGGCTTTGGAAAATCTGGAAGAGAACATCAAAATGATTTTATAGAGCATCGTGGGTGGAAATCATTCTCAGGAGGTTGAAACAAATCTCATTATTTTAGAAGCTGAGAGAAATAAATTTTTGAAAGTGCAAGAAGACCTTTGGAGGATTAGGAGTCGGGCTATATGGGTAAAAAGTGGTGATCAAAATAATAAATTCTTTCACCAATTTTCCAACCAAAGGAGAAATAGAAAATTTATTTGGGAGATTGTTGATAATTCGGGGACAATTCACAAAGAACAGAAGTCTATAGTGGATAAGGCAGCTAAATATTTCAATAATTTCTTCAAGCATTCTATAAATGATATTATTGAAGAACAGGTTCGAGTGGAAAATCAGTGTCCTAAAATGTTAGAAATAAATGAAGCAGAGGAATTATATAAGCATGTTACTCTTACAGAACTGGAAGCTATCCTAAAGTTACTCAAAAAAGAAAAGAGCCCCAGGCCCAATGGATGGTCGATGGAACTGTATCTTCATTTCTTTGAGATTATGGGCGAAGAAATTCTGGACTTGGTGGAGGAGACCCGAACTAGTGGGCACATTACAAGTAGCATAAACTCAAGTTTTATTGCTATGATCCCCAAAAGTAATAAGCCTCAACATTTTGGGGATTACAGGCCTATTTCATTATGCAACCTTATATACAAAGTTATATCAAAGGTGATAGCAAACAATATTAAACCAATATTATCAAGATTCTTATCAGAGGAACAATTTGGATTTTTGGGAGGGCGTCTGTAACACCCTGTTTCCCCTAGTCTGTAAAAATAACTATATTGGCCAAGAACTATGGCAAACACAAAAGATGTGAATGTTTGATTTGACGGACCTTTGTATAGAAGGTCGATGAATGTAAATTATGTTATGATTACGTGTTGCATGACTGCTGGGAGGGGGATGTGCTAAAAGAGACCACGATGGCTAATGAGAGGTGGTGGAAGGGACCTGGAATGGTTGCACTAACTTCCACCGGGCCAGTACCGTACTGGTTTTTACTTACTCAAAGATCAAAGCAGCTCTCTGACCCTAGAATGGATTTCCTGTCAGATAGGTAGGTGGTGAGGCTCCTCAAGAGTTAATGAGGGGATGGGAGTGAACCGCCCATCCGTAACAGCCCCCATACCTGACCACGGATGGGGAAATTTGTGCCACACGCAATCTTGCAGAGAAAAAGTCAAGAGAGGAAGTGTGGAAAGGAGAGGAAAAAGAGGGAAGAGCACGTGTAACAGAGGTCGTGGAAGAGAACCGAGAGAAACTTGAGAAATACTGGGAGTTCTGAACAGAGGAGAAGGAGAGTAACCTTTGTCCTTGACTTCAGTTGAGCCAGAAGTAGGAGACTGAATCTCGAGCATCGTGGTCTAGCTCGGGGGTGGCTAGTGGTAAATCTGTTTGGAGTCATTGAGCCTACGGTTGGGTGGAAACGAGCACCCCTCTCAGCAGTCGTGTCACACCTGGTGTTTTTCTGATAAGTGTTTATATCTCGTATCTTGAATTGAATATAATAGACGCATGCTCATGTTTGTACACTCATAAATGATTTCTGTATATAAGTGTTTGCCTGGTGTTTTGATCAGAAATAATGGATGCATGATTATACTTATATGACCATAATCGGTTTATGTATGGAATGATAAGTTCAGATTACGAGTCCGTTCCCTTGAGATTTGTCCCATTTACTTGACTCACGTTATGCCCTGGTTTGATTTCCCGAAGGCACCTCCTTCTGGGAAGTTCCCTTGCATTCCAGAGCTGGAGTGAGTTCCTTGAAAGGACTACCATTTTAGTAAACATATGATCTTACTTCACCCCTGTCACAGAGTTCATAGCTCGGTAATTTTGGAAGGCCTTTCAGTCAGGTTACCAAGCCTAGGGATAATTACCCAAGAACTCGTTGAAGGATTTTGTGATCTAAGTCTGGAAACCTTGTACAAGAGAGAGTGGTTCCCTCAGGTTTTCGGCGTTTCGGCGTTTCGACACCCAGGAAACCCAAGGGCAAGACCCTTTATATTCGCCAGTCATGAAATCTCGGTATGCGAAATCCCGAATCGGCTTAAGCATGTATGGGTTTTTGGCATTTCGACACTCGGGAAACCCAAGGGCAAGTTCCCTCGTCTTCGCCAGTCATGAAATCCCGGTATGCGAAACCCCAAATCAGTTTTAGAGTGAATGGGTTTCCGATGTTTCGGCGTTTCGATACCCGGGAAACCCAAGGGCAAGTTCCCTCGTATTCACCAGTCGTGAAATCACGGTATGCGAAATCCCGAATCGGCTTAAGCGTGAATGGGTTTCGGCATTTCAACACCCGGGAAACCCAAGGGCAAGTTCCCTCATATTCACTAGTCGCGAAATCCCGGTATGCGAAATCCCAAATCGGCTTAAGCGTGAATGGGTTTCGACGTTTCGGCACCCGGGAAACCCAAGGGTAAGACCCTTCATTTTCGCAAGTCGTGAAATCCTGACGCACTCTGTGGATGAGCCCTAGGTCACCGGACAGGGTCTTGTGGCAGGAAGGAGGAGTCCCAAAAGAATCTGGACCGTCCGTTTGTAGGGACACGTGGCGAAGATCTAATGCCACCAGGGTTCTGAAGATCGGGGAAATAGGAGTGAAGACCCTACCAAAATCCCGAAAGGTAGAATGTCGGGATTTAATCCGGGCTATTGATCAAGTCGACGATCTGGACCATAGATCCAGATGATACTGGGATTTCGGGTTCCGGGGATTCGAAAGGGAAAGGAGGAACGCTTGCATCGTGATTTCTCGAATCGCGAAACCCCGAAAGCATTTAGAGGACCAACACCAGGCCCTAGGACTGGTTGTATGAAAAGCGACCCAAGGGAGGAGCTAAGGATCTGTTAGACCCTTTCGGGTTTCGGCATTTCGAAAGATAGAGAACAGGGGAACACTTGCATCGCGATTCCCCGAATCGCGAAAGCCATAAGCACCTATTTGGTAAGGCCTGTGGTCATAGCCAACAATCACATGGGGGAGGATAAGGGAAGGGAAGGTCTGCGCTAGGCCCCATAGTAATTCGGGGATTCTGTTCCTCGAAGAAAAGACATTAAGAAAAAAAAAGAAAATATTAGTTGTCGTAGTGGGTGTGTGACAAATTGGTATCAGAGCATGGTTACAACACTTGGCCTACTTGGGCTCATGAATGAGTTGTGCAGAAACTCCATGGGAAGTACTCTTAAAAGAAGTAACCCTCTACCTTAACCCCCTTTATCAAAAGCCGAAGTTAAGAATGAAAATTTCCTATTGTGTGTATGGATTTGAAAAAAATATATATATATATGAATTATGCGCTGATTGTGAATGAATATAATGTTGACTAATAACAAGTGTTTTTTTTTTCTGCACAACAAGCGGACGATCAACCGCGGGAAACTGCAGACGCATAGAATGGTGATGCACCATGAAGTGGGGGATGGCTCCCACAATAGAGACGAAGAGTCTGATGAAAGGAGAGCGGTAGAGACCCCTCCAGATCTAGATAAGACTGTGAGAAGCCTCATGGATGAACTACAAAGCTACAAGGCAGACAACGAGAGGTTGACAAAAGAGCAAGAGAAGCAAACGGAAATTAATGCAGTCTTGTTGCAGAGCTTATCTGACATACAAAGACAATTGCAGCATGGAATTGACACCAGTCACGCTGACCAACGACAGACAAAGAGAAGTCGAAGCCCACCTGGGATACATAAACGTGGTCCTTTAAGTGGCCACACTGGGAGGAGCACCTCGAGAAAGGTTCACCCTAGAGATATGGGACAAGCATCGAACGATTCCTCTGGAAAGGAAACTAGCGACTTGGAGGGATCTTCTAGTAACATAACTAGTTCTTTTTCCCGAAGAAAAAGGAAGAAGCGAAATCATTCCAAAAATCATAATCTCGAAGAATTCAAGAAGGCCAAACCACCCTCTTTCGACGGTGAAATAAAGAAGGGAGAGGAAGCAGAGGCCTGGTTGCTTGGACTAAAAAAAGTATTTCAGAGTCCATGACTTGTCGAAAAATTTGAAGGCCTGAGTAGCCACTTTCAACATGAATGGGAAGGCTTCCATTTGGTGGGAAGACCTTAAGAACGTAAAAGGGATTCACGAAGAAGACCTCTCTTGGGAACGGTTTGAGAAATACTTCAGGAAGAAGTATTTGTCGGAAAAGTATTTCGACGAAAATACTAAAGAATTCTATGAACTCAAGCTGGGACAACGCACCATAGAGGAATATGTTAGCAGATTCCTCGAATTGTTGAGGTACATACCCTATATAAAAGAAGAAAAGGCAAAGGTGCAACGATTCATCAGTGGACTACCTAAGGACTATCAAAACATGATTGAGTTCGACGAGCCAAAGACCCTAGAAGATACTATCTGAAAGGCAAGATATTGTTATGAATAGCTTGGGCATCGGACAAAACCTCGTGAAGGATGGAAGCAAAAGAGTAGTTCGGGATTCCAGAAAAAGGGGTTTAAATCCCCAAGATTTAAAAACTATAAAAAGGATTCAAGGATGAGCTTCCCAACTTGAAGTGTACACCAGCAGAATTTCCCCTCCCAGAGCGGGAATAAACCTTTTGGATCTACCCCAGGAAAGATTGATAACCTGAAGGAAGAACCCTTGAAATGTTGGGGTTGTGGAGAAGAACATCTACTGAGGGACTGCCCGCACCGACAACAGAACAGTCGGAGAATTTACAACGTTCAAGAAGCTACCACCGTCAATGATGTGGCCAGGAGCGTGCCACGAATTTATGCATCCTTGGATAATAAACAAGCTGATGACCAAGCTTCAGTGGTGGAGATGGAAGGTATGATCACCAACCATCTAGTGTCTATTCTAATTGACCCTGGTTCAAATTTGAGTTATATAGCCCTAAAGGCTGTTGATAAGTGTAAATTACAGCCACATAAACACGCCAAGCCATGGTTGGTACAGTTAGCCACCATCACCAAAAGAAAGGTAATGGAGGTCGTACCATCTTGCCAATTCACTATGGGTGAATTCCCCACCCAAGCAACCATTAACATATTACCCCTAGGATTGTATGACCTGTTGATTGGTATGCACTGGCTAGCCACATATAAAGCCAGACTGGATTGTTACCATAAAACCTTAGAATGTGTAAGTGAAGAAGGAAAAAGGATAACCCTTCAAGGGATCCAAAAACCTATCTCGGTGAGACGAATATCAACCCTTCAAATGAGAAAGTATTGCAGAAAGGGATGTCCACTATATGCGATACATGTGTTGGAATCAGTTGAAGATGAAAAACCAAGCCTCGAAGACCACCCCACACTAAGAGAATATAGGGATGTATTTTCGGAAGAGGTACCGGGTTTACCTCCGAGAAGGGACATTGAATTCTCGATAGAACTTGCACCAGGAGCAGTGCTAATGTCTAGGACACCCTACAGGATGAGCACACCTGAGCTAGTTGAGCTTAAATTACAACTAAAAGAAATGATGGATAGAGGCTATATCCGGCCCAACGTGTCTTCATGGGGAGCACCAGTCCTATTTGTGAAAAAGAAAGACGGTACCCTCCGACTATGCATAGATTATAGACAATTCAATAAGGTAACCATAAAGAACAAGTACCCCTTACCCCAGATTGATGACCTGTACGATCAATTGGGATGTGCTTCCATCTTCTCAAAGATTGACTTGAGATCTGGATACCATCAAGTCCGAATCAAGGGTGAACACATCCACAAAACTACCTTTAGGACGAGATATGGTCACTATGAGTTTGTAGTAGTACCATTTGGATTGACCAATG
>JASDQU010100579.1:278210-294457 GCA_032191745.1 Picea mariana | reverse complement strand
TTTTTTTTTAAAATATATATAAAAAAACCTCAAATTAAAAAACCTAAAAATAAAATTTTAATACAAAATTTAAAAAACAATTAACAAAAATAAGTTAGAGCGCATTAAAATTAAAACAAAAAAGTTAAAATTTATGAAAAAAAAATCTTAAAAATTAACATTTAAACGAAAAAAAAATCATTAATATATTAAAAAAAATCAAATTTATATAAAACATATAAGATATATATATATATATATATATACAGCTTAAGTGGGTCTAATGGTTAAGAACATGTGTTTCCTCTGAAGAGGTCACAGGTTCAAATCCAGAATTTGTTGTCAAGGCCACAGTTTGAATTAGGTCGTAACTAGTTGTAATTTTAGCGTTTAGAAAAAATATTTTTCTTTAGGTAGCGTCATGTGTTTATTTAGGTGTTGATTTTAAGGTTTTTCTAAGCCATTGTTTTATGTTTTAAGGCCATGCTTGAAAAAATTTGTAATTTTGACCCAGTCAGAAAAATTGGTGCTATCGGTAGCACCACGTTTTGATTTGGGGGTATATTTTAGATTTTTTTTGAGCAACCATTTTATCCTTTAAGCCCATGCTTGAAAAATGTTGTAATTTTAACTCGGTTACAAAAAATGGTGCTACTGGTAGCACCACTTTTTGATTTGGGGGTTGATTTTAAAGTTTGTTTGAGAAGCCATTTGATCCTTTAAGCCCTTGCTTGAAAAAATTTGTAATTTTGAACTGGTTACAAAAAATGGTGCTACCGGTAGTACCACTTTTTTATTTGGGGGTTGATTTTCATGTTTTTTTATGAAAAAATATGTGTTTTAAGGGCTAGAGTTCTTGTTTTGAGGTCACAGTTCTCATTAAGTCAGTAACTATGTTTGATGTTCTTGGATGTACCTCCTCAGAACAAAGCAACAAGAAAACAATATTTTTTGCAAGTACACATTTGATGTTAGTGCTTCATAAACCCTAGACTAGTCAATAAATGTAATAAGTTGATACTAGATGAAGCAAACATAATTTTATAACAACAATATTTACAAGATAAAAGATTCACATTAAATTCTTTAAAAGAGCTTCATAATGACCAAAAATAATAACCCAATAATAGAAATGTACTAGCAATTGTCAGAAGCTAATTAGGCAATGTAAAACTCAACTTTTGCAATTGCTTTTAAGTGATTTTACTGTTGTAATAAATGGTTGTAGCTTACTTTTGTAACAACAACAAGTAGGTTAGTAGATTGGTCTATTCTAGGGTTAGGAAAAGTTAGTAAGTTTCTTGAGGTAAAAGACTTAAGGGTTGGTTTCATCAATCAATCAATTTCAAGGTCTAAATCAGTGTTTGTTTAGGGATAATGGAGTCACTTTGCAACAACAAACTTAAAGGAACAATTGATAATGTGAGAGCTAGAGACAAGAAAGTCAATAATTGAGGTGTTGGTAACCCAAGGCCTCAATCACCAAACCCTAAGAGGAAATTGGCCACTAGGAAGTAGGTAACCCTAGGCCCTAGTGGTTTTCCTCTTTCTTTAGCTCAATGATGAAGTAAATGGCGGCTTGATGAAACAAGTGATGCTAGGGTGTTGCAATGGCAGGGATCTAGAACAATGCTTCAAGAGGTAGGGTTTCTAGCATAATCTAGTAGGTGAAAAAGTTGTTAAGGCAAGAACAATAACCTGTGCTTTCACCTCATAGGGTTTTAAGCTAGCAATTTCATAATCTTGGAAGAAATGCAAAGTAAATGTACCATAACCATTCAAAGTAAAGAATAATTACAGAATTTTACTTACATTCACCAAGAATAATCTAGCAATAGGCCTAGAAAAATGCCAAAATATACCAAAATTAGCCTCCTTCAAGGAGTGTGCACCAAATTTCAGCTAATAAACCCTAAGTAGGGCACAAATTTCAGACCTCACTTAGTGTGAGTGAAAGATGATGAATAATACAAGGGAAAAAACCCTTATTTATACAGTTACAATGACCTTTAATTTCCAAATTAGGTAAAAAAGGCCAACATGGCCAGTTTACATCTAATATCCATTTTTTTACATAAAAATGATGAATTAAACCCTAAATCAAGCAGAAAAGGTGACTCCATGCCCTTTTAGGGTGACGTTAGGTATCTCAGGTGAAACGTTGGCCTCCGAGGGAAAAACGTTAGGCCTCCCAAGCCCTCTGGATCAAGCCACATGTGCCACTTGGAACACAATTGCCTCCAAAGTGTCCATCAAATGTGGTTGACATCAAGGGTCACATAGGTGACTCCATGGGCATTCCAAGGCCAACATAATAGTGGGAGGGAAATACCCCCCTAGGTTGAGGCCTTCCAGGCTGTCTCTGGTGGAACATCCTCCTCTCTCTTCGGTGCAAGCCCTTGATATGTGTATGTCACTTCCTGGGGTCTCAACATCCAACTGGTGGGATTTTATACCTATGGAGGTTCGAACTAATCATCTCCCCGTGTGTACCTATCTGTTGGGTGGGGCCTTGCAACAAAAAAATGTGCGCCCTCCATGGGATCATAAGTAACAGGGATCATAGCAATGTCAATCATGTATAATAATCAAGTTATCTAAACATGTGCATAAAACCCCCTTTTCCCAGACAAGTGATCAAAGACGTTATGATATTCTAAAAGACAGGTTTGGAGAGGGTTTTAGGAGGTCCTACTGGGATAATTCTCATGGGACGTGGAATTTTTTCAGGTGAAGGAAAATCTAGGTCATGTAAGTGGATGAGGTGGTGTAGGGATGTTTGAGAAATGGGTGCAGTGATGAAAGGGAAATGTATGCCTTACTTGTGGGTGCCTCTAAAGAGGGTGAGCTACACATTGTCATGGATGAAAATGTTTCCAAGCCCATTAAATGCCTTTTACCTTTTTATCTTATCGATTTTTATTTCAAGAGACTAGTTAGGGGGCACTGCCTTAGCGTGGTGACTAGTGGTGACAATGTTACCCACAAGCATTTCAGAGAGATGATAAGGCTGGCTTGTAATGAGACCCCCTTTATCTTGGTTATGCCACCAAGAGACACTACCCTGGCATGGTGACCATATAAATGGTAGTATCATACCACTACATTCCCATGGACATAATAGGCTTGTTCGTGATGAGACCCCCTATCCTCCAACTAGGTCTTGATTTTATTATTTTATGGGTCGCTCCATTTCTTGCTGAGAAGAATTTTATTGCTTACTCAGGGATCCCTGGGCAAAGAATATGAATGTTTTTTTCTTTTGGATTTTATATTTTTCCAGCTACTTTTACCCTCTGGGCGTTTAGCCCCTTCTTCCCACAAGGCAAGGTACAACCCTTTGCTAGCTTGGCAAACCCAATGCCCAAACCAATGTAGGGGATGGATGAGAGGGAAAATGATGAAAAGTGATGAGTATGGTGGGAATGGAAGATGACCTTTCATGAACCCACCTAGTGGAAACTCAAATCCTAAGGGAATCAACTTGCTAGGGCATCCTGTCATTGCCCCCAGGTGTGGATAAGTGGAAAGGCATAAAGTCCAAGAACACATCAGAAACAAAAAGAATTAAATGCACATATTAAATTGGTTTGAGAATAAGAGTGAGACATACCATGATACCCATAATCATTACCTCATGGAGCAAGACCCACTGTTGTTAAAGGACCAGGCTGATGGGATGAATGTTGCTATTGCTGATAGGATGGAGGCACTGAAGAATAAAGATGAACCCTCCAAGACCAAGCTCAAGTCAATATGGCTCTTGGTACTCCATGTATAGGACCTGTGGGCCTCGAGACATAATCTCCTTAGTTATCCCTAGGCTAGGGGATAACAATCCCTTTATGGCATAGATCTAGGCATGGTCCTCACAGGAAGATGCTTTGAAGAAGTCTAGAAGAAGTCCTGGAAATATGGTTAAATGCTTAAGTAACCCCAGAGGTGTGGTCATGAAGCTCGAATTTGTTTTAAGAAAAATAGTGTGAAGGACATTGTAAATGCATTAAAAACCATCATAGATGGATACTTCTCGTCATGCCATTTCCAATGGTAGGTGGTATGCCACGTGGTTCCTCACAGTTGAGGAGATATTCCCTATTGAAGATGTTTTTCCCGATGTATGATTAAGAATACCTAAACAGTTGTAACAAGAAGTGACAAGTCGGCCCCAAATTAATTAAAAGATGATCCATATGGATTTCGGTGGCCTCCTACCTATTCCAACTGGTTCATTTTGGCAGTTTTTCAGTTTGGCAGTTTTTTCCTAGTTTTTGGGTCCTTGACTTCCGGGGTCGTTTTGAGGCCCTAAACAATGTTTTTAGGGCTCTCCACAGTCAAAGTGTGGGTTATGTCTAAGTCCGATAGCAACATGTGTATTCCTCGGATAGATATTTCCAATGGGATATCGCACGCCTAAAACAGAGATTGTATGCAAACATTACAACCCTAGGAAGTTGATGTACTAACTTACCCCAACGGGGCCCACATGAATTTTGGCGCTTCATCTCTAGGGTTAGTTTTTTGTATGTCTAGAGTTTTTGCATTCATGTTTATTGTAAAAATTCCTTGAGAGCCTCATTGTAATCATCTTCTTGTGAATGAGCACAACCATCACATCTCTTCTCAGAGATAAGCCGCCACCATTCTAGCAAGCTTTTTCTCCGTTGCATTTTACAGTTTTAGCTTATTTCCTTATTGAATAGATTTTTTTTTATTGTATCTATATTATTATATATTAGGCATATTTTAACAACCTGTATTGATTTTGTTCTTCTCATAAAATCTGTATCAGTGGTATCAGAGTTATCTTCTCCTTGTCGTTCTTAATCCATGTCCCCAACAAGGTCAGAGTACAAAGAATTTGGTCTCAGGCTTGTTTCTCTTGAGGAAAAAATATCTCACACGCCCAAGAGACCTCGCATGGCAGGAGAAAATAAAGGTGACGGGATAGGAGATCCTTTCAAAAAATTTGTTGAGGAATCCCTCAAACAATAGAGGAATGAGATGATGGATAGTTTCGTGCAAATCCTTCGGCGACTACCAATAGGAAACACATCTTCCTCGAGCGGAGGTTTCGCCCCATTAAAGGTACAAATCAACTTTGATATTCCTATATTTGAAGGTCATGTAGATGCATATGCCGTAGACAAGTGGTTGAATCTACTAGAAGGGTATTTTTCTGTCCATAAATTTTCGAATAGAGAAAAGATTACTTTTGCGCTCCTCAAAGTCGTTCCCCATGTCAAAGATTGGTGGGAAAATTTTTGTGATAAAAAGGAAATAGAGGAACCCTCATTATTTGTAGTCACAGTCACCTAGGAATCCTTCAAGGGTGTTATTAAGGAACAATGCTACCATGTCAGAAGTTATGATGACATGTATAGAAAATAGACCACACTGTGGCAAGAAAGAGACCAAGCAGTGCTTGAGTTCACAAATATCTTCCATACCTTGCGCACCAAGCTGGTTATCAAATATTATGAGTGACATCTATTGCTCAAGTATCGCAGTGCTATGCATTTCTACATCTAGACCAAAATGGAATTTCTGGACATCTCGTCCTTGGGAGCGGCCTATCGATATGCCGTCAAAATTGAGCAAAAGCTCAAACAAAAGATGTGGCAATTTGAGCCTGGGAACCCCTCACATCAAAAGAAAGGAAAGGGTGGCCCCTACTCATAGAGAAAATGACGGAGAAAATATGGACAACATTAGGAAAACCAGTCTAAGACGAAAGAAAATAAGGACACCAGAAAGACAAATAAAGTTACCAGGAAGTGGTGCGACTTCTATAAGAGCCCCTGGCATAACACTGTTGATTGTCGCTCAAAGCAGTCATTGGTGGAAGAAGTGAAAGGATTTGAATCAGTTGTGGGTTCCGACTCTGAGTCATAACCAGAAAGGGGGAGATAGATCATTGATGTGGAATCCAATGCTACCATTTCTATCACCAAGCTCCAGCCTGGTGAACTAGACATGCCAGAGGAAGGAAAGCACCTTTTCCATTCACAAATGTGGGTGAAAGGCACCCCACTGAACTTCATCGTTGATAGAATTAGCCAAAAGAACCTCATCTTAGCATAGGTCTTCAAGCCACTAGCCCTGCCAACAATGCCAAAACCGCAACCCTACACCATTGGACGACTCCTCTAAGGAAGAAATCTCCGCATCAACCAATAATGTCGACTGTCATATGACATGAATCCCTTCAAGGATGAGGTATTGTGTGATGTTTCTCATCTCAAAGTTTGTAATGTTCTTTTGGTCCAACCTTATTAATGGAAGCCTCATGTTGTATATGAGTCTAGGCCTCGAAGTCTTATTATTAGTTTGAACAAGAAATTGTACAGGATACCGGAGCTAGTCCCATCTAGTGTTATTTCCTTGATCTCTGCCAAGAAATGCAGGAAGGTCATCTATCATACTAAGAAGTTTGTCTTCTTGGTGATTCTCTCTCAGAGTGAGAGAAATATCGCAACCACATTCAGGGCCTCCGCGACCGATCTCTCCACACAAAAAAATCAAGTGGATAAGGTCGTGGAAGAATACTTAGATATCTTCTCCTTATCAACCAAGGTACCTCTTTAGTGTCAAGTCAAGCATCCCATCGATCTGACCCCTAGCGCACCACTACCCAATGGGCCATTTTACCATTTCTCTCTTTTGGAAAATGAAGAGATCAAGAGACAGATTCAAGAATTGCTCCACAAGGGGCACATCCATCCTATCTCATCACCTTGTGGGATCCTAATCATGCTGGTGTAGAAGAAAGGCAGGACCTGGCGACTCTCCATTGATTACCGAGCCCTAAATAAAATCATATTCTGGAACTCGCAATACCCGATTCCATGAATTGATGACCTCCTTGATCAGCTCACAAGGTCCAAATACTTCAGTAAGATTTATCTAAAGTTTGGCTACCACCAAGTCCAAATAGAATAGACAGATGTATGGAAGACTTCCTTCAAGTCAAAAAAAGGTCTTTTCAAATGGTTGGTCATTCCATTTGGTTTGAAAAATTCTCCATGAACTTTCATGAGGATGATGGATGATATCCTACGGCCTTTCACCAATACATTTGTAGTGGTGTATCTGGATGATATCCTCATCTACGGCGTCCCATTGGCAANTCCTTCAAGTCAAAAAAAGGTCTTTTCAAATGGTTGGTCATTCCATTTGGTTTGAAAAATTCTCCATGAACTTTCATGAGGATGATGGATGATATCCTACGGCCTTTCACCAATACATTTGTAGTGGTGTATCTGGATGATATCCTCATCTACAACAAGTCTTGGGCGGAACATTTGCATCATATTCAATAGGTTCTACACACCCTACAACAACACAAGATATATGCCAACTTGGAAAAATGCTCCTTCGGCATGGACAGGGTCCATTACCTATGATACGTCATTGATTAACATGGTGTGCATGTGGATCCAGCTAAGATCCATCTCATCCATGACTGGCCAACCCCAACCACACTCATTGAGCTTCGGAGCTTCTTGGGCCTGGCCAATTTCTATCGCAGGTTCATGCTGGGATTCTCCCATATCGCATGGGCCCTCAGCCAAGTAAACATGGGTGGTGGCAAGGAAAAATTTGTGTGGGGCCTATCCCAACAACAAGATTTCGATGATTTGAAGAAACGCTTGTGCTCAGTCCCAGTACTTTCATTACCGGACCTGCAACATCCCTTTGAGATCAAGACAGATGCTTCAGACTATGTTGTGGGCATCATTCCTATTATCAGACTAATCGGTAGGTTCAGACACTAACAGATCTCCCTAGATCCACCTGGATCTAGAATAAAATAGGACAGGACATGACTGTTTCCCTAAGTTACGACCATTGAATTAGCTAGTAAGGAGGAACAAGTGACATACCTTTGTATCGCTTCCTCAGGTCTCTGTTGCTCCCACTTTGCTCCGGTGCTCTCGTGAGGTCAATAACAAGACAACACAAACCAACCAAAGTGAAGATAGAAAAATGTATTCAATCGTCAACTTATGTGTATGATCAAGGAATTACACAATAAAGTAAGAATGACTTTATGGGAAAAGGACATGCCGATGTATCATATTAATTGAAAGAAGAAGATACAACCTGATCTCCTTGATGTCACAAGATTCCTTTTGGTGACTCTTGGTTCCAACACACACACTTGCTCTATCTTTGCATGAAGAAGATCCAATTCCTCTTGATAGACCTACTAGAGTCTCCAAGCTTCTGTTCAAGTTGGGTTCTTCACACAATTCCTTCACCAATTCTTCAATTAATCTTGCTTAACTTTTTCCATGAGAATCCTTTCAATATATAGGAGAGGGTGAGATGGTTACATGGATGAGAATGATCCCACCAAATCAGAGAAGCCAGTAAAATGACAACCATATGAATGACAACTCATTTTCTAGAAGATTCCCTTCTAGAACCCTCGAGACTTCTTCTCTTTTCCAAGTTTGAAAAAAATTTCACACCCTGTGTATAGAGAAACCTACGAGAAGTTCGCACCCTAGATGAAGGTGGCCTGCGAGAATGGGTCATTCTCGCACCCTAGGCCATATGTAGCTTGTGAACTCACTTTGAAAATATGTTTTCTGGAAGGAGATAAATGCCACTTTTCTCAGGAGAAAGTTCTTGTTGGGAACCTGAGTACACCATTGTTAATACATCACCAATATGACCAAAATCATGTGTAACATAATGCCCCCCAAAGTATGAGGCCGGAATCAGTGACAGCTGAAATACTTTGTAAACTACGTGTGTGTGTCGTAAACCAGGAGTGCACCTAATCGAAAACCTGCAAACAACCAAGCATCTGCAGAATATCATACTAGTTCTGAGGTAGGCATTCCCATACTTAGATCACGGAAAGATGACATCATAAACATAGGTCATGGCCACCAATCATACACCGTGGATCCATGCCATCAAAATATCACATAGCCACCAAGAATACACTGTGGATCCATGCAAGAAGATTCAAATTAAGACGACATAGCCATGAGACATACAAAGTGGACCTATGTGTCAACAAATTATACATATTCCATCGCAGCCTGGATCAAAGAGATGAGACCCAGGGTATTCAATCCCGTCACCTGAAAGTACGAATCTAACCATGTGATTACATGTGCTGAAGTCAAACATGGTAGAAACCACTTAATTACTGGTCATTAATGAAACCATTAACAAGTGCGAGGGAAATCACCATTAATGTCAATGACTCCCAAGGTACGCTAGTACAATCCACCAAATGTGAATAAATGAGTTGAGGTTGAACATTCGAAGGAATCTCCTGATCAGGGGTCAATGATGAAAACCCATTGTCGAAAGCGAGGAAACCTGCCATTGAGGCATGCAAGTTCCAAGGTACCAAATAATTTCTAAGTCTTGTTTCTGGATAA
This sequence comes from Picea mariana, assembly GCA_032191745.1. Lineage (NCBI taxonomy): Eukaryota > Viridiplantae > Streptophyta > Pinopsida > Pinales > Pinaceae > Picea > Picea mariana. The sequence continues at coordinate 285,071 of JASDQU010100579.1, read as the reverse complement.
TGAGCTGGAGTCGATAGAACAAAACTCGTCACGGGACGGCCTTGATGTATCCCCCATCAATGAAACGAAATGAGTAACTGATTTTGAAGGTGAAATAGAGTATGATGTAAGTTGAAATAGACACAGGGAAGGTCGACACAGAGAGAAATGACAACTGCAGATGGCCGTCTCAATAGAGGTTTCAGATGAACTTCTCTTGAATATATGAATGAAACGACCAATGATTTGGCAGCATTGACTCAGAGACGACTCAGGATATAGCAATTAGAATGAGAGACAAGTGGATTTCCCAAACCGAGTTCAGATAATGAATAGGGGGGTGTCATGTTCAAGAGTGACACTTACTGCCAATAATATGAATACGAAAACATATCCCTTTCCCAAATTTTCCCCCACCATTTCTGGCGAGTACCTCTTTATTTTTATGCAAGCTTGAGGAGGATAAAATATTCTTGTTGATGTAAGCTCATACTTCATATGAGTCCTTCGGAGTATGTTTAACGAACCCTAGGAAGGAGTGGTTCGGTCCCATTACGGGTCTTTCGATGCTTGTTTAACGAGTCCAAAGATAAAAAACTCAAAGGTTTTTCATGATTATAGAGTCTAGAAAAACACTTAAAAGAGAACTCTCTCAGTTCCTTTTTTGTAAAATAGTCTGATGAGACCGGAAAAGAGATAAATTATCGCCCAATAGACGCTTTCTTCAAATAATTTAACGAGCGTGAAAATAGCAAGATTGCTCGGCAATCGTTTCATGTTTAGAGAGTCTGAAAAGAGCTTAAAGAGGAATCCAGGGGGTTCCTTTTTCATATAACCTCGTTGAGCCCGAAAAAGTGATAAAAGTGTGCTCGATCACGTTCTCATGTATTTTTGAGCGTGAGAATAGACAAAGACCAAGCTCGAGGTTTTGTGCAAAAAACCATAAAAAACAATTCAAACATGCGATGAAAAAGAGAAAAAATATCCGTATCCCTGCGTATGGACATCCAAGTCGTCATGTCTGCAAACATTCACACTCATAGGGTTATTAGGTATTAGGTTTGATAAATAAAACAATTATAAAAACCAACAAAAATGGTAAAAAGTAAATATAAGTGGGTAAAAGTTCTTTTACCATAGTCATTGTAACTTTGCCAAGTTTTTAGCCCAAAACCCCTCTTTTGCCCTTGAATTTCGGCGCTCGATTGTGGAAGATAATAGCAACCATTTGGAAAACCGTCTCCGGCAGTGAGGTAAGCTCCTTGTCTTCTATCTTTTCATGGTTCAATTTTCAAATTTCATTGATAAATTTCAAGTTTTTGAGCTTGTTTTAGGGATGAAATTTGCGCTCAGGCATTCTCGTAGGCTAGCCACACGGGACCTATGAGAATGCATCATTCTCGTAGGTGGCCCCAAAGGCACCTGCGAGAACCTCGCACTGTGCCAAAGGGGCACCTGCGAGAACCACAAAGTGAAAATTTTGTTTGATGTTTGCCCAATAAAAAATGTACCAACGGTTGAAGAGAGTTGCTGACCTTCTTCTTATGGTTCTTGTGCAGGCATTTGACTATAACCATGGTTCTGGAATGGCATGAAAGAGAGCATGAAAAATATGATGCTATTGTCGGGAATAACCCGGGCACCGTTACCGCTTCGCGAGAATATGGTCTCCTGAAATTCTTTCGGATCCCAGGTATGAGGGCCCAAGTCAGGCTGTTGGAGTACCTCATTCATATGTGGGACGTGGACCAACAAGTATTCCACGTAGGGGTCCACACATTGTCCTTGGATATCAAGGACGTTTATTTCTTGACAGGACTGTCACGGTGTGGGTACCATGCTATCTTGACTGGTAGCCGAGGTGGTGGGCTACCTATGAGTGAATACTGTTGTTTGTATTGTGTTCTAGAGGCGCAAAGAAGCAAAGGAAAAGTGGCCATTTGGGGGGTGCAGGATTTGACCCTTCGCACTATTTTGTTCACCATTTCTCATATGGCTGGGAGCGCTGCTCCACACATGGCTCTCCAGAGCTACTTTTAGTATTCCATAGAGTGTACTGAGCCTTAGGTTTTTAACTGGTTAGACGCAGTCCTTCGTAGCATGAAGAGGTAGTTGACTAAATGCAAGAGAGGCGACCTGAAGCAATTTGGGTATGGGTCATTGTTGGTGTCCTTATTTCTTGAGAGGGTTCCCTTGCTGAGGTTGTAGGTTGAGTGGGGTTTACCGGCTCTAGAGGATCCAAGGATGTTGAGGTGGTGTAACCTCATGGCCTGACATGTAGCTGGACCAATCATCAAATAAAATGATTCCTTCTTTGACTAGTTGCGACCACAGATGCCGATGGTCGATGATTATGCCTATGTCGGGTTGGACTTCCGAGGGGATCCGGACTTGGCCCTGCTCGAGGGAACTCAGTGGGGAGATCTCGGTAATAAGTACACATTTTTTACTTTTTAAATGTTTTTTTGAATTTTATGATATGAAAATGTTTTTATGTTCGTCCAAGGTCTAATTACAAAAACTCTTTTTTGATGACACAGACGTGGGGCCTTATCAACCTCCGGGTAATTCTCCTATTTAGAAACGAGGAGAGGTGGCTCCAATGCCATGATGGGACACCGAATATTATGAGGCAGTGGAACAAAACTTAGAGGGTTTGATTGCAGACATTCTAGACATGCCTCTTGGAGAGGTTCCGCGACGTTATCAACGTCATACAGTGGGGGTGTCAGAGTCTGTTGGCCAACTGCTTCATAGGGTTTCCCAGGTAGTCGTGTGTTACCGTGAACGTCATCCATGACGTCACTTTGTAGAATCTATGAGCTTCACATTTTGAAACTTTGTTCCTTGGACAGAACGTTTTTGTAAACTTTTTGATCGTTATATATACATACAACTTCTACCGGCTTATCTTGTGTTGTGTGATACTTGTGATGTGATTGATTTATAAATGACCCAAATGTTTGTCTAATACATAGTTAGCTAATGCATCAGTTAATGTATTTAGACATCTAGGAATATGTTGATACTCAATATAATCAAAATAACATTCCAAGAGGCGAATTTGCAAATATACCCATAACAAAGTAAGACTTCGAATAGCATAAACATTACTTAACTGTAGTACTATGAGTTGCGAATCGAGTCGCACAACCGAGCGGCAGATACCGAGTGAGATAGAATCAATCAACAATTCGATAACGATGCTATACTCTGCAATATTGTTGGTCGCACGGCCGAGGCACACACCTCGTAGAGAGATAAGTTCGTTTGTAGGGGAGTAAATTGCCCATGCAACAGAAGCAAGGTTCTGAGTACTATGGCTAGCATCATCAGCGAAGCCAATGTGGGGTAGTGAAGACTTCAACATCCGGAAATCAAACATAATGTCACATAAGGGCAGAGACCAGATAACGAAAAAATCATATTACAATAACACACAAGAAGTATGATACAATAAAATACAAGTACTCATGCACATGTGATCTTATGCATAGTACTTCTTTAAGTACAACCCATTTCTGGTTTCACTCAAAAGGATACCGTCGTAATGTACTAACTCATAAGCTCCTTTCTCAAAAACTCGTCTAACGATATAAGGACACCACCACATGGCTTCGAATTTTCCAGCTCCTAGCATATCTCGATCTTGTTCGTAGAGGAGGACCAAATCTCCTTCAGAGAAAATGCGAGGCTTGACATGTTTGTCGTATTGGGCCTTGACACGTTTCTTTTGGGCTTCTATGACTAGGGTATCATCGCGTCGAGTTTCGTCTAATCGCATGAGATACAATAGACGTTCTTCCTCGGCAGAAGTGTTTGGTAGGAGTTCGACGACTAGTTTTAAGGAGGGTATCTCACATTCAATCGGGAGGATGGCTTCTAGACCATAGACTAACCAGAAAGGTGTAAACCCAGTAGCAGACTTAATGAACTTCCGGTAAGCCCACAATGCTAAAAACAACATTGTGTGCCAACTTGTTTTGTGAATCCCTATCATTCATCGAAGCATGGTTATGAGAACTTTATTAATCGCTTCGTCTTGGCTGTTGGCTTGTGGGTAATAGGGCATTGAGTTTTCATGGCGAAGACCCAACTTTTCAGTGAGTTCATACATCATGAAGTTTCTAAAGTGGCTACCGTGGTCAGTGACGATAGCCTGAGGAACACCAAAACAAGCTATGATGTGATTGAAAATGAATAATGCTGTGGTATTTCCAGTATTGTCAAATGTCGGCATCGCCTCGGCCCATTTCGTAAAATAATCTACGACTACAATAATGTATCCATGCCCCCCGACCAAGTTGGGGTGACATGTTATGAAATCGATGCACCATTCTTCAAAAGGACCAACGGAGACCACAGGGTGAAGAGGAGCGGGATGTGACCGTATCTTATGATTATAGGTCTGGAAAGCGTGGCATTTTTGGACGGCGAGTATGCAATCGTTAAATAAAGAAGGCCAAAAATACCCTGCTCATAAGATCTTCTAGGCAGTAGCATACCTGGAAATATGACCACCACAGGCTCCAGAATGACATTCATTTAAGGATTTCTCGGCTTTATCGAACATGAGGCAGCGTTGAAAAACTGAGTCAATCCCACGACGATAAAGAGTATCCCAGAGGATAATATATTGACGAGCTTGGTAGCGTATTCGACGTCAATCAGTAGTAGACAAATTGGGCCAGAAATTCTAGGTTTGGAGATATATGATGATATCACTGTACCAAAGATCATCGAAACTAATTAGGAAAAGGGATGCATCAGGTAATGAATCGGCTGCTACATTTTCCGTTTCAGAGTAGGGAAAGTCACATATCAACTCGGCAAACACTAAGGACTTCTTGCACTTAGCTCGTTCGAATTCCAAGTCAAATTCCTAGAGTATCACAATTCATTTGGAGTATTTACCCCCTAGCAATTGACGCGTGAGAATGTGTTGCATAGGGTTGCAGTTAGAAATTACCGTAGTCTTGCGAGAGAGGATATAGTGCCAGAAATGTTGAACTACTTGGACGGCTGCCAAGGCCAGTTTGTTGACATGTAAATACTTGGTTTCGGTAGGCGTTAGACTTCGACTCAAGTAATAGATAACATGTTCATCATGAGAATCATCCTCTTGGACGAGAACCATAGCAATGGTGTAATCCGCGGCTGTGAGGTAGAGGAAATAATCGCGACTGTAATTGGGGGGGAAGAGAAGCGGAGAACATGTCAGGGATAGTTTCAAAGCTTCGAAGGCTTTGTTTGTGATGGTATCCCAAATGAAATCAGACCCTTTTTTGAGGAGTCACGTAAATCCAAGAGTTATCTCGGCCTAGTTTGGGATGAAACGACGAAGAAAGTTTTCTTTCCCTTGCAAACTTTGTAACTGGCGAAGTGTAGAAGGAGGAGGGATATTGAGAATCACCTAGAACTTTAAAGGATCTACCTTGATCCCTTGACATGAAACAATAAAGCCCAGAAGTCATCTAGATTCTACACATAAAATGCATTTGTGAGGATTCAAGCGTATATGGTAAAAATGACAGCGGAGGAAAATGGCTCAGAAGTGGATTGGATGATCGAGCCAGTGCATGGAATGAGTGGGTAAGTCATCAAGATATGGCTACATGATGTGCTTGATATCATGGAAGGCATAAGACATAGCGTGCTGAAAAGTTGCACCAGTGTTCTTGAGACCAAAAGGAAGTTTTCGATAGGTGAAAGTTCCCCAAGGAAAAATAAAAGCAGTCTTGTGTTGATCCTCGGGAACAATATTGATTTGATTATATCCGGAGAAACCATCCATCAGAGAGAAGATTTCTCTTCTGGTGCAATCGTCGACAATATGATCGACGAAGGGGGTAGGAAAGTTGTCTTTAGGACAAGCTTTGTTAATATCCCTATAATCAACACATATGCGGATTGTGCCTTGTTTCTTGTCGATCGGGACAAGATTGGAAACCCAGTCGGTGAGGGCCACCGGATAAATAAAGTCGGCTTTGAGAAGTTTCTCGACTTCAAGCTTAATAGCGACCGCTTTACGTGGGTGAACTGGACGAAGGCGTTTCCAGACGGGTTTAGTGTCTGGGTATGTCTTGATCTCATGTATCACAATGTCGAGGTCGATACTCGACATTTCTTCATAGATCTAGGCGAAGACATCATTTTTTTTTTTGAAAAGTGACTTGTAGGTGACGATTTCATTAGGGGAACATGAAGCTCCAATATGCACATTTTCAACAATTCCAGGTTTGATGGATATGTCGACGGGAATAGTGGGTGAGATATTTCTTAAGTTCCCTTCGGAAAACACATCGTGTGTGGACTTGAGAATGGTGGAAATGACGACAATGGTCGACGGGGTCAAGATCCGTTGGTATCTCTTGATGGTGTGTTGTTCCATGAAGAGGATGGAACGGTGATGTCCATCATTCCAAGTGGTGTCTTCCATGACAGACATAATCATATCGTCTGTGGGAAAAATGACGTGGAAAGGATCTGGAGATAAATCACCAAGAGAGGGGGTATAAAGGGTTGCCGATTGAATGGCCTGATAGGCAGATTCGATCGAACTCAAAGGAATTTCATCACCATAACAAAGATTATCGTCGGGGTCAGGTAGAATCCATGGGTCGTGAGATGCAAGGGTTTCGTTAATCAAGGTAGAGATCATGTTGATCAAAGTGACATACGAGTGTGGAATATCGGGTGGTGGAATGAGGAAGGTACCCATTAATGAAGAGTCTTTGAGAAGACCTACACCGACGTTCTCGTAACCCGGTGGGGTTTTAGAAATGAAAGGTATGTTGCCAGTACGCATATCCGAGTTAAAGAAGGCTAATTGGTCGACGATGATTACCTTTCCTTGATGTGGGAAATGTACAACATGAAAAA
>JASDQU010100579.1:260959-278041 GCA_032191745.1 Picea mariana | reverse complement strand
TTTGAGTGTGTTATGGGATTCAGTCAAAGAGGGAGAGCCAATGGCTTTCCAGCAGGTAACAGAGATGACACACGTCGAGGCACCCTCATCGATAACGGTTCTACAAATTTTTTTGTCGGAGACAATCACTTGGATTTGGAAAGCGAGTTGAGGGGGTGACCTTGGAATGTGATATTCCAAGTCAAAAATTATTAAATTCGAATCCGTTAGGTCGATTCCACCGATAGATTTCAATAGTGCCTTTTGTTGTGTGGGAAAACTTTGGAGGACTTTGAGGGCTGACATCGCGGAAGGTGCTTGGGCCAGATCTTCAACAATGTTGTAGTTCTGGGCAACACGAGCATGAGGATTGAAATATGATTTCTAAACGACGCCCTTCGAAGGGGGGCGAAGAACTATGTCAAGGCTCAGTCGTTCGAGATGAAGAGGACCATTGGTAGGTGGAGTCGTGGGAGATGGTTGGACCAACGAAGGAGGTATATCATCAACTTTCTCTTTAGAGGGAGAATAATCTTTGGCTCGAGTGGTAAGTGCGATGTCATTCTTCTTTGAATCGCCAGTACACATTAATACATAGGATGGAGTGGAAGGGGAAGGTTGGTCATGGCTGACCAATTGGGCCTATTGTTGAGAGGGGAAGGGTTGGGACAAAATGGCTGGAGTGGGTGGTTTTGGGACCTCTTGAAGGAACTTAGTAACCTCGGTGCATCGTGGACAATCCTTCGTGTAGTGATCATCACCATAGATAAGACAAGGGTATTGGGGTTTGTGCTTATCCCTATCGTCAATAGGTGGAGTTTTGGTTTTCTCTTCTTGCGAAGTATTTTTGTCCTCCTTATTCTTACCCTTTCCCTTTGTGTATTTGTTTTTACCGACTAGGGTAGATTGAACTGCATTTACCTCAGAATTCTTTCCGGTGGGAGGGGTAGGAGATAGATCATTTTGAACATTAGAAGAAGCGGGTTTGGGGTTGGTGCTTGAGGCAGAATATGGCTGGGCATGGAAAGTGCCAATAACACCGTCGGATGCATGAGAAGCAGCTGGAGTAGTTGAAGTTGTGGAACTGGAAGGACAAGGTGCATCAGGGAGTAAGTCATAAAGAGTACCTGTTTGTGAGTAAACGAGGTCAAGGTATTGAGAACGACTTATGGCCTATTCTTCCATGACAACTCCACCCATAGAGATGTCATGACCGATGTCGTTCAAAAATGACTTTGTGAACCATTCTGCCAACAACTGATCGGTGTTATAACCCTACATTGCACCACACATTCTTACCTGGCATCAGGCCAACTCATATCCCTTCTTTGCCAAAACTTTGCTGAACAACTCTTTGAAAATCCTCTTGTGTAAAGGCCCACGCGCCCTAACCCATTACTGCATGCGTGTACACACTGGCTGACTCACAAAAACCCCCGTGTACCTACAAAAGAACTAAAAAAGGAAAGTTGTCGACGGAACAAAAATCTATGGGTGAGTTAACTGAAACTCCCGGCCATGCATGATCGAGGGTTCGTCCAAAAACCTAGCTCCTTCTGGCCTATAAAAGAAGGGGTAGGGGTACCATTTGGAGGAGGAAAAAATATAGCAAAGAAACTCTACCCATTTACGTATTCCATTGTCCCAACCCTTTGGCCTTTCCTAATGCCAAAGGAGATTTAAAGCAAAGCAGTTGACGGATAGAAGAAGAGGAGCCCAAGATCAGGTTCAAGGAGCGGTGGCCGGTCTCAACTTTTGTAAGTTGACTCATTTTAAGTAATAAAGAGAATGCTTTTCCCATCCCAATTCATGAACTTTCTATGGTTTGATTAGTTTATGTTTGATTTATAACCCATTAGTATAGAAGTAGCATGCATGCATAGTTGTTGTTTGTCTTGAATGCAGGTCATCTTTGGAAGGAGCATTGCGAACAAGTAATCAAGCACAATGGAGGATCAACATCAAACACCGGTAACGAGGTAGGTTGATCTTTCCATGAATTTACTAAGAAAAGGGGATTTAAATCTAGGGATGAAGGTGGGAAGTAATTTCTATTCGGTCATATCTGCATGCAAAGTCTGAACTCTATTTGCTAGTCCGTAGGGTGTTTTTCTCAACAACAGAATTGGCGACCGTACTGGGGAGAATACTCTTTAGGGTTCCTGGAATTTTTATTTAGTTTTTAGGTAGTTTAAAGACTAGGTTTTTCTTGCCTGTCTTTTCTTTTCGTTTCTGTAAGGTCTGAGCTAGCAAGGAGTCTGGTTTTCCATACCAACTTTTCTTGACTTTTGCTTGACTGGGTTTTTTGGGACACACAGAGGTACATGTGGCCTGCAGAAGGCCTGAACGCGTGTACCCGTGCCCTATCCTCTTACAGCCTGCGTGTGAACGCTAGCTGTAGAGATAGCAGTAGCGTGTAGGAGTTCAAAGAACCTCAGAAGCAGTCCTCCTCTTCCCTGTTAGAATCACACATTCTCAGGGGGTTTTCTAGAATTATGTCTGAGTCTTGTTTGCTAACAGTCCTATCTCAGATTGTTTTTTGCCTTATTATTTTTCCTTGCATTATTTGTTTTTCTGTTAGAAAGAGTATCCAAGCCTTCAAGGGATCCTAGTTATCAATACGAGAGGTCTCTTCCTGGTCTGTTCTGTCTGTTTTCATATTTTTCCTTAGAGTTTAGATATACACGCAGCCTGTACAAGGTCAGCTCGTGTGTACAAGCCCTCTATTTTTGTTCTGCATGAGTTCGCACACGTTCTGTTTGAGTGACAGTCGCGTGCTGGTACAGGCTACTTTTTGTTCAGAGTGGGGCAATCATCCCCTTCTTTGATAAGAAGTATTCCTCTCAGGTGTTTGAATCTATGTTTGAACAGTCAGTAGCTTAGGTTTATTTTTAGCCTTAGCTTTCTTTTTCTCATTTAAAACATTGTCAGAAAAATAAAAATAAAATAAAAAATTTGTTTTCTTATGGTTTTTAGACAAGCGTGAGAGTCATTATTTTTACAATTGCCATTGTGTGATTCTTTAATCTGATTCTTTTTTATCTGTGCTTTAAGCAAGAATTGTTTTTCTTGGTTTTTTTCTTGTCGGTATTTTCCCTTTCTTGCTTTACTAGCACTTAAATAAATAAATAAATCTCTTTATGTTTTCTTCTTTGGTTGAAGAGTGTGTTTCTACATCATTAGCTAGGGAGAATTCTTTTATTTCATAAGTTTTTGCAGTTCACTTAGATCATAAGTAGCTCATAGTCGAGTGAAATTCCTTTGAGCCTTCTGTCCAAAATCTTAGAAAAAATTAAAAATCCTTCTTTGTGAAAAGTTGTTGAAATTTTGCATTCAGTAAAAGTTTTGTTTCCATATTTTTTATTAATTTTTTGCTTTCGTCTTTTACACATCATCAGTTTCACCCTCATACCCCTTGGCATAAGACAAATCCATAAAAGAAATGCTAATTTAAAAATCTACTAGACTTTTATGTTTGTAGGGTTCACAAACTAGTTCAGGACTAGGGCCTTGGATTAGGTTGGAGAGGAAACTCTTCAAGGCCATTCAAAACCAAACATTGGAGTCTGAGATAGGGAGTGTCTAAGTCCAATTTCATGGAATTTATCTGGGACCCCCGTCTAACACAGGGGATAAACATGAGGTCGCGTGCGGAAAGGTAGGGGAGATAACCCCTCCAAAGATGGACCAATCGTAGTGGAGAACACATATAAAGGGCTTGTTTTTGGATTCCATCATTTGCATTTTCCATGGGGCTTCATGGGTCTCGAATCCATTCGAGGTCCTCAGTTGTCTTCTGGACCATTTTCTCTTGATACCCTTGACAGGTTTTGGGCTCGATACCCTTCTCATTGTGGTCTACCCGACTTTCGACTGTACTCGCTTGGTGACTATTTGCGTGCTGGCAACCTAGTTGCCAATCTTTTTAGGGACATACACAGGTGACTACTGGGGTATACCACGGTACCTAGGATATACATCGAGCCACACTTTGAAAAGCATACCTAGAGGGTGCTTCCGTGTTCAAGTTTCACTTTCACCGGTAAGTTTGTCTAGTGTTGGTTGTTGTAACTGTTCTTCCAAATAATTTAGTGATTGCTTGTCTTATCTCTTAGGGACTTATTTTTTAGTGTGTGTTACTTTTGAACGTTTAGACTACCTTAGAGTGTCTTGGGTCTTCTCACATAGTGGAGGATCCCGAGCTCTGTCGGTCACGAAGGCTTCTTGGCCTGCCACCGATTACATTGGAGCCACCCCCACCACCATTAAGGCGGAAGCTAGACCAACAAGGGTCTTTTGAAGCGACCGGGTTACAAACCATTGTGCCCGAACAACCCTCGGAGGAATCGACCGTTTTGGACCTTGAAGCAACTGCTCTTGGCTCGGTTGAAACCCCAACCAATGATATCTTGGCACCTTTTATTGTACCAATCCAATTTCATGAACGCCAGACAGTGCCTCACACAACAATGGAAACAAATGATGTTACGTCTTCTGGGAATTCTTCAATTCCCACCACGGTTGTCACCGCAAGAGAGTCATCTCCTAACCTACCATCGTCGGTCCGAGCCACCATGGTCTCAGTCGCAACTACGTCGTACAGTGGACCAAACCCATCTATGTCGATGGCCACAACCCCCTTCACACCTAGTGTGACAAGCCCTTCGTTCTCATACGGTATGCCTAGTTTGGGTACAAGTCCTGTACTGACCTACTCCACTTTATAGACTTTGGGTCTGGGGGAAGGGAGATCTAGAGCTCCTCTGCAAGGTCACTTGGGGGGCACTCCTATCCCTTTTAATGATTTTCCTTATGTAGGAGGTCATATCCCTCCTTCGTCCCCTTCAGTCGGTGGTTCGCATCAGCAATCCGTTGGGAAACCTACACACAATAGTTTATTTGGAGCGGGGAGTCAGGGACCACCTTCGCACAGTATTGTTAGTCTCCAGTTTTGACTATGTTTTTGCCTACATCATATTAAAAAGACCTCCATTTCTATACCTAGTACCACCCCTTCTAGCCTTGTTATGACACATTTGACATCTCTTAACCACTAAATGGGGCTACTCAAGGTATTCTTATGTTTCAAGTCATTTTTATGTGTTTTGATACTTTAAATTAATATTGAAACTAATGTGGCATGAGTTAGGTACTACTTCTATTTGAAACAGGATTTTCCAGTACCAGGTACCAGCTCGCACCCAGTGGAGATACCAATGAAGCTGCTAAAGATCCGCGTGATATGGCCAGAGTGGTAGACAATGCAATTTCCATGATAGATTGAGTCATCACTCATATGCTGATTCAAGGCAAGATTATAGAACTGAGTTGTTAATACTTCATGACTCACACTTCATGACACTGCGTGTCATGAAGATGTGAAGACCGTTTTTAACTGATTCTGAGTTATTTTCGGATCTGGRATCCRTTTGAATTAATGTATTTTTGTTTTAAACTATTTTTGAGGAGGATCTATATAAACAGAGGATCGCTCCTAAGAAACGTTGGTTATGTTATGCTATGATATACATTTCTACTAATACAATCTGCTTATGCGTTATGTTACTTCACTGTTATATGACTTGAGTTATTTTTCTGAGTAAATGGAGCATGAAGCATGAACAGTGTTTGCATAGAATGATCTGAGTAGTTCTGGTTTTACTTTCGGCGATTGCACCTCTTGGTTGGGCCCGCCAACAGGTTCAAGTTGCTGCTTTTCTCTGTATTAGAGTTAGTTTATTTCATTATCTTAGGATTTGCATGCATGTTAGCTTATTTTAGTTTGGGAATTAACTTGTTCAGATTCTTTCTTAATTGTCCTTCAACTGTATCATTTCCAGCATATTAATATCTTCTACGTTGATGAATGTTGAAAGCATGGTTGATTCCTGTAGGATTTAAAGCATGAATTAGATTTGCTCTGTTTCCAGTTTTCAATCTGAACGTAGATTAAAGTGAATGCGAGTTTGAATTTACTTTGTTTTGGTTAGGATAGTTAGATTACTCTGCTCTGTTAGGATAGTTAGGTTGCAATTGAATTAGAGGAAGCTTCCAGTACCAGTAGGGTAAATAGGATATTTCTTTATTTTTCTTGTGGATATATTTAGATTTATTTTTCGATGTTTAGATTAAGAGGATTTTAGGAAATAATCTTTCTGTTATGGCTTAGATAGAAATAGTGATGATTAGATGATGCATTAGAATAGAAATAGAAGTACCTGCACTTAAGCACAGAACTGTTCTCTTTTGATGAATTAAACAGGAAATGATAAGTTTTAAAGTAGTCATTAGGCTTCAGTTTCTCAGAGTAAGTTTGTGTTTTCTTCTAAGAATAATCTTTAGATAGGAATTAGAATCTTACCCGCACATACAGTGTAGCAAATCTAAGTTCACTTACCCTGGTTTGACAATTCAGTGTTTTCAGGTCATTAAAAATCTTTAATATAGCAGCTTGACATTTTTGGCGTCGTTGCCGGGGAGCTGTTTAAAAGGTAAGTTAGATAGTTGTCTTGATTATTTTTAGAATGCACTTAGTTTGGTGTGGTATGTTAATAGGTTGATGATAGGAGGAGCTGTGGAAACAAAAGGGTGAGAACCGACATATCAGTTATCATAGGTACTCTGAAACTCAATCTTAGTTTCTTTTCCTTTCATTTAGTATGACTTCATGAGAAATAGAGATCATAGAGGTAGATTTAGGGGAAATTTAAAACAACAAAAAGGAGAAACCTCCACCCAAAAAGCGATAGAAACTGAGACTGGAATTCTGAATGAGGAAACCATAGAACAAAACCTAGAACCAAGAAACACCATACATCAACAAACTCAAAATCCTGATGATCCAGCCCTAGATGACACAGTTGATCCAGAGAAAATACAAGCTATTCTCGGGAACCCTAGCTCTGTAGTTTCATAGATAACCACTGCAACTGTGGAATCAAAGGCCATAGGATCCTCAAAAGGACCAATAGGAGATAAAAACTCTGATAAAAAGAATCCAGAAAGGTGGGATTTCACACCCTCACCAAAGAAAGATCGGATTGCATATACAATCCTTGGTAACCCTTTTAACATGGGAGAAAGAGGGAGAGACTTACATGGGGAACTTCATATTGAAAATGAAGGAGAAGAACAAGCAGAGAATGAGTTAACACCAGAAACCACCTTTGGGTTTCCTATTTTGGATTTAGTCCAGAATGTTAATATGAAAAATATCCCACTTTCAACATTACCAACCTTCCATGGGAAAAATAGTGAAGACCCAGATGTCTTTCTTTTTGAGTTCGACATCCTGTGCAAGAGTTATAACTATCTCCAGGATGCACATAAATTGAAATTATTTCCTGCCACCCTGAAAGATTCTGCATTACGTTGGTTCATGAGTTTAGGAGAATACAACATTAGACCTTGGGAAGATATGAAGGAAAAATTTTTAAAGAAGTACCAGGACTATTGCAGAAGCAAGGATTCTCGAAATGACATTTTCAAAATGCAACAACAAGATGAAGAAAGCCTTGAGGATTTTTTAGAAATATTTACTTATACCCTTCAAAAATCTAAATATAATGATCTCCAGGATGAAGCAATCAAGACTCTTTTCTTAAAAGGAGTTTTAGAGGAATATATTGATACTCTCAATTTAATGGCTTCAGGAGACATTTATCAAAAAAACTTTGAAGAAATCAATGAACTTTGTAGAACTTACTCAAGAAGTAAGGGGAAAACTGCAAGAAGTGTGAGAGAACCGGTCAATAAAAATACCAAAGCATCCACATCTGGTGGAGTTACTAGAGTCGAATTGGGAAACCTTTTGGAAAATTTTAAAACAGACATTTTAGGAACAATTGGCTCTCAATTAGACACTTTGAAGATTAAGAGAAAGCAGGAAGAGGAAAACCCTGTCCTAAGCATATTTTTCCCAAAATGCAGAAAAATGCATCCTTTACGAGAATGTCCTTTGGACAATGTTTCTGTATGTGCAATATGTACTAAAAATCATAAAACAGAAGATTTCCCATCCTTACCTGGACTACAAGCAATATTCAAGGGAGGGGAAGCTCCAGGGACTCCATCTGCACCTAAGAGGCCTTGGCAACCTAGAAATCCAAATGCAAATGCATATCAAGAACCACCCCCACAATCTTCCAACTATTATCCACCCTTCTCTCAACAACAACAACATCCATGGAACTGGCCAAATTGGCCTCCGCAAAATGTCCCTTCCCAACCTTGGTACCAGGGATGGAGAGATCTGAATTTTGGGAATAACCAACAGTAGCATGCGGTACCAATTCCCCGGAATCCATGCATGCAGTATCCTCCAAATATGCAATAGTTATTGCCTGGTTTTACTCCACCTTCGTTACCACCCATTCAACAAACCCCTCAGCAGCCTCAAAATCCACCACGTCCTACCATTTTGCCCGCTCAACCCATTCCAAATCCTAACCACAGACCACCTCTACCACTCCATAATGCCGATTTCCATAACTGTCCAACTTACAACATAAACCCTATTTCTATACAAGAAGTACAGTTGAGATCTGGAAAAATTCTAAATAAGATTCAGCCCAGAACAAAAACAGCACCAAGGGTAATTATCCAAGAACATGAAGATGAGTCTATGGATAACTTATCAAATGAGACACCCCTGAAATATGTTATCATTCCAAAACGTAAAGAATCTGAATCACAGCATAACACACAAACTCAGGTTCCCCAAACGCCTCCTTTTCCTGAAAGGTTGCTCATTGAAAACCCGATTGTCCAATCTGAGTTTGACATCATGAATGAACTAAGAAATGTCTGTGTCAAGATTCCATTGTTACAAGAAATTAAATATGTCCCCATCTATGCCAAAACCATCAAAGAACTCTGCATTAAGAAACCAGGTCAGAAACAAAAAGATCCACACACAATACACCTAGTAGGACAGTCATCAAATTGTATTTCTGAAACACCTAAGATGGTAAAGTATGCCAACCCAGGGAACCCAATAGTTACAGTGACTATCAACAATGTTTCTATTGGAAATAATTTAGTTGATCTAGGTGAATCCATTAATATAATGACCATAAACACAGTGGAACTGTTACAACTAAAACAATTCCTTCGCCCTACTCCTACAGTCCTTGAACTTGCTGACAGAACCACTATAAAACCTGCTGGAGTTCTTGATGACATCCTTGTGAATTTAGCTTCGTGGGAATATTCTGTTGACTTCATGATTATTCATTCAAAGGACCCCACAAAAGGCCATCCAATCATTTTAGGGAGACCTTGGTTAGCCACAGCCAACGCTTTCATAGGATGTCATGGTGGGGATATGTTTATCTCAAATGGTATTTCTTCACAGAAACTTACTCTATTTCCACCTTCCCGTCCAGTTACAGAAGAATTAGGGTGGTTGAAGTGTCCCTATTATGAGAATGATGATGAAGAATCTTTATTCTGTGTTGACAAGTTCCACGCACTGCAAGAACCTACAGAGGATGACATTTTAAATCAATTTCTTTCTGTGACAGAAAATGTTGAGTTCCCACAAACCTATCTTCAGTATGATCAAATTTTCAGAGAAGAATTTCAAGAATGAAGTGAGTTATTTTCTTCATTTTCACCATCCATGGTTTTCACTGTTTCTGAACACTCAGGGCCATATACCATTCCAGTAGAACTTAGCCCAGGTAGATGTCTATACATCAACTCTGAATTGAGTCTTAGCCAACAGGAACAAGTAACAAAACTTTTGAAAGAACAGTCTGGGGATTTTGCATGGGAATATAATGACATGAGGGGAGTACACCCTGACACCTGCATTCACCACATCTATATCCAACCAGGGATAACCCTAGTAAGACAACCACAAGAATTGAGTCTTAGCCAACAGGAACAAGTAACAAAACTTTTGAAAGAACAGTCAGGGGATTTTGCATGGGAATATACTGACATGAGGGGAGTACACCCTGACACCCGCATTCACCACATCTATATCCAACCAGGGATAACCCCAGTAAGACAACCACAAAGGTGAATGAATCCAATCCTAAAAGACTTTGTAAAAGAAGAATTACAGAAATTATTAAACGTTGGATTCATCTATCCAATCTCTGACAGCAAATGGGTTTCACCTCTTGTTGTGGTACCCAAGAAAATGACAGGGAAATGGAGGATGTGTGTAGACTTTAGGGAGCTGAATAAGGCAACCCTGAAAGACTATTTCCCTTTACCCTTCATAGATCAGGTTTTGGATACCCTGGCTAGAAAAATATATTTTTCTTTCCTCGATGGATATAGTGGATACAACCAGATCCAGATTGCTCCTGAAGACTAGGACAAGACAACATTCACATGTCCTTGGGGCACTTATGCCTATAAAGTGATGCATTTCGGATTATGCAATGCTCCTGCTACATTTCAGAGAGTTGTCCTTATTGTCTTTGCTGACTTAATTCATGACTATGTGGAGGTTTACATGGATGATTTTACTGTCTATGGTAACACCTTCAAAGAAGCCCTAAGTAACCTAGAGAAAGTCTTGATTCGCTGCCAAGAATCAAATCTATCCCTCAGCCACGAGAAATGTAAAATGTTATTAACTGAGGGAATTGTGTTGGGTCATCATCTGTCTGCTGAAGGAATTAAAGTTGACCCAGCCAAAATTGAGGTGATAGTTAATCTTTCCTCTCCAAAAACCCAGAAAGATGTGAGAAGCTTTTTGGGGCATGCTGGTTATTACTGTAGATTTATTGAAAACTTCACAAAAATAGCCAGCCCCATGTTTAAACTGTTATCAAAAGACACAGAATTTTGTTGGGATGATAATTGTCAGAGTGCTTTTGAGGATTTAAAAGAAAAATTGTCTATGGCACCTATTCTCAGAGGACCAAATTGGTCCCTTCCTTTCCACATTTTAACTGATGCCTTGGACACTGCTTTAGGAGGAGTGCTTGGGCAAAAAGAAAATAAACAGAATTATGCAATCTACTTTACCAGCAAAAACCTTACCCCCCCTGAATTGAACTACACAGTAACAGAGAAGGAATTTTTAGCAGTAGTTCATTCCATCAACAAATTTCGTCACTACATTACTGGATATGAGGTTTTTGTTCACACTGACCATTCCGCTATCAGATTCTTGATGAACAAACCAGTTACTACTGGTAGAATCACACGATGGCTTTTGTTGCTTCAAGAATTCAACATCACTATAGTTGATCATCCAGGGAAAGAGAATGTAGTTGCAGATTTTCTTTCTCGTATTCCCCAAGATAGTACTGATATCCCAGTGAATGATAACTTCCCTGATGGACATTTGTTTGTAGTAGCTATTAAGACCCCTTGGTTTGCAGATACAACAAATTACTTAGCCACATGAATATTACCAGCTCACTTATCACCTCCACAAAAGAAAAGAATTATCCAACAAAGTGCTTACTATTCTTGGGTGGGAAGTGATCTCTTTTATACAAGTCCTAATATGATTATTAGGAGATGTGTCCGGGAAGATGAAATTCCCGATATCTTTCAGGCCTGTCATGATGGGCCATGTGGAGGAAATTTCTCTGACAAGAGAACGACATATAAGGTTTTGCAATCAGGATACTATTGGCCGACACTGTTCAAGGATGCAACGAAATATGTGAGAAGCTGTGATAGTTGTCAAAGGATGGGAAGGCCCACTGCAGCAGACGAGATGCCCTTACGACTACAGGTGGTAATTGAACCATTCGATAAATGGGCACTCGATTTTGTAGGACCCATTGCCCCAATGTCGAGAAAGAAGAAATACATCTTGGTGTGCACAGATTTTGTGACCAAGTGGGTAGAGGCAAAATCTCTATATCAAGCAACTGAGAAATCAGTGGTTGAGTTTATGTATGAAGATATCTTTACCCACTTCGGTGTACTACGAGATATTGTTACCGACCAAGGTGCCCAATTTACTTCCAAATTGATGAAAGAACTCACGGAAAAATAAGGGATCAAACACTGTAAGTCCTCTCCATACCATGCACAAGCCTATGGGCAAGTGGAATCTACAAATAAAGTTCTAGAAGCTATTCTGACTAAGACCATACACTTACATCATAAATATTGGGCTGATAGACTTCCAGAATCTTTATGGGCATACAGGACTACATGGAGAAATACCACTGGCCATACTCCTTATGAATTGGTATTTAGTAAAAAAATTCTCCTTCCCATAGAATTTCAGATTCATACATTCCACCTAGCAGTAGAATTGGGGTTGGATTTAAGTGAAGCACAGAAACAGAGAGTCATGCAACTAAACGAATTGGGAGAAATGAGGCAGGATGCTCTTCAAAGGACCATTCTTGTACAAAATCAACGCAGCAAATGGCATGACAAATACATCAAGAAAAAACATTTTCAACCAGGGCATTGGGCATTACTTTTCGATTCTAAATAAAAAACTTTCAAAGGGAAACTTACAACAAGATGGTTGGGACCTTATGAATTAGAAATTGTTTTTGATAATGGTTATGTCAGGATTAAAACCATAGATGATTCTCATAACTCCTTTGTGGTAAATGGACATCGATTGAAAGTGTATAACAAACCCTTGTCAAAAGATGATTTCTTACAGGAAGTGGCCAAGAAAACAGAACTAAAGATAGTGGGAGAGGAGTCTTCTCCTTCTACTGATCTTTGATCATTTGTACTATTTTAAGATTCTGTAAATAATAGATTTTTAGCAGAAAATAAAAAATAAAAAAAAATCAAATACTATAACAAAAAATAAAAAAATATATATATATATATAAAAAAAAAACCATTTATTTTCTTCTTTTTGGATATGTTGATATTTTTTTTTTTCAGTTTTACAGGTTTTTCAAAGCAAGTACAGAACTAAACTTCATCACTCTCTCGCAACAGGTAAGAAGGTAAGACTATTTTATTTCATGAAATTTTCTTATCAATTTAACTGACTTGTTTTGGAATGAATAAATCTGAGCTTGTTTGCTCCCTTTGACTGCTCATTAAAGTATGAAAGGGGCATTTATCAGGAAGTATTATTCTTTACCAGACCTGGTGAATTATTATGGGAAAGAAACCCCCTTAGAGTCTTCTTTTAGCATTTCCTCAGACTCTCCAAACATGAGGAAGCAATGAGCATGTACTAACTTGGGCTCATAAAATCCACAAGTAAGTGATTACTGTTCCAAAAAAATTATGTCTGCAAGATTTCTATCTGCACTCGTGTTGGATGATGTGGAATACATTAAGGTCCACCTTCCAACAAATCTCACTCCATCGACATCAGCACCTTATCTGGAGGAGAGATTAGAGATTATTTAGTACCCTGGACTCTGCATGCCTCAATGGCAGATGTCCTTGCTAACAACCCTGGGAATACACCAATGTCTCTTGGTTGATAGATCCTATAGGTGAATTGACACCAAGACCTCTATTCGTACCTATTAGTATGTGTTGTAGGTACCTTGAGGCCCATTGACATCACTGGTGGGTCATCTCGCATCGGTTACCAACATTCATTAATGGCCGGTAATCCGATGATTTATGTTTGTGTTCGACTCTAGAACATTCATTCACACAAATTAGAATTGTACCATGGATAAATCTTTGAAGATGTTGAAGACATGATTTCAGTTGATCTTTTTCAGGACAGAACAAAAGCCAAGTTCAGGGATCATCATCAGATAATTTGTTGTTATAAACAGGAATTTTTTCTCAGCAGGATATTATTGGTTCAAATTTCTCTGCAGATTTCTGATTGTTTCATCAGTACCAATCAGTACCAGCACAGAATCCATCAGCTACAGTGGTCATCAATTACAATTTTTGCGCCCTCCAGATCCCTAATTGACTTCAAAAGAAAAAAATCTATAGCAAGAAATGCATAACAAAGGGGATAGGTAATTTAACTCAGGTACGCTTAGTTCATGTTGATTTATTGTATTAATTTACATATTAATGGTTTGAACTGAGGATGCTTTGTTTACTCCATAATGTTTCATCATACCCATGATCTGTACCTAATGAACCAACCCACCTCAACATTTCATATCATGAAAATGCACACTATTACCTGAGCTGAGTTCGACATGACCCGTATATGATAACACTCTGCACTCATGTATGACTATCATCATTTTCCTACACCCTATCGATCCCCACGACAATTCAAATGTTCTCCTATGATTTTTCTCCCGACTACTTCCTTCATCACACTCTCTTCCCTCGTCGCCCTCATCTAAATTTCATTGCTCAACTATAGACCTTCCCTGTGCTATCAAATAAAATCATGGTGGCAAATCGTCATGAACCATAGACATATGTGGACTTAGAGGCTCTTCCAGAGTATGAGACCACCAGAGACATTTTTCAGAAGGTAGGATGGGAGCCGTTTCTCAAGAAATTCGATGGATATAATGATTCAATTACGCTTCAGTTCACTCTGCATTTTCAGGGTGGGATCGCTAAAGTGGGCGAGCTCGTGTTCGAAGTCACAGAACAATTTATTTCAGAAGCAATTCAACTGCCCACCACTGGTCAGAGATGGACAAAGGGTTAGCCTGTTGACAAGAAGCTCTGCACACAGCTTCTGAAACCACAGTACTGGAAAACACAGTGGTCAGAGGGGACATCGTGGTCATGGTTAGAGCCACAATGGGCTCAGTTGCTAGCTATCCTCCAATGTTACCTCACTTGCGAAGGACGATACACAATCGTATTTCCCTTCCATGCCCGACTTCTGCTACATTTCAAAGGTAATGATCTGCTGAACATACCCTTCTTTCTATTGAAAAGTTTAAAGAAAATGGCAGAACAGGTTAAAGAAAATGGCAGAACAGGTCCGAAAGGCCAAATATTTTCGAGGAAGTCTATTTCATTTTGGTCTCGTTAAGATATTGATTAAGTCTGCACTGTCCAAGAAACAAGAAACTTGGGATATGTTCACTGTAAAAACCCTATCCTCTGACAAGTCCAAAGATAGAAGTGTTAAGCTTGCTCCCCCACAGAAGAAGCTGAACTCTAGGAAAAAGAGGGTTAAAACCCTGACCAAAATCTGTGACGACCCTAAGAACATACTAGATAGCACAATTGAAGCCAATGCTGGAAACCCTGATTCAGAGCATTCATTTGATGCCCATGGGTCTGATGGAGTGGAAACCAATTATGAAACTGTGAAGAACACTACTCCTACAGAGGAAAACGTTGGAATTCCGATATCTTCCCCAGCTGCTATGAACATTATTGACATGGAGGAACTGGCAGAGTTGACTGACAAACCTAGGAGAAATCCAAAACGAAGATGTAAAAGCACATTGTCAGATATGGATAACTCTGTGCCCAGTTACCCACCACAGAAGAGGTTAAAAAGTGTGGATGATCATGAGGAGGCTCCAGAGCCCTTTGAAATGACTTGGACTCTTTCTCAATTAATTCGAAAAGTCCGTAAAGTGGATCGGCCAACTACTGAGCCCAAAGAAATTGAGCAGGATGAGCCAATTTGAATGCCCACAGATACCCTTGCTCGAACATATCAATAGTTCACTCCTGAAATTACCCCAGTTGACTATTCTGATCCAGTTGACACCCATGATCAAAGTCCAGATGAGTTCACTCATGCATCCAGTCCTCAAACACAGCCAGGACATGATAAAACATTTGAATCTTACTGTGAAATTTCCTCCAGTAAATCCTTGAGACCAATGGTAGCCAGACTAGAAAGCAGGAATAACAGGTTGAAAGAGAAGCTACATGAGTACACTGTATTGGATCGACATATCAAAACAAAGAATGAACTCATGAAAGTCAGGCAAACTCATTTCTTGTCCAAAATTGAAAGATTAAAACGAAAGAATAAGGGTTTTTTCCAGAGGATCAGGAGATTGCAGAAGACTGCCAGGAAGCATATCATCATCAACTGAGTCCTCAAGAAGGAAATCAGAAACTTGAAGAAACATGAGAAGTTACAAATGTTGGTTGCAGCTGCTACAACGCTCTGATGAATCTCAGTTTTGACTTTTTGACTGCCTGAGGACAGGCAAAGACTTCAGTTTGGGGGAATGTTAGTCTCTAGTTTTGACTATGTTTTTGCCTACATCATATTAAACAGACCTCCATTTCTATACCTAGTACCACCCCTTCTAGCCTTGTTATGACACATTTGACATCTCTTAACCACTAAATGGGGCTACTCAAGGTATTCTTACGTTTCAAGTCATTTTTATGTGTTTTGATACTTTAAATTAATATTGAAACTAATGTGGCATGAGTTAGGTACTATTTCTATTTGAAATAGGATTTGCCAGTACCAGGTACCAGCTCACACCCAGTGGAGATACCAATGAAGATGCTAAAGATCCGCGTGATATGGACAGAGTGGTAGACAGTGCGATTTCCATGATAGATTGAGTCATCACTCATATGTTGATTCAAGGCGAGATTATAGAACTGAGTTGTTAATACTTCATGACTCACACTTCGTGACACTGCGTGTCATGAAGATGTGAAGACCGTTTTTAACTGATTCTGAGTTATTTTCGGATCTGGGATCCATTTGAATTAATGTATTTTGTTTTAAACTATTTTTGAGGAGGATCTATATAAACAAAGGATCGCTCCTAAGAAACGTTGGTTATGTTATGCTATGATATACATTTATGCTAATACAATCTGATTATGCGTTATGTTACTTTGTTGTTATATGACTTGAGTTATTTTTCTGAGTAAATGGAGCGTGGAGAATGAACAGTGTTTGCGTAGAATGATCTGAGTAGTTATGGTTTTACTTTCGGAGATTGCACCTCTTGGTTGGGCCCGCCAACAGGTTCAAGTCGCTGCTTTTCTCTGTATTAGAGTTAGTTTATTTCATTATCTTAGGATTTGTATGCATGTTAGCTTATTTTAGTTTGGGAATTAACTTGTTGAGATTCTTGCTTAATCGTCCTTCAACTGTATCGTTTCCAGCATATTAATATCTTCTACGTTGATGAATGTTGAAAGCATGGTTGATTCCTGTAGGATTTAAAGCATGAATTAGATTTGCTCTGTTTCCAGTTTTCAATCTGAACGTAGATTAAAGTGAATGCAAGTTTGAATTTACTTTTCTTT
>JASDQU010100579.1:213791-224452 GCA_032191745.1 Picea mariana | reverse complement strand
TATATATATATATATAATTTGTAATAAAAAAATGTTACCAAGTTTAAAATACATATTTTTTACATTCTGATCTTTATAATTCTTGATATACCTTACACATTTTAGTTGAGCGTTCAGCCCATGTTCCACTAATACATATATGTAGGGAAGTTAGAATGCAGATTTGGAAAGGTAATATGGTGTGTCAAAATTGGATCTAGGTAAGGTGAACATTACAAGGGTAAATGACTTTTAATGTTATTATGATAGAAGCACTGAAAACTAAATTTAAAGATAAAGTGGTAGAAGCTAGTGCCAATTCAATTAGATTCAAATAGTAGGGGTAGAGCTTTGAGTTTAAGGGCATTGCCAAAAACAATATTGCTAGTGCCACAGAGAATGGAATATCCAACGAAAATTAAGGATGACAACTCTAATACAGTAAGAATGGAGGATTAATAGACATAGACTTGAATCATTCCATCATGGGTCTACTAAAGGAAAGAGACCTTGTTTTAATGAAAGTGATAAAATCACCACTTTGATTGAAAGATTCACTGGAGAAATAAATGTGGGGAAGAACTTAAGATAGTCACAACTCAAGTTCATCAATATACTATAAGGAGATGGTCAAATCTAATCTCGAAGATCAAAAGTGTCCCTCTATTTTGACTAGTGTAAAGAAGAAAATCAACATTGCTAAAATAAGAACAAACTCTCATGTGTTGCATAGTGAAACTAGGCGTTGAACAATTCCCAAAACATCGTGCATCGAAAGAATCTATCATCTTCTTAACACTAAGAGGGTTGAAGATTAAAATCACTTCCTCTTAGAGTGTCTTGTGTATACCCAAATTAGATCACAATTCCAAAATATTTGTCACAATATCGACCTTCCAACACAGAGGGGTACTCCCTGATACGAGGTCCCAATTAGACTACACATCGTTTGGATTAGGAGACCCATCTAGATTCTGGCCCAGATGCCATTACTGGATTGGGGGGTGAATGAATGGTTTGAATGCAAGGGAAAAATGCAAATGCAATCCAAACTATTTGTAGAAATAAATTATAATCTACCCTATCCTAGCTAGGAGTAACTAAAAGTAACTAATAAGTAGTTGGGAATGTTAGCAATCCCTTTGATAACTCCTTCCAGATAGTTTTTAAAGAGAAACGAGGTTAATAACACATGCATATAAAGGCATAACCAGATTAGTCTAAGCTACACAATCACATGCATAAACTGCTCATCATCTCATGATAATTAATAAGAGAAAAAAGACAAAACTTGCAGGAAATTTATGTTCACGTAAGAAAAGTCTATAAGTGAAACACCATTCTTACAACATTTACAGAGAGCCCAACAAATTACTTGAAATAATTCAAAGTAAACTCACTATCAACAAACAACATTTCTCTCCAACATAATTGGCCCTGAGGGCTTCTCAATATTATTTCAGAAAATAATTCTCATAAATTACAATGGTTGAAGAGCCCCTTCAAAATGGGTCTCTTCCTTTACATATAGTGTCTTTAGTAACTACCTATAGGGGTTTCTTGAATTATGCAATAAGTAGTTACATGTATTTTCATCTTCCCTTTTCAACTATTTTGACATGTGTTATAATAAGTACAAAATTGAGTATGGGTGACAAAAAGACAAAATAGAAGGTGGTTGTGAGTAATTTTGAATTGGCTATTATGTCCCCTTCATTTTTCCTTATCCTTCATGTGGGCTTCTCAGATTTCATGTTGTCTAGAAATGGAGACAACTTTGTGGAATAGTAGTGACTCCAGCGCAATCTCATGAGCTATTGAATTATGCGATAGGGTCTTCATGTCTCTTGTCAAATTGATCATGAAAGCCTGAATCATATTCTATGTTCGAGGTAGCTTCACGAGATGATCCGACATAAGGTCTATTGTTACCTTGGTTGCAACCATGACATATGTTTTCCTCTTCTTCATGTTTAACGCAACCTCTGAAAACCTATGCTCATTAGTCTTCATCTTCCTGAGTTCTTCAATTTGGGGCATATGTCTTTTTTGTGCTAAGATGTGTGCTTCCTCGTGAAGTTGTGCACATATTAGTAGTGAAATATTTAAGCCTTTTTTCCACATTTTCCCTGGCTTGTTGGAAATTGTCGAGAACAACATAATCAATCTTTCTCTCCCATTTTGATATGTGGGACAACTGTGATGGGGCATATGGATTTTCATCGATCCACCACTCCATCTCATTGAGACCTCTAATGGCATCAAACTTCATGTTCTTGGCTTGTGTTTTGTTATGCTGTGCCATAATCTATGTTGCTAACTGTTGGAAAACTTGCAGATTCACATACATATCAGCTGCCATTTCATAAAGTTTTGTCCTAACTTTCTTGGCACACAGTCTGAACTCTTTAATACATTCCTTGTCCTTTTTTATACACCTAAGCTCTTCCTCCAGCTCCTTGATCCTTTCATCCTTTTTCTCATTTTCGCGCACCAAGTCTTTAAGATTTTACTTTGATGCCAATGTGAAGGTGACATCGACCAAAGTGATCGAAAGTAGATCCTTTCTGACATTATCTGTCATGGTGGTTTCTGTAATCACCGATAGTGGATCCTTCCCAGTCATTGGGAGCTTCCTGGTCTGTTGTTGCAATATCTTGCTAGAATCTTTATTGAACCTGAAAGTGTTCAAATTGGTAACCATGTGAGTCTTGGAGGGTGTGAACAATCCCATTCCTAGTTCACCTAGTGGAAAGTGTCCTCCCATGAGTGGGATTTTAGTCGATGAACCTGAAATGTTCGTGTCCTTGGGGGATGTGGCGTTGTTCTTTCTTCTTCATATTTTTTTACTTGTTCCTCTGTTGCTACCTTTTCAACTGATTTTTATTTCGTGGCTCTATTCACTGCTGCCTCTGTGTTTTCTACTACCTTAGCTTCAATTGTTTCTTCTTCTTCTTGTCTTTTCTGCTCAACTTCTTCTTATTGTCTTTTTTGCATGGTCCAGGAAAGTCAAATATAAGTTGGTACATGTTAATATTATGGTAGTTGCGGGAGGTATTAACCTCCATGTGTAACCTTTGACTAGACTAGAATATTTCAGAAGCCAGAGAAATCCTAAACGGATGTGTAAAAACCCTATAAGACAAGTTGGCTCAGTAAAATAATTAATATTAAAGTATTAGCTTCTAGAAGGACAAGTCAGCCCAGAAAGGTGATAAGAACCACTATAAATAGGAGGCACTTGATCTCATTTGTACAAACTTCACTCACTCTCTCAGAAAAGTATAGCGCAAGTTTGGAGTTGCAGTTGCAAGAAAGGAAGGTGCATCTTCTGGGGGGATTCTTGGTCTCTCTCTCTGGCGCTATCTAGCCTAAGATATGTGCCCTACCTTTTAGTATCTATTGGTGGTATTCTTGGTGACATCTTGGAGTATATTGGTGGGTTTTTTGAAGGTGAAAATTTTCGGAAGAAGTGCAACTACAACTGCTGCAGTTGAGTATTGTTCTTTTTATGTGGTTGTGGGGACTCTCTCTCTCTTGTGCGCTACCCTTGGAGGAGGTGCGCTCTCCTTGTATTGTGTTGTTGTTGTAGTTGGATGGTGTTTTCTATTTCCATCTCATGCTACTACTGCAACTAGGGTTTATCTATTGGTTCTAGTGCGGCTTTCCAGAATCATTCTATCTAGCAAAGGTTAAGGTGCTCGAGGGTGGTTGCATGCTTATGGTTGGGTGACAATAGTGATATTGTCTATGGTTAAAATGAGAACATCAAATTTTTTAACAGGTTATGGGCTCACACTACCTTCAGAATAGTCTAACCATTGGAAGGAAGACCGACAGTTCTTTGTCAATCTCGTTATAACACTAGTTGCAGCTGCACCTAGGGTTTCTGAGCTTGCAGCGGAAACAATTCCTAACCTAAATTCTTGGGCACTTTCAGTGAAGAATTGGACCTAATTTTTGGGTATTCTAGTGCACCCTCTGGTGCCCTCAACCAGAAAAAACATCAATTTTGAGTTCTTGATCAAATTCAAAGTCAAAGTTTGATTGGTCAAAGTCAAAGTCAAAGGTTGACTTTTGGTCAAAATTGATTTTTGTGGTCAAAGTTGAAATTTCAGGGTTTCTAGGTTGTTCTAATCATTGAACCTTTTTTATTAAGTTTCTAACCTATTCTTGTCAAGATGGTATCTAGTTTCAGATTAGAAGACAAGTTTAACGATGCTACAAATTTCAAAGGTATGCACTTGTATATGCTTTTTAGGTTATATCATCCAACAAAGAATGAGTGTGTTTGTAGGCGATGTACAAGAGACCTTGTCCAAGCAGTGATCTCGGATTCGGTACATTTGGAGGAACAACCGCACCCTCCCTAGCAACTGAGGCTCCATGTTCCAGGTTTGATTGATCAAATTGTTAAGTTTTAATTTGCACATATCAAGTTTGATAGTTGCTACAGTACAAATAAACACTATAGTTGTGACAACAATATTTGAAAGGTTCTATTATTGCTAGGTATGCTTGGTTGCATGTAAGTACTATTGATATAGATGTTTATTGCACTTATTTGCAAAATGAACTAACATTTCCTCTAGGAGATATTTCTTGTTTTTTTTCCTGGGCAGGTCACCTTGGTAATTCTATGATGACTTGTTGGGCCCTTTGTTTTGAGGAATAGAAGTTGTGCAATTTTCTTAGGAGTTGGACAATGAACTAAAGGAAGAAACAAAAAGCGGTTGGAAGGACAACACAACATCAATTTTGAAGAAAGAAGTTGCAACAAGATCAAGAAGAAGAGAGAAATCTCAGGTTCTCAACCAACCTAGATCATATTATACATATAGGGGATCAATATGATTGTAAGGGGCTGCTAGGTTGCTGGGGTTGTTGTTGTTGCTAGAGTCATTGTTGTTATCATTCATGTTGTTAGTTTAGACAAGTTCTGAGTTTTGGGTTAGAAACCAGACTGATAACATAATAGAGTCATATAGTACTGTAATGTTGGGAAGAGCAAGGGACTCAGATAACCTTGTCTCAAAGTAGTACAAAGTACTTTCTATGATCTTTGGCATGACCTATTATATCTGTAACTCAATCTCATCTTGTATTTTGAGAAGAAACATATTATTTGATAATACAGTGGGAGACCCAAACTTTCTGAATATATCTTGTGTATTTAGTCTTCTGATTCTCTTGAATGCTACTATGTATTATATTTTATGTTTGATATGTTTAATTGCTTCCTTGTGAATGGAAATGCAACTTTGTTTCTTTATTCTCAGTTAGGAAATGTTCAAAACTGATACAGGTTTAATCTATCTTGCGCAAGACTAACATGAATATTGATGCTTCTGAGATTTGTCTAAGTATTCTCCTTACCCTTCCCTCTCTTTCTCGTCTCGTTTTCACTTCAGGTGAGACTTCTTCCCTCTCGAGAAGATGAAAATGCCAACGCACTAGATTACATCGATACCTTTTGTTGGTCACTGTAAGAGGAACCTGGTTTGATGACTTTTGCACCAACAAAATGGTTCTGTTGCCAAAACCTATGTTTTAAAAGGCAACCTGTAAGGAGGATGCTTCCACGGGTCTATAGATATAATGTTCACCAATGGTGGGAACGAAATTGTGATGTCTTTATATGGAAGGAAGCAGAGTTGTGAGGTAAAAGCGTGAACACTACAAGATAATTTGTCTTTTATTCATACAGATCGAGTGACCAGTATGAGATATTCTGGGTAAAATTCCTGCAAGAACTGTTCCATCGGATAGATCAGATACAAGAAGCTCCATAATTCCAAGAACATTTCAAGAATGCCTATACTTGGGACATAGAGAAGATCGCAACACTTCATCGGTTGGATCACCCGATTACGTGAGAAGTCAATTTTTGGGTTAACATGACTCTGGAAGGATATATCATTGAATTCACAGCTGAGAATCACCAATCTTTTTCACAGGAAGAAGAAATTTTCAATAAAGGTACATGCGGGGGACTGTTGAGGGAAATTCCCCTGTGGATCAAAGCATTCTTGATGTAGGAGGGGATGATAACTATTCCCTCAACTGAGATGGAAGCCTAAACACCTACGCTTAGGGTAGGGTGATTTTGGGGTAGGATCATGACCTAAGAAGGGGAAAGGGTTCTTTGACAAATGGGGGAAGATAAAGAAAAGAAAACAAGAAACGAGAAAGCTTTGAGGAGAGCCGCTATAGTTGAGAAGTGGTGGCGCGAAAAGGTAAATAAAGAAACAAAGCAGTCTGAGGTGTTGTGGAAGGAAATTGGATCAAGAGGAACAAATGAAAGAAAGAAGGAAGAGTTGAGGAAGGTAAGAAGAAAAGAAATATTGGCCAGTCTAAGATTACAGTAGAGAGAAGCATAGAGAGAAAGGAGTCCCTAGGTGGGTGGATGAGAAGAGGAGTGTGGAGAAGTAATGGAAGACAAAGCAGGTCTGGACCTTGCGAAAGACCAAGAAGATTCATCCCCGATGTTAGGAAACATCGGGAATTAGGCCGAGAAATCTTCTCTAGAAGAAGAAAATGAGACCCCCCAAATCAAAGAACCCCTCCCAGAAGTCAATGGAACCGGCCCCAAATCACGTGTTCCCTAGGTATATTCTATAATTGTGGTAATCCCTATACCACATACTTATGCTACTTCTATTACATTGCATCTAATCAGTCAGTCTCAGTTTATAAGCGTAAACGTTGGGAGGATATTGGGATCCCCTGGCCTTTCACAACTAGGACCGTTAGGTTTCATTTAAATAGGAACAATAAGACCCATAATGGCTGGAAATATGGGATGCTTGATCACCCGATACCCATAGTTCTGGGGTAAAGGAGACAAGGACATAGAGAAACATTGGTTCTTATGTGAAGCCATCTTGAGATCCAGAGGGACTATCAATGCAAACAAGTTAGTAGAGTTTCATACTACCTTGAGGGGTCATGCCCTCAAATGGTACATGAAGGCTATTGAACCAGGGGTGCAAGTACAAGCATTCACCCTTGGCCAAGTTTGTTTGAAGTTCATCACCGAATTAAAACTACCTCAGTCAGAGCAATAATATCTCTCTAAGTTGTGTGAGATTCAACAAAGGGAAGGAGAATCTTCCTAGGAGTACAAGAAATTTAAAGATGCTATTGGGAGGTTAGCGCATCCAATTCACGAAGATCACTAGAGGGAATGGTACATTCAAGGATTAATTCATTTGACAATAATTCCTTTAACACAATAATGGATAGCCACCTTAACAGGTGCCTTAGAACAATCGATGAAGATCGAAGCCATGGTAGGTTATCCAGAGAGTCTGAGTGTCACCAGACCTCCAGTGGATGCAAATTTGTCGCAACTCCAGGGATACATATCAACACTAATGGAGAAGATTCAATAATTAACCATACCAAGACCATGATGACCTCAGGTTTGGTGCATAGGATGCTGCATAGAAGGGCATCTAAAAAATGAAGGTCCACGCATGAGGGGAATGGGAACTCCTCACAACTCAATGGGACCCTCTCCAGGACCAACATGAGGAGTTGCGCAAGTATCTGTGACTTCACCATTCCATGCACCAGGGCTATACCATACCTTTACAGACACTCAAACATCTCAACGAGATGAGTATTGTGAGATTTGTCGGACACATGGGCATGCGCCGAGGCAGTGTCCTTTCATGCATAAGTACATGACTACACCCAATACAATACATTGCGAGTTCTGTGCATCTACAACACATGCCACAAATCAATGTAGAGTGCTATAAGTGTTGGACGACAGACTAGATCGGACAACGTTCATAATAAATGAAACCCCCCAAGGACCTATAAGAGGCCAGGGAAGTGGGGTTGGAGGTGGATTCAGAGGAGGGAGAAATGGAGGAAGAGGGCCAAGTAGATTTTACAACTGTAACAAACAAGGTCACTTAGCCAAAGACTGCCCTCACCCAAGACGACCATGGTGCTCTCACTGCAGAACTAATGGGAATGCAACCGAAGACTTCTCAGAACTAATCACAAAGTGGGAAGATTAGGTTCGTCAACAAGGAGATAACTTCATAGGCTTGGAACTAAAAAGAGGAATCGAGGGACAACTACCTAATATCAACATCATTACTCACGGAGGAGCAAAAACTAGTGCAAATGTCAACAATCAGCCCAAGATTCAGAAAGCAGTTCCCAATGATGGCAGGTATGACCCTTTGAAACATAAATTGTTCTTCAAAGATGCAATAAAAGTATTTAAGAGTATCCCTGCTCTAGAAATAGAGGAAAATTCCCCTAATTTCACCGTTCAACCTAAACTTATGCAAGCCCTTACATCACCATCGGCACCTAGAAACACTATAATTCCAAAGAGACACCTTGAGCAGTCTCAAAGTGTAATCATTATTTGGTTTCAATTTTTCTTTGATATCCTAGGGGATGAAAAACTTACGGAGAAGTTGCGCAACACCTTATACCTAATACTGGGAAATGAGGGAACCCCAAAAGCCATAGTAAGGACCAACCTCCCTGAGAAAAATACCTAGAGAATACAAAGAAGAAAGGTGAAAAAAGGAAAATAATTTAGGTTAGAAGCCCAACTAGATGATTTTGAAATCAAATATGTCATGCTATATTTGGGATTTGATGTTAAAATCCTACCCAAAAAGACCTAGGAATCTTTGGGAAAACCTTAGTTAGTATATTCCCTCATGTAGCTGAGAATGGAAAACTAGTACTGCATTTTTCCAGTAGGAAGGATGTAAAATGTAGAAATAGATGTTGCGGGAGTTAAAACCACAGTCGATTTCGAAGTAATTGAAACCATGGGAGATAAGGATCCCTACCATGCTCTTCTCAGAATTGATTGGGCATACAACAACTATTCTATCATCGATCTAAAGAGGGACACAATGATGTCTGAAGTGGATGGGACAAAATTAGTTCAACCCTTATATCCGTACTGAGGGCCTATATACAATGAACTAGTGGACAACAATATGGAATCATATTCTCTTGACCAATTATACACCATAACAACAAGAACAAGACCAGACTACATAAATCCCACTACAGATGGATCGGTAAGTTGGAGAAGCATAAAGTCTGCTGACAAGGATTCAGAATTAGCATTTGACAGTTGGAAACAAGGCTCTTATGAATGTTTTTCAAGATGATGTGCAACTGTCAGAGAAACTATATGGATTGGAACCGAGGTCAGAGAACACCCAACATATGATGGTACCTCAGAGGTACACAAGTTTCTCGCCAGCATGGAAGAGAAAATAGTGACGGATCAAAGGATCTTTGTTATTAACTGAGCCTTGCAAGATACCCCTGCTAGATTGTGGGTCAATGATAAAGCCTTGATTATGGAGTGGGAATATGTGAAGCAAGATATCTGATGATGATTCCAAAGTAGGGATCAACTGGAAGAAGAGATGAATATAGATTTTCAAGATGTGCAACTATTCAATGGACGGTCTGACCCTAAAGTGCATATTGAGCATTTCTTAAAGCAGTGACAAGTTGCAGAATTACCCTCTCACCTATGCGTTCAGGTATTTCTCCATTCGCTGGGTCCAATCCCAAAATCCTAGTACATACATGAATAGACCAGAAGGAAAACACGTTGTTGGCAGACCTTACAAGACCAATTTTTCAAGGACTTATCCTTTACAAGTAAGTACCCTGAGCTTAACACAATCCTTCAAAGAATTAGAGAAATACTTTTTACTGACATTTTCAAAAAGAGATCAAGTCCAGTAGTATGTGTTGACCATGTTCGATTGCTTCAGTCCAGTCTAAGTCATGAATCTAATAAGATACATGTATCTTGCTGCAAAGTCGAGAAAGACCTAGAAAAAACCGATGACTTAGAAGAGCTTAGAAACTTAACTATTAAAGAAATAGAAGGCAGTAGAGAGATTCAAAATACTATACCTAGTCACACCAATAGATCCTATAACCATCCAATGAAGTTTCAGAAAATTAATATAGGGAGTACAAAGCATCCTAAGATAGATTCCATAGGATATTATTGGGATGAGAAGACTATGAATGAAGTGCATAACTTGTTGTGGGAGTATGAGGACTTGTTCCCAAAAACGTTTTCAGAACTGAAAGGTATAAAAGGATCCATGGGAGAAATGAAAATCGAGTTAAAACCTAAATCAAAACCCATGAAGCATAGACCATATTTCCCTAATCCTAAAATAAAAGAGAAGGTCAAGAAGGAAGTGGAAAAAATTCTTGCGGTGAGACTTATTTTCTCAATCGAAGAAGCATAGTGGATTATCCCCATAGTTATCAAGAGAAATAAAGATACAGAAAACATTCAGGTCTGTGTGGACTACAAAAGTTTGAATTCTACATGGGTGCATGATCCATTTCCAACACCTTTAAGTGACAAAGTGTTAGATCAAGCTATGGGAAAAGAATATTATTCATTTACAGACGGATTCTTAGGATATCACCAAGTCATAATTGCAGAGGAAGATAAGAAGAAGACCACATTCATAACTGAATGGGGGTCATTCGCATACAACGTAATTCCCTTTGACTTAAATAATTCCCCTATAGTCTTCTCTCGGATCGTAATAACAAAATTTTGAGAGTTCATCCACAAGTTTGTAGAAGTCTACATGGATGACTGGACAATATACATCCTGTTTAAATACCATGTAGGGATACTCCGG
>JASDQU010100579.1:182632-195081 GCA_032191745.1 Picea mariana | reverse complement strand
GTTAATGAATTCAATATCTAAAACTTAAGGAAAGCATCATGTTCTGGTGTGTTTTGTTCTAGATCTAGGTGGATCTAGGGAGATCAGTTAGTGTCCGCACCTATCGATTTGTCCGATAACACCTTGCCACTACCGATTCTTTAGACTTAGTCTTGCCCTATGATGAGGAGATTATAGAGGCAATGACTAGTCCGGAGAGACCCTGGGATGATCTCCATCACAGATCTTATTTCTTCCCAGAGTTTAGAAGAATAGAGGCAGGTGAATTCGTGTTGACTATGACTGGAGATAGGTCTTGTCCTATTAATCCTATGGCTACGCATATAGTTTATGCTGAGGGTAATATGGCAACCATCACTAAAACGATACCTATTTATATCTCCAGAACCCCTAGCGTCATGGAGAATGTATTGATCAGAGCGAAATGCTCCCCTGAGGAGATTAAGATCTATACATATTTATTTAAGTAATTCTGCGAAATTTTTTCCTGGTCTTACGAGGAAATGCTAGGCATTGATCCAAGAATCGTCGAACATGAAATAACGACTTATCCTGATGCCAAGCCGGTCCGACAGAAGCTTCGTTCAGTGAATCCTCAGAAAGAAGCAGTTATCAAGGCCAAAGTAGATAAACTTCTAAAAGCCGGTTTCATCTACCCCATTCAGTGGGTGTCAAATGGGTGTCAAATCCTGTTCTAGTCAACAAAAGGTAGGGAACAATTTGCGTATGTATGGACTTTCGTGATTTGAACAAGGTCTGTCCAAAGGATAATTTCCCCACCCCATTCATTGACCAGATTGTTGATGAGTTTGCAAGTTGTGACGTGTTTTTTTTCATGGATGGTTTTTCGGGATACAATCGGATACAAATTAAGACTGAAGACTAACATAAAACAACTTTTATCTATCCATGGGGTACATTTTCTTATCAAAAGATGCCTTTTGGCCTGAAGAATGCCATAGCCACTTTTCAAAGGGCCATGTCTTTTGATTTCCACGACCTAAAACACTTAGTCGGGGCTTATCTTGATGATTTAGCATCATGATATTGTAAAAGATTTGATCATCCCATGCACCTCCGACTAATCTTTGAGCGATGTCGCTACTATCAGAATCGCTTGAATTCAAACAAGTGCAATTTCTGCGTGACGTCGGGTCATTTGTTAGGTTTCATAGTTTCAACAACAAGGATCATGGTCGATCCTCTGAAGGTTGAGGCGATAGTTTAGTTTCCTCCCCCATGCACAGTCCCTTAGCTTCAAAGCTTACAGGGTAAAGCAAATTTTCTTCGGTGTTTTATCGCAAACTATGCCAAAATCACTAAAGGGTTCATGTGTTTACTGAAGAAGGGAGTCCATTTCCATTGGGACGAAGCTGCTCAAAACTCTTTTGAAGAATTGAAACGTGTCCTCACGTCTTCCCCTCTGCTCTGACCTCCGAATTATAATAAATATTTCTTATTATACTTAGTCGTTGCAGAGTCGACCATCGGTATGGTCTTGGTTCAAGATAACGATATGCTTGAAGATCATGTGATTTATTACCTGAGGTGAGGCCTAGTTGGAACATAACTCAACTATTCCCATGTTGAGAAGCTTGCATTGGAGGCAGTACATGTTGTCCAATGGTTTTGTCATTATATTCTGCTTCATAAGACCATCTTCATTGTTGTTGTGAATCCATTTCAATACGTGTTGACATGATGTGTCATCGGTGGAAAGATCAGTAGATGGATCATTATCCTAAAGTAATTTTACTTGGATTTTGTTTTCGTGAAATCCAAAAAGGCATTGGTCTTTGCGAAACTTATCTCGGAACTTTCCATCGAATTAGGTGATGTTACGCCCAAAGAATCATTGATTAAAGGAGATATTTTTCTGATTTCCTCTTTGGACCCCTGGTATGGAGATATACTAGTATATCTCCATACTTTGAATTTCCCCACCTCTGCTTCTCACGATGAGATTCGACGTATACACCATCAGGCAAAAAACTATCTCATACTAAATGACACTTTCTAGACATACTAATCAACAAGAAACAAGACGAGAAACTTGGACATTCAGTCTACAGAAAACACCCACACCAAAAACTACCTTCACACCAGGTCCCATCATCACCCCAACCAAAAATTAGGAGTTCTTAACACCTTATCCACAAGATCCATAAGAATTTCAGATAAAGAACCCCTAGAACAAGAGAAATATCATCTTCACAAAGTCTTCAAGAGCATAGGTTACAAAGAAAAACAGATTAAGAATGCAATGAAGAAATCTCTAGAAAGAGAAAATAACATACCTCAACAACGAAACAAACAAACCTTGAGCCCCACTGCCTACCTACCTTACATCCAAGGAGTTACTGATAAAATTGTTAAAATCCTAAAAGAGAAAGATATTAAAACCTCATTCAGACCGATTGATACCATCAAACAGAAAATGAGATCAGTAAAATACAAACTTGACCAACTTAATTGCAAAGGAGTTTACAGAATAGAGTGTTCATGTGGCAAATGCTACATCGGAGAAACATGCCACTCCTTTCACACCAGGATCAAAGAGCATGGTGTTGACATTAAGAATGAACGAACCCATACCTCAGAATTAGCCGAACACTCTCTCACAACAAAGCATCATGTACGCTTAGAAGACACCAAAATCTTAGCGAAATAAGACCACCTCCTTAAACACCGAATTAGGGAAGCTATTGAAATCATTAAGAATACCAACAACCTAAACAAAGACAACGGCCTGGAGATGAGTGATAGTTGGATCCCGCTCATTCGAGAAAGAAGACAATAAAAATATTTTTCCCCAGGACTTAAGAACCTCATCTCTAAAGTTCTAGGTCTTAACCCATTCTCTCCCCCAGACCTTTAATTAATCATCCCTATTTAATAACTAAAAATAATAGCTAAATTAACTTAATTAATACCAATTAATTAATTTCTTACCTTAATCTCCTATAATTATGTAAACATTATTAAATTATTTCTAATCTAATCCTAAACTAACATTATTAATATTAATTTCACTACCTATTCAATTTATAACTAGTTGCTTAACTTACTTAAATAATACCAAATTAATTAATTTCATCTCCTAAAATTTGTAAACACCATTAAACTTACTCTAATCTAATCCGAAACTAACTTTATTAAGATTATTATCACTACCTTTTATATTAAAACTAATTACCACCTAAACTAGCATATAACCTTAATGATAAATTAATTAACAAATCATTCACTTAAATATTAATTAACAATTATCTTATTTTAGAAAGAATTTTAAATTTTTTTTAGCAAACCCTAGGGTTTCGCCCAGCCAACTTTAGGCCTCCTCCAGCCGAATTTAGGTTTCTCCCCTCCACTTTAATATTTATTAGGGCTCCTCTCTTTGTTTTTCCTCTGGATTTTATGTCCTAAAGATGGATCCTGTTGTGGATCCGAAACGTCGACATGTAATAATGAATACTGTGGTTCTTCTGAACATTTATGAACAAAACTCCCACCACAGAAATATTAATTCTCAGACACTTTGTATCGTCGAGGTGTAGATTGCATCCTTCGTTGATGCCTCATCCATGAAGAAGCGGAACTCATTCTTAACGACTGTCACACTGGAGCATGTGGTGGCCATTTTTCTGGGTTGGAAACAACCCAAAAGATTCTACGAGCCTGTTACTTTTGGCCGATACTAATCAAAGATTGTGTTGAATAGGTCAAGAAGTGCCACCTGTGTCAAATATTCTCTCGGAACATGAGGGCACACCCCGCTCCCATGTTTCCCGTCATTACTGTTGGTCCCTTCACCAAGTGGGGGATTGATTTTACTACATGCCACCTAGCTTCATCCATGGGGCATCGTTATATCATCACAGAAGTAGAATACTTCACAAAGTGGGTCGAGGCTATGCAAACATTCAATAATGATAGAAAACAATAACTCTCTTTATTTTCAATCAGATAATAGCAAGGTTCGACATCCTGAAGGAGATTGTCACTGACCATGGCAGTCATTTTTAGAACAAAATGATCTCTAAGTTAACGTCAAAGCTTGGGTTGAGGAAAGATCATTCATGACCCTACTACCCAAAAGTGAATGGTTAGGTGGAAGCTGTGAATAAGTCTCTCAAGACTGTTCTGCAGTGAACTATCAATTCTTCCAAGTCTAATTGGAATTTGATGTTGTACTCGACATTATGGGCCTACCGAACGTCTGTAAAGATTGCCACCAGTTTCTCACCTTTCCAACACATTTACGGGCTAGAAGCAGTCTTGCCTATAAAGTGCTAGATCCCATCTTTAAATTTGGCAGTACAGTTATTTCCAGACACTTCACTGCTTGAGGAACACTTATTATATCTCGAGTAGCTCAATAAGAAACACCGTGATGCATCCTTGGCCAACAAGGTTCACAAGCAACGAGTCAAGTTTCACTATGATTGGTCCATTCGTCCTCATATTTTCTCCGAAGGTGACCTTGTTCTGGTCTACAACCAAGATAAGGATCCCCTGGGGTAGGAAAGTTTAAACCCATGTGGTTCAGACCTTTCATCGTGAAGGAGGTACTAAAGAAGAGCGCTTATCGTTTGGTTGATTTTGAGGGAAATGCTTTAGCGTAGCCTAGAAATGGGCTCTACCTCAAGAAGTATTACTCATAGGTGGGTCGCCTTGGGTGAATTCTTGTATAGATGTATAGTTCTTAAACAGTTAGTTTTTGGTCTTTTTATTTTATGGACACATCATTATTTATGTTGTCTTTTTCACTGTTGCAGATGTCAAGTGAATCAGAGGTGTTCGTTGGGTTCACGGACGATGCTAGCCGACACACTCAGAGGCTTTCTTCCGTAGCTTGGGTGATATTCATGCCTCAAGGCCAGTTGCTATATTTTAGAGGTATCTATTTAGGTGACACCACAAAAATGTTGTCGAGTACAACGCGGTAATAGAGTTGCTTCGTGACTCTTTGTTGCATGGTATCCCTCACCTCCGGGTCTACTTAGATGCACAACTGGTTGTGTCCCAATTAAATGGGGTTTACTGTGTTTATGATCCTACTTTACACCGACGTTTCCTTAGGGTGCATCTCTTAGAATGTTTCTTTGATTACATTACGTATATCCATGTTCCTAGAAGATTAAATCAAATGACAGATACTCTAGCTAATCAATTATTAGATTGACATATTGCACACACATACACATGTACATACATTTGTAAAGAAATGTGATCCATAAGACATAAAAGATGTAAATCCATACATATATATATATATATATATATATATATATATCAAAAGTCTCAAAGTACATAGGTGGGCATGAATCCCTCAAAAATATAAATCCAGTATACATCACGGGGCTTATGCCCTCAAAAAATATACAAAAGAGTGCCCTCAGCATGTAAGTGGTCCATCCTAGCTAAGCACGGGGCCTGTTGGCCATGCCATAGTGAAAAACGATGTTCCCCAAATGCCGAAAGAGTTGGACTCAGGTCTATGTCACCCTAACTACATGAGGTTGCATTGATGGCGAGAGATCCTTGATCTTGGACATGGGAACTGCACGAGTGAGCGCGGTGAGGTTCTGCTCCACCCGTCTCAAAACTCTCTCAGCCTCTCCGGCTGGAAGTCCCCCTGCTACTGCTTCTACTAGTCCGGTGGCTATGGATGGTACTACCTCTGGTCGAGGATGTCACCTGGTCCTCGAGAAGTTTGTTGGATGCATTGGTCCCACATCTGTACATAACAGATACATAGTTGTCAGATACTTTGGTACACATAAAAATGATATATATAAAAATAAATTAAAAATTAAAAAACTTTAAAAACAAACGTACCTATCTCTCATCTCTCTTCCCCAGGAGGTACGGGCATGTCCAGATCCCTGGAAAAGTTGATTCCGGCATAGGGGTAGTCCTCTATTGTCGAAATCTGTCATGCCCACCAGTAAAAAAATGTATCATCGAAGGTCTCTATGGTCCTGCCTCCCCCCTGTCACGGCAACAATGTTGCTCACCTACACACTGCTGGGAAGGAGGCCACATTCCCCTGTACTATCTCTCATGGACTCATGTTGGGTACCCTCTCGAAGAAGAAAGAGCATAAAATGGTACCAAACCCGAAGTTTTTGTTACTTCGCCCACGACACTCTGTAAGTAGTCTCTTCATGCAATCAAGCATGGTCATGCTCCAGTCAAACACTCGTGCATTTAAGAACTGCACCGCACAATACATGTGCGCTCGAAAGGCCTAATGTAAGGCTGTAGATCTAGTAATCTGCCCAATGAGTAAAAATATCACTTTCAATGATAGGTTGGTGATCTTGTGAATTGGCACCTGAGAACCTACTTTCTCAATGTCGTCCTTGCAATGTAGTCCGATCAGCTCAGCGATGTTATGAGGCCTGGGGGGGAAAGAATGCAAGTTGACTAGTTCCCCTCTCCTTGAGAGGCCAGTTAAAAAATATATTTCCTTGGTCGTTGGAGTCAACGACTGCCCCTCAAGCATAAACGCCTTAGCGTCGGGGTGCCAGTAGTCCACCAAGGAATTCAACATCCTGGGTTGTGCCCTCATGAGTGGACATCGAAAGAACTTCTATAACCCGCATTGTTTCAATGTGGCGACAACAACAGGGTCCTCTTTGACCAAGATATCAATGTATTCGTGCTCCCTCTCTCTCTAGTGGATATACATCCTGTCAAATGACAAGTTCATGGAGGGAGTTAGCTCTTGAATTTTCATTTTTTCCATGTTATTGGGGGTGTACACGGGATGTGTTGGACACAGTCGCATATGCATGGGGGAATATTGTTTTCTTCCCGCGGGCATACGCAGGCTGCCCTTAGACAACTTGCATACATGTAGGGCTGCCCTTTTTTAGGAGGACACACCCCCAAAAAACTAAAAGAAAAGCATAAACAAAGTATGGAAATGCACAAGGGGTTGGTTTGTACTTACTTGGTCCGAGTGGAAGTTTGTTTCGTCGTTTGAAGCTCCCAGAATCAACTCTTTTAGAAGAGGGGTCCTTTTATCTTTTTGGTTAATTCTCAATTTGCAATGGTGAAAATGAGCTGTCGGCTTCTATTTATAGACTTTTTTGGCCTTTTTTTGCCATTTTTTGAACCTTTTTGTCATTTTTTCTGGCTTGAAAATAATCTAGTGTGGTTCTTGAGTTTTTCATTGAATGTTACAATACACTTTACTTTTGCTTTGGAATTTTTTTTTGGATATGGATCATTTTTAAAGGTCCTTTGGGAAAAGTCATTTTTTTCAACTTTTTGCATTTAAGTTAGGATTCCACCTCCACTTTTTGCATCTCGTTGTCTTTTCCTCTTTGCCATAGGGTCGATCCTACCGAACTACGGTATGAAACCATCATTTCTGATTTATAAGTGTCTTGGTAAAGTGGTAGAGCCTAACTTTACATGGATTCCCTAGGTAGATCCAGGTTGCATTTTGGCGTCCATGTCGTCGTTAATGACTTTAGGCTTGGGAGTCCTTGTTAGTCCTGTCATGATTACGAGATTGAGCCTCTTATATCTAACATGTCATCACTCTTGGCCTCACCGTCGGGACTCCCAGAAAATCAGTCTTCTTTTAAGCCTTATTCAGACTCTCTAAACACAAAAAGATTGTCGAGCGATCTTGTTGCCCTTCATGCTCACCAAACTAAAATTTGAAGGCACGTCTTTTCGGAGGTAGTTTACCCCTTTTTCGGTCCAGATGGTCAATTTTACGAACAAAGGTATACTCTAGGAGCTTTGATTCGCTAGAATAGTATTCTCAAGTATAATTTTAACCCTTTTTCGGGCCTAAGAGACTAAATTTACAAAAAAGGAACCCCCATAGAGTCCATAGTTAAGCTCTTTTCATACTCCCTAAAATTGAAAAGATCGTCGAGTGACCTTGTTCCTTCACACTCGTTAAATTGGTCCAAAAGAACATCCCTTACGGAGTCCATAGTTAAGCTCTTTTTAGACTCCTTAAAATTGAAAAGATTGTCGAGCAACCTTGTTCCTTCACACTCGTTAATTGGTCCAGAAGAACATACTATACAGAGTCCATAGTTAAGCTCTTTTCTGACTCCTTAAAATTGAAAAGATCGTCGAGTGACCTTGTTCCTTCACACTCGTTAAACTGGTCTAGAAGAACACACCATATGGAGTCCATAGTTAAGCTCTTTTCAGACTCCTTAAAATTGAGAAGATTGTCGAGTGATCTTGTCTATGTCACCCTCGTTAAAATGGTTCTGAGTAGACGTATTTTTGGTGCTATTTTATCCCTTTTTTGAACCGACCAGACTATTTTCAAAAAATTTACCCCAGTGGAGTCTTCTTTTATGTTTTTTCAGACTCTCTAAACATGAAAAAACCATCGAGCTTACCTTATCTAGGCTCGTGAAAAGCACATTGAAGGGGGTTTCATCGTGTCTTGCTAATCACATTTTCATATCTGCATCTTTGGCCTAATGTTGCCTCCATGTTGCTCTTAACTGAACCTTTGAAGCATGCCTTATATGCAAGCCTTGTATCACTTTGCCTTTGCGACCTGACACCTTGACCCACGGAGGAATTTTCCCCGAGTTTCCTCTTCCTACACATGTCTCCTTGCTATGAGCATTAGTATGTTCCTTGCGCTTGGAACTAGTATGCTTGCAACACTCATTCCTCCTTTGTAACATGGCATTCTTTTATTCTTTTTCAAGCTCTTTAAAAATATTGAAAAAGACAAAAAAATCAAATATACCCCAAAAAGAGGACGGGAAATATATTTTCTTTTCTGACATCACAATGAGTCACCCTTGGACAAAGCACATCCTTTCATTTGTTCGTCAAGCTTTGGGATCTAGTATGAACTTAGGAAGTTGTTATCGATACATAGAGTTGTGTCCTCCTTCATTTGGTTATCCCTCCAAACACATGAGAGTTTGAGTTGCCTCCTGCATCATGAACTTATGTCAATGTCCTGCTACCTGAGTTTGATCATCAATCGTTCTCTTGTCCAAGGGAAGTTTTACTCAGCCTGAGTTAGCCCTTCTGCATTTTGTCTCTTTCCCTCATTCCTGGCCATCTCAAAAGTCCAATCAAGTCCTTATTCGAAGTCAGTGAAGTTATCTGCATGATCACCAAGATCCTCTTGTCTATTCCCGATAAGCCATCGAAAACCTCTAGGTAGTGAAGTCATACACTCACATTACACTCCTACCTAAGTTTTGAATATCTTTAAGTTGTTTCTCGAGCTATGAATGCCTCATCTCCAGCCATCGGGCATCATTTGTTTCTTGAAGATGGATACTATATATGTATATCTTTGATTTTGAGATGTAGATCCGCTGTGTATTGCTTGCGGATACACTTTATATAGCTATATGACATGGATCTGCAATGTGTTTGATTGGATGCCATGATTTATTTCATCCCGAACATGGGTATGCCTGCCTCAGAGAGACAATTGTTATTTTTGCATATGTCACCTCTCGAACTCTTGTCCCGGGTTCACTCGCTTCATACATTGGTCAAGATTTTGTAATGTATTTTGGCCATCAAATTCTCTTCTAACCTCACACATTAGGGGGCATATTTTACAACCCTAAATTGCTCCATACAAGCATACCTGACATTTGGTCATCTTACTTGCTATTTTCTCCAAGCCATCACTGATAAACTCTTCTTAAAAACTCTATTTTTGAATATGTACGCACCCTGCACCACTATTTCCCATGTACACACACTTGATGCACCACTACAACTCACGTATGTATGCTAGTTGCACCATTACAACCCGTGTATACCCACAAAAGTTGCAAGGAATTAGTTGAGATTACAGGCTATTGGGTAGTTTCACAACTGATCCACCACCTATAGCCCATCACCCAACCGAATAACCATACTTTTGGCATATAAAATGAGGTGTTGGGGTATCATTCCTAAGCCAAGCATAAGAATAATGAAACTCTACCCATTTCACATCCCCTTCTTGCCCCAAATAATTGTAGCCACCTTGTGAGATTTGCATCAGAATTCCCCATTCTTTCATTTTTCCTCCATTATAAGCTCATTCCATTTCCTTAAAAGAAGTGTTAGAGGAGAAAGAAATGTGGAAGCACAGTTGGAGCTTGGTGAAGAGGATCCCGGACCAGATTCGTGGAGCAGTCGTTGACCTTTGTTATAAGTAAACATTGTCATATCAATAAAATAAATACTTTTCCTGTCCTGAAATATGATGTGCCAAATGTTTGTATTCAATTTATGTTTCATTCTAACATCTAACCCATGATTTATATATGAGATGCATGTTTTTTAGTTTCATGT
Organism: Picea mariana; assembly: GCA_032191745.1. Taxonomy (NCBI): domain Eukaryota; kingdom Viridiplantae; phylum Streptophyta; class Pinopsida; order Pinales; family Pinaceae; genus Picea; species Picea mariana. Next base: position 184,767 of record JASDQU010100579.1, on the reverse strand, counting down.
TTATTTGTTTGTGAATGCAGGTCAACCTTGGGAGGAGGCTTGTAGTCTGCAGAGCTATCGAATGCGAGAGGATTGATACCGGATGTGGAGTAAAAGGTAAAGTTACCTGATATTTTCACTTTGTCTTTCATATATGAATGTGGGATATGTTCGGGGTAGTTATAAAGGTAGGAAATTTTTAGACAGTTAGATCTGCCTACATGTTGAACCCTAGTGTAATCCATAGGGGGTTTTCCCACTATAGAAACAACTGTAAATCCTGAGAGTCTCAACATGGAGATTCTTGACCAGATGCACTGGAGCCCTGGAAGGAGGTGGACATCCTAAGGGACTTCGTGGAAGAGAAGGGATTCCATTCTCTTGGGTTGTGCAGGTTGGAGAGAAGAAAGTTGGTGTACTTTGGATTTTTATGTGTTGAGAAACCTCGAGGGTGACCTATTGCTGATACTTGGAATAGTAGTGTCTATGGTTGGGTGGAACATCCTTGGTTTGTAGCCAGTTGGCGATTGTATTTGTTTAAGATAAGTTCTCTCTGTCATGGTTTCTTTTGATAGTATATTTATTTCCGTTGTGTATTAATTATTATCTTTGAATATTGTATTTATAATATGCATGCTTGTTGGTTATTGTTGTGCATGGAATAACATTCATTTTTTTTTTATGTTGTAGCATGAATCTTGATTAATGCATGCGATTTTTTCATTCTTATTTATTAATTAAATGTTATTAGAATTTCAAAATTAGTTATGAAGTGTGTTTTTGAAGTAGCATGGCCAGCCTATTGGTGACTGGGTGCGTTACAATAATGAGGATTACATCATCTTTTGGCACTAAGTTTCGATGCATTATTAACTGGCTGATAGATACATGCTTCCTCAAAGGGTTTCGAAAATGGGTTTTCCATGTAACTTTGTTTTGTGGGTGGTATGACTTGAGGTCATGACTCTGCATGAAATCTCTTTGATGGTTTTGGAACCATAATGGGATATTGATATGAGGATTGGGTAGAATACCTAAGGAAACAAAAGGGACTCATAGGGGGAATAGGCGAAGTTCATAGTGTGGGAAAATGTGGAGATATGTCATCACCAAGGTTTTAAAAGGGGTCTTGATCCTTAGAGGGCATAAAATAGTGTAACATACCTGACCACTTAGAGGCCGAGCTACGTCACCACTTAAACAGGCTGCAACACACCCAACTACCCGCAGGTTAGGCATGTCGCAGTCCCAAGACTCAGTTCTCTAATCTCTAATTCAAAAACAATGGACTTCTCAACAAAGTTAGAAGCATGCACACCACATGCATAAGACAAGATCCATGTCACAGCATAAAAGAGATAAACAACATTCCATGCACAACAAATAACTAGCAGACAGGCACATTAGAATACATATCTCAGAGATAATTAAATACACAGAGAAATACATTAAACAGAAAACACAGAGAGCACTTATCTTTGTAAGTAAATGTTCCCCAACTGGCTGTAGACCAAGGACGTTCCTTCCAACCATATATGATGTTGTTCATTTACTCTCAACAACAGGTCACCCCCGAGCCAGGGCTATGAATTTATAAGGATGAGTCCTAGACCAAGTCTAAATACACAGTAGTTGGCTAAGTAGCTCTCAGGTTTCCCAACCTCACAACAATCCTAATTTCCATCTCTCTTTCCCCCTCAGCCTGCACAACCCCAAGAAATGAACACCTTTCTCTTCCATGCAGTCCCTGAGGCTATTCCATTTCTCTCCAGGGCTCCAGTGATACTAGTCAGGAAATCTCCCTACTAGAAATTCCAAGGACTCTCAGTTGTGGATAGTTCCATACGAACTTCCATCAAGTTCATGCACACAGCCATCCATTCCCTCCGGGAATGATCAGTAAATCATTACATCCATTCATTGATGGCTCTCCTCTTCCTTCCATTTGTTTCCATGCTCAGCCCAAGAGCACACGAAATAGCAGTAGTGAGTGAAGAGGAAGAAGAATGAGTGAACCAGTGAGAAGAGTATGAACCAAGGGAAGAACGAACCCAAAACATCCCCCAAGGGATGTTTAAATAATTACATGAAGACAAGAGCCACATGGCCTCCCTCCCAAGAATCTCATGTAACCCCCTCTTCTCCATAAAATCAAT
>JASDQU010100579.1:147824-171608 GCA_032191745.1 Picea mariana | reverse complement strand
AAGAATCATTGTCCCGAGTTAAAGAAAAGGAAGGAAACATACGAAGCATTAGTTTCCGAAGAAAGGGAACCCTCAAAGAATGCCAAGTAGGACAAAACAAACTTCTTCTTCTAAGACAAGGTAACAATATTCTTTATAATTCTTGTACATACCATGTTTACATAGTTTTTGTACATATCTATTTCTTAGAAGATAATATGTTCAAAGAGAAACTATACATGTGGAAGAACAACAGGATAAGGATTGCTATCACGATGACTGCAAGTAAGGAAATACACATGAAATGATGAAGTACATCAATAACCCCTGGTAACAATTCGTGTGGAATCTAATTAACATAAGTAACAACTGCAAGATAAGCAGAAATCAACAATCAAGAGGAAACTGGAAAAAGATTTATGACACTTTGCAGAAGGCAATAAGGATGCAGACAGAAGCGTGGACTTTGTTAGATGGAGGGAGTCGATTATATAATTCCAAAAGAAGAGCATGCATTCATGCATGAATCAAGGATTAGGAGGGAGATAATCCTAAATAATATGATCTATTGAATATGATGAAGTATCTATCAATGTTCCCATCAAGGTAGAAACCATGAAAAGCATCACGTGTTTAGTTTGATTGTAGAAGAATTCTTCTTCGAAAAGAAGCCTTAAAGTATCCCTGGTTGTCCATCCACATCCTGAAAGGAAGAAGTTGGAATCTTCAAGGCATGGAATCTATAGAAAACTCCATGAACCCAAGAGCCAAAGAGAAACATGAGGAAGAACATGAATATTCCAAGAGAGAAAGAAAATCTAGAACAACCAATCATTATATCGAGAATCACAAGACTACCAACTTGATCTGAACCTTCTAGAAGTAATCAATTAGAAGAAATGAAAGTTGTGATAAAGAAAAGTGTGTGGAAGACTTATAAATGAAAGCATTGCGAGATCTAGAACCAAAGGTTCTCCCAGATTGAGGGAGAGGACTATGATGATAGCTTGTTCCAGACATACCTCTACATGAGCCATTATATCTTCTGCAATATCCATGGGTTGGAGTTTACATGAGATAAATGTAAGGAATGTTCTCATAATAATTGAACAAGAAGCGTATGTAGAGAAACCTCAAGGTTTTGAGGTATACCAGAAAGAGAGTCTTGTATGTAGATGGAAGAAGATATTATACGGATTCAAAGAACTTGGTGCAAAGCCTCCAATGCACAACAGAAGCGTGGTGAAAAAATTCTATAACAGAGATATTGTATCAGAATGATTACTCAGAAGCTCAAGATGATGGATTGTTAATCCATGAAAAACTCTCATGATGGCAGAAAAGTACCACTTGGATATGCTCCAATTTGACCCTTGCCACAATGTTATGAGCTAGCAGGAAAAAAAAGATATGAATCCAACTATGATATACTATATTGACTAGAGCTATATGAATACTTCAGAGAAAACTAGTGTTCCAGAAAGACCAAAGTACATTGAGATCAAGCATTACATTCTCCGTGATGAGGTCCAGAAAGGAGAAGTGGTTCTCCAATATATCTCCACAGATGAGTAGATAAGAAGATATTTTTGGTAAAGCCTCTATCCAAGATGAAAGATCTTACATACTCAGAAACAAGATGGAACTCATGGAGATGACTTCCTTATTGAAAAGGGAAGAAGTGACTCCCAGGTTGGGAGGTGTTGGAGCCATCTTTTCCAAGTGGTTGAAATATAATTCTTAAAATCAAAAGTTGATTTTCAGGCTATCTTTTAATTTATGATCTTTACCCACTGAAAGCCTCAATACCCCAACATGGGAAGTGGCGATGGCTATTATAGTTCTAAATCACCTTCACTTAACCATTAAGAAGGTTTATCACTTTTATTTCCTTGTGCTATCGCACTTCGAGAGTTACAAGTCGCATGGTTTTTAAACTCTGATGTGCGAAGTCGCGAAGCGGTTCCAAAAGTTACCCCGGTTAGTGTCAAGAGTAAATCCTTTAAACCTCGCTTAAACATTATTGTGATTTCACGACTCGACGATCGCTCCCTCCAAAAGCCGCATCTTCACGACTCTAATCCACGAAGCCGCGATTTCCTTCTTTAGACATGGATTAACTAAAAGCTTGGGCAACATCATGGGTAAAAGGCTAAATCGTGCCATCGCGATTTCGGTTATTTTGGACTCCAAGACTAGGAACGAAATCATCCGAGATGGTGAACGCCGAAAAGAGGTTTCAAGGGTTGAGAGTAAAAAATTGAAGGGACTTAACTGAATTAATTAATGCCTTAAAGGACCTTTAACATACACAGTCTACAAATGAGTTTTTTGAATGTTTCCACATTTCTTTTATCATCACGAATCTTTTAAACATTTATGGCATTGATTTGAATCTTGATGAGTTAATGGAAAATAAGATCTCATTTCACGCCTAAATCTTTCCATTAAATGACTTCACCGTTCTATCAACAAGGACTCACACAAAGTTGAAAGATCAAAGCAAGGGAGTTTCTTTCATTATTTCAATTTTATTTCTATTTTGTGCACAGAGCTTTTTCATTAGGATAACTTCTATCTGTATTTACAATTCTTACTACAGGAGATCTGAGTACAAAGTTCTTTATAATGTCTCCACGAAAAGTGTCCAAGGTGGCTACTGAGAGTTCAGGTCAGGGCTCAGATGTTGTTTATGATACTTCACCCTAAAGTATTGATGTTGTCAAAACCTGGACATACATCTCCGACATTCTTCAGGCCGAATCGGTGAATTGTTCAGATGATTCCAGCGATAACAAGAAGGATGATTTGGCCACCAAAAAAAAAATCGTTATTCAAGAAGAGATGCACAAAATAGCGGAAAGGCCACGGATCCTTCCCTATTATGATATGATCAGATGGGTGCTAGACCATGTGGATATCCCGACTAGGACTATTATCAGCGAGTAGAAGGTGATGATTGGGACTTTTAGACCAGAACATTTGCAGGCAATGTATCAGTTGTCACCCACACCAAACTTTGCATACAATGCCGAGTTCCTGGAAGGTTTCAAGGGGAAGGAATGAGAGAAATATGGCAGAAACTTGTCTGATCTGATCAAGGATTGGGTTTCGCACCCTGCAAAATTCAGGGTGGATTCTAATGGAATTTATTCAATATCCTCCTTAGAACCGCAATTCAGGTATATAGCGATGATGGCCTATAGGTTGTATGGGAGGGAGGACACCACACACTTTTTCCTCCCGTGGGTGCCTCTGATTCATACAGTCGCTGAATGTTTTTCTTTCGATTGGGCCAAACTGTTCTCGGATAGTCTAACCAGTCGAATTCACGAATATCGAGCGCAGAAGGAGAGTGGGAAAGGAGCTTCATTTTTCATGTCTGCCTACATCATGGACGTTATTTGTTTCATGAAGCCTTTCTCTCTAATGAGCTAGAGCTGGACTCCATCTAATAATGAGCCTATTCATGTATATCACTCAAAAATTTGGGAGGACAAGGCCCAAGAATTTATATACGAGATTTTCAACTGGGTAATGGTACCAATGCATGTATCCATCTTCGGTAACCGACCTCCGAGGATTTCAAATAGCATCACGACCAACTTGAGTAGTGGGGCTGACTGGTATGTAGAAGTGGAGTTTTCATACATAAGGGTTTTCAGCGCCTCTGTTCCCCCATATGCTCTACCACTATTCATGCTCGATAAGCTAGTATGTCACGAAATCGCCAGGAAAACCGTGCTCGGTGGCATAAGAAAAGAGATCAAAGGTTTTTCGAAGAAGGTATGGCCACCCTTCCCCATTCATTTTAATACATATTCTTTATTAGATTTCAGACACGCCAAAGCTGAGGCTACGGCCTTGGAGAAATTTAAATTGGTCGACATCAAGTTTAAGAAACATGACCCACATAAGGTCGTGAGTAATCACTTGGCGAATTGTGGCCTGAAAAGATATGAACATGTGCATTCACCTCATGATGACATATTTCGAGGTGCGAGATCCTATGTTGAGGTCCTAAGTAAGATTCAAGCCCTGTCACTCAGGGATATGGCCGATTTCTTCAAATTCCAGGAACACTGGCAGAGCTGCCTTCCCCCAGTTTTACAGGATAAGAACCCACAGACTACAGGTATACAACAAACGGAAGCCAAGGGCTCAAAAGATTCAGGTCCTGATCAAGAGGAAAATTAGGAAAAGATAGAGGAAATCGGGAACTCGGAGCAGGAAGCCAAGATCCCCAAACCAGGGAAAGGAAGCCTAGAAGTGTTTGTTATCCCAGAGAAACCATCCAAGGAAATCGACAGTCCCCTCACTTATATCACTCCCCTACAGTTCACAAAGGGGATCCCGGATGTGGGATGGATTTTCAGCGAAGAACTAACGCCCATTACTGTAGAAGAGTTGCCTCTGAACGAATTTTTCTTCGATAAGAAGAGAAAGGTCATTGTGAAGCAAGAGCTTTACCAGGAAGCAGGCATAGTAGCCAAAAAATTCAAAATCCTAGCCAATGGGAAAGCCATGAAAAAGGAGGAATTCGCCACTCAGATAGCAGGGACATTGGGGGCTTTTGCTACAACCAACAAATATTCCGTTGGATCCCTAAAGGAACAGTTAAAGTGGAAGAACCTCTTGATCAATAAATTGGAGGCAAAGCTAGCTACAACAGAGGCAAATGCCAGAGATTAGGTGAACGCAAGTCTAGAGCAAGCCAGAGCAGCCGATCAAAAGGAAATTGAGTAGCTCAGATCTGATCTCGAGCAAATACATCAGTTGGCCCAGACCAACCAGGCACAGGTAAGCCAACAAGAAGAAATGATAAGGCAGTTACAGGTAAAGTTGAATTCTGCCGAGAGCCAGGTTATATATATTGGGATATTCCAATCCCAAACCATTGAGATCCAAAAGAGAGTGTCAGTATCTCAACAATATTTACTTGCTAAAGTGGAATCCGTCCAAAACCATTTCCAAACCATTGACCAAGCGCTGAAAGACATTTTTTTGAGAGAAAGAGAAGTTGGGGCGGCTCGGGTCGCTTTCCAAGAGGCTGTTATAGCCACGACAAAAAACGAAATGGCCAGTAGTTCCAGACTCTCCATCCCATAAAAAACCATAGGAAACATCTTGCTGAAGGCATGGGAGTGTAACATATAAGAAAACAAAGAACGAGCTAAAGAAATAAGAAAATCGTGTGAAGAAACTTTCGGCTTGATAAATGAAATTTTGTTGGATCTCAATAGGGAAAGCAATGCTGGGACACTAGGCCAGATCAATATAGCCAAGCACCTGCTCAATATCAAGGAGAATGAGGAAAAAGAGGAGGCTAAAATATCATAGATAATCCAGATTGATATTGTCCAAGTGGATAAATGGTTAATAAAGCCAAGTGTACAATTATGTTCTATCATCACTGAAGACCGACAAGTAGAAGAAAGGTTGCCACAGTTAGCGAAGGATTGTTACACTTTTGAGGCAAACAACCAAACAAAGCCTTCAAAGTTGATAGCCTAATTGATCGAAAAATGTGTCAATTGCATTGGGCAGGTGTCTGGCATCAAATGATGACTAGTGTTATTCTGTTCTATTTCTAGGGAAAGAAGAGTAAAGAAAGGAAGGTGCTCTACCCGCATGAAGGAGGACAAAGAAAAAGAAGTGAAATTCTTAAATTTTCCCTTTTATAATTGAAAACTTATGGAATGATTGAAATTCAAATGTTTAGAAGTTTGTATAAATATGCATTTTGAAGGGAGCATCGGGGCAGACCTTTCTTGGCTAATTGTAATAGAGACTTTTTTCCTTTTGAAAATTAATACAAAGAAATCCAAAGATTCTTGATTCCGTGAACACTGAGTTATGAGTTTTGTTTTCTCTGTTATCTTATATTAAATTTCATTTCGCATATATATTTATGATGAATGCGTAGTTGCAATTTAGTACAACTTCTACTATGGTGACCAAGTTTTTATTCGTCTAATCGCTTGCATTTTTTCCTCTGTATCGGCTATCAGCAGGTACAAGACCTGTGAACTTTTTAGTTCTCTATATTTTATGCTTCGTCAGATTTCTTCTTGCCTTTTTATTCTTCTGTTTACAGGGCGAGATTCTCCCTTGATAGGAGCCTCGCATTGTCGACTGCTTAATGTTTTCTCACATTTCATACATGATTCTTTAAGAAGTTAACTCAGTTACGAGAGAAGGCCTTTGGTTTGTGTTCTACCTTTAACATCGGATTCGAAAATTCTCTTTTATACGGTCAAAAAATTGAAGTAACATTTTAAACATTGAACTTTCTTTTCAATTTCTATTCCTCCATGACTGTGCCTGTTGCAAGATAGCCCAACATTGAACCCAGCCTATCGAATCAAACCAACATCGCTTTGAGCCTTTTTGACACCATACTTAAAAATTCCATCACCCGAGTAGAACTCGAACGTTCATGGGCCACAATTGAACGGGATATAAGCATCCAGGAATGATTGGAAGCGAGACAAAGATAACTTAGAAATCAGCCTTAGCTTCCTTTCCTGGAGGTTGATTCTTCCTCTTTTTTATATTTTACTCAATTTCGGATGCCTAGACCCTGTACTTTCTAGCCTTAAGTACAGATTCTAGAACAACATATTTCTGGCGCCATTGCCGAGGATCGAAGTTATGAAACCTTTTCCCTGGGAGAATGAAATTTTTGCAAGTTTCTACCCTTTGATAGTGAACAAAGAGTGAACACCTTCTAAAGGTTTTTTTTTTTCATTCACTTGGCAACTCCATGTTTAAGTAAGATAGCATCCGGTCGAAGGAACACCAGACAAAACTTGGATGGTAAACAGACGACGCCTATTTCTGATCCTGAAAAAATACTGAAAACAAGAGGTTCCCTTAAGCCAACCACTGTAGTCTACCATATTAGGTACACACAACCCTAGGCTAAGATTCCTTTTGAACCTCTAACTTTGCACGAATTCCCCTCTAAAACCCTCAACCCAACTTTAGCTCTCCCTGAAATTAAAAATGAAATTCATCCAACAACTTCCGACGTACATAAAGGTGAAAATCCCTCAGTAAATTTAATAGCAATCGATATCCCGTCGACTCTTCAGTTAGATTTACCGACCTCACTGAGTTCAAAGAGTATACCATATACTCATATTCCATGCCCGTGGGTTCCCCTGATTACATCTATTGCAAATCCGAGGAACCAAGTCCTCTCATCCCTTTTCACCCTTCTTCAGTTTTCTCATCTCTCGAAGAAGCTAAAGATTCGCTTTTAGTGTTCCAGAACCCTCTGTATAACGCACCGCTTTCCTATCCAATAGTATCGATGGTGGCCGCCGGAGGGGGAGGGGGAGGGGTTTTAGGAGGAGGAGGTGGAGGGGCTCCAGGAGGAGGAGTGAGGGGCCAAGGGTTGCCCCAGCCTCTTAGAGTTTTCGCTAAAGTAGATTCTAGATATGCACCTCTGGTCCTGCCTGTCCCTCTTCACAACCTTCCTGAAAACTACATGAAAAACTTACCTAAATTCACAGGAGAAGGGGACCTGACCGCGGCCGAACATATAAATTTCTTTGATCAGTTCACAGATATCCTAGGTCTCGAACATGAAGACGTATATTCGAGGTTATTTGTTTAGACTTTCAAAGGACAGGTATGAACCTGGTTTCTAAGTCTACCCGCAGGTTCGATATTATCCTATGATGCCCTAGAAGACTCTTTTCTTAGACAATGGGGTGAAAGAAAAGACCATTTGTATTATTTGTCCGAGTTTGGGTCTTTAAAGAAGAAAAATTTAGAAATTGTTATGGAATTCATTCAAAGGTTCAACAAGTTATATAATAATATCCCAGTCAAAGTTAAACCATCCCAACCTCCAGCCAAGATAACCTTTGTGGGAGCCTTCGAACTTGATTTCGCACTTCTGTTGAGAGAAAGGAGAGGGGCTACCTTGACCCAAATGCAAGATGATGTTGTAGAGATTGAATCTAACATGATGGCTTCTGGCAAATAAAAAACAAAATTAGAAATGGGAAATCGAGAAACCAAATATTTTAGGGAACAAGCAGGACCCTCAGAGCCTAGTAGATCCTCAAATGATAAAATGGATAATATGGCTACGACAATTAAAGAGTTATCATATAGGATTTCCATAATGGAGCTAGATCAATCAAAGGCAGATCCATTCATTAAGAAGGAATTCAAAAGAAACCCCAATCCTCAAAATCAACAAAGACAGATTAAAAATGAAGACCAAAAAATTCAAACTCCTTTAAAAAATGAAAATTTTATAGGAGGAAAAGACTTGCAAGATTTTGAGGATCTGGAAGAAGATGTAAACAATTTGGGTGATGACTGCACACAACCTCATTTAACTAAAGAATATTACGAGAAGTCCTTGAACACAGAGAAACCATCAAATAAAGATGATGACATAAACAACATTGATGTTTCTGTCTATCAAGAAATGACCGATTCTATAATGGCTGAGGTCCAACATAAGTACAACCTGAGGCCTAAAAACAAATCTGTGTCGACTCCTCAACCTAAGAAAAATCTTCCTAGAGGTGAAATATACGAGCCTTCCCTGAAAGAGACCGAGATACCTAATAGCAAAATAAAAGGGGTAGATTCACAGAATCCCAAAGTAAAGGAGGCTAAGACCCAAGCAATAAAAACTAAGATAGCATAAACACATACACCGGTAAAGAAACTCGCGGAAAATAAATCAGCACAAACAAATAAGTTAGAAAAGAAGGAGTTTGAGGTTTCAACCAGAGAAACAAACAAAGGTGGGGGAGGTTTCAGCCTTGAAAATGAGATAAATAAGATCAATATACCAATCCCTTTGGTCGAATTAGCAAAGAATCCTGTATATCGAAAGCAGATAACCAAAATGATAGGTTTTTTGGATCTAGAATGTCACTCTGACATGATAAACTTGGAATATGATAAGCCTAATATCACTTTTGGTCCACATATCGAGGGTGCCAGAGACACCGTCGCTCCCTTCTATATTACCCTGAATGTGCTTGATCGACTGCTGCATAACTGCATGGTAGACTCTGGAGCCTCACATAATGTGATGCCCAAGTCTATTATGGATAGACTAGGCCTCGAGATCACCAGGCCTTATGGAGATCTCTACTCTTTCGATTCAAGGAGAGTTAAGTGCATGGGTATGATAAAATATTTAGTAGTTACTCTTGCACAGGTTCAGGTGAAAAGCGTCTTGATGGATGTAGTTATCGTTGATATACCTCTAAAGTATGTCTTACTACTATCTAGGTCATGGGGAGCCAAACTTGGGGGGTCTCTTCAACTAGACATGACCTACGCCATGATTCCTGTGTTTGGTGGACAATTTACCTGGCTATACAGGGAAATGAGGTTAGCATACACAGTGAGTGAACCACAGAATCCTAACAATTATCCTGTTTATGTTGTCGATCAAGATCTAGGGAATTGTATTTTGTCTTTTGATTATGGTGTAAATAGTTGTACAGAAGACAATTACATATATGAAAATGAATCATGAAAGATAGATGAAAATATGTATAGCACTGGAATTTGGAAAATGTTTTTTGACGGTGCCTTCTCATATGAAGGAGCGAGTGCAGGAGTACTATTTGTAGCACTTGAAAATGAGTTTGTTATTCCTTTCTCTTACAGGCTTCAGTGGGATATAGACTACACCAATAATGTATGTGAGTATGAGGCTCTAGTCTTGGGGTTGGAAGCTGCCAGGAAGATGAACATAAAGAACTTGGAAGTATACAGAGATGCAGAGTTGATAGTGAAACAGATAAATCGGCAATACCAAGCCAAACACCCAATATTGATATCTTACAGGAATTGCGCCTGGGATTTAATAGAAAATTTCTTCTCTTTAGTAAATGTTCATTTCATCCCATGCATTGAAAACCTGCAAGTCGATTCATTAGCCAAAGCAGCCTCAACGTTTCCCCCCCCCCTACAACTTTCAAACTAAGGTACCACATAAAGGTGAGGAACAAACCTTCCATACCAAACAACATCCAACACTGGTAATTGTTTGGGGATGACAAACAAATTAGGAAGTTCCTCGAAATGATGGATGACTTTGCCGAAACTCACATTGACCAAGAAAACCAAAACGACCACACATGAATCATGCAAGAGGGAGAGGATCCTCAGGGGTTCTAGGAAAAGATCGCTAATCATTGCATGTTGGTTTTAAAGAAAAATCATATTCCAAAGGGACTAATCCCTCTGGAGAGACTGTTCGACCAAAATGATATGCCCTTAAAATATGCTTTGTAACCCCAACTGGAAGAGGTTGCAGACTGCGACATAGGGACCAAAGAGGAGCCTAGGATAGTAAAAATATCAAAGTATCTCCCTCCTGATAAAAAATGTAAATATGCTGATCTACTCAAGAAGTATAAAGACATTTTCTCTGGGTCGTATGAAGAGATAAGAACCTATGACACCACTATGATTGAACACAAGATACCCCTAAAGCTCGGTGTTAAACCTTTCAGACAAAAACTCAGACAAATCAATCATATTTTATTGCATGTGGTCAAAAGGGAAGTCAAAAAGATCCTGGATGCAAAAATAATCGTACCACTGAGATACTCCGACTGGGTAGCAAACCTGGTCCTGGTTAGAAATAAAAGTGGGGAGATCAGGCTGTGTGTGGATTTTAGAAATCTAAATAAGTCCTCCCTCAAAGATAATTACCCTCTACCCAAAATGGATCACATTTTATAAAAAGTAGTTGGGGCAAATAGGATGTCGATGATCGACGGGTTTTCTGGGTACAATCAAATTGCTGTCAACGAGCACGATAAAGAAAAAACAGCCTTCACCACCCCTTGGGGTACATTTATGTATGACAAGATTCCTTTTGGTTTAATGAATACATGTGCTACTTTCCAACGTGCTATGGATATCGCTTTCATCGACGAAAAGGACAAATTCATGGTTATCTATCTTGATGATCCGACCGTTTTTTCTAAATCTGATGAAGATCATCTGATACATCTCAAGCAGATGTTTGAGAAATGTCACAGGTTTGGTTTGTCCTTAAACCCCAAAAAGTCTCACTTTGCTATGCAAGAAGGTAAACACTTGGGCCATATTGTGTCTCAAGATGGAATTAAAATTGATCCTAAGAGGGTTGAAGTTATAGACACCATAAATATCCCTAGGAATGTAAAAGAGATTCAGTCATTCTTAGGAAAAATAAATTTTTTGAGGAGATTTATCCCAAACTTTGCTGAAATCGTGAAGTTGATCACAGATATGCTAAGAAAAACATCGAAGTGAAATGGACAGCAGAAGCCAAAGCATCGTTTGCATGCATCAAGAAGGTTATAAGCGAGGCACCTGTACTAGCAAGCCCTAATTATCTAAAATATTTTCTGATTTTCTCATTCGCCTCCGAACACACACTTGCCGCGGTACTCTTCCAGAAAAATGAAGAAGGTTTCGAGCAACCAATAGCCTTTTTTAGTAAAATTCTTAGAGATGTTGAACTCAGATACGATATAATGGAAAAGCAAGCATATGCTATGGTGAAGGCGTTAAAGGCTTTCAGAACCTACGTGTTACATTCTAAGGTAATTGTGTATGTACCCACCAATTCCATAAAAGACATTTTGGTTCAGTCCAACAGTGATGGGAAAAGGGGACGGTGGCTTGCTAAAATTCAAGAATTTGACCTGGAGATAAAATGAACAAGGCTAGTAAAAGGACAAGGTTTGGCTAAGCTCTTAGCTGAATCAAATTTCAGAGCCCTCGGAATAAATGGCCTATAGGGAAGTGAAGAGTGTGTGGACATGAACGAGCTCGATGAACAAATAACTGCAGTTAGAATCGAAGAGAAGTTTGCCTCATCATATTGGTATAAAGATATAGTGTCCTACCTGCTGACCTTGAAATGCTCGAGTGACTTATCCCCATCTAAATCCAGGACACTGAAGCTGCATGTGGTGACATCAGAAACATGTATTGGAAAGACCCACTAGTCTTCCTGTTGGTTTGTTTAGTTGAATAAAAAACATAGAAGGTCATGAATGAATTTCATGAAGGACTGTGCGAAAGACATCACGCCTGGAGGGCAACGACTTATAAGATCTTGAGGGTAGGATATTATTGGCCCAAACTATTCTCAGATGTCAATGCCAGAGTCAGAGCCTGTAACTCTTGGCAATTGTTCACAGGAAAGCACAAACTCCCAACGCTACCATTGGTTCCGGTCAAAACGGAAGCCCCTTTTCAACAATGGGGACTAGATTTTATAGGCAAAATTAACCCTCATTCTAGCGTTCAACATAAATGGATCCTGAATGCTACATATTACTTCACCAAATGGGTGGAGGCTATTCCAACTAGAAAGGCAACGGATTCGATGGTAATGGATTTCCTAGAAAAGAACATTTTGCCTAGATTCGGCTGTCCCCAAAAGATAGTCACAGATAATGCCCAGGCATTTAAATCTATGGCTATGATCAGCTTTTTCCAAAAGTACAATATCGTGCTTGGTCATTCCACGACATATTACCCCCAAGGAAATGGGCTAGCTGAGTCTTCAAACAAAAGTCTAATCACTATAATTAAGAAAGTGTTGAGTGAAAACAAAAAATATTGGCATGTGCATTTGAAATACGCTTTGTGGCCGAATCGGATAGGTACAGAAAAATCTATCGGCACTTCTCCTTTCCAAATGGTATACGGGACCGACGTATTATTACCTATAAATTTAGCGCTTCCCGTAATGAAACTTTGGCAAGATGAGAAAGAAGAACCAAATCATGTCACAAGAAGAATAAACCAGCTGATTGAAGTTCAACAGCACAGGGCCAAAGTGGACGAAAGGCTGCAGAAATACCAAGACAACATGAAAGCGTTATTCGATCGTAAGGCCAAGGATAGAGAGTTTATCCTCGACGATTTGGTTTTGAAATGGGATGCTAGGAAAGAAGACTCGAAAAAACATGGTAATTTCGATCATATCTGGTACAGACTGTTCAAAGTCACAACTACTGAAGGGAAAAATTCGTTTCTATTAGAGAATTTGGATGGTAAAATCCTCAACGCCCCTGTCAATGGGCGTTATTTAAAGCACTATATGAAATAAATGGTTTCCAAAATTTCCACTGTATATACCGGTTTATGTTTTCTTTTTATTTCATAATTTTTCTTTGGTAAGTCTACTTCCATCACAAATAAAATAGGTTAGTGTTTTTCTAGAAGTAGAGATACAAAATTTTCAACACATTCAATTCTTTTAAAGCCCTGATACTCTTTGTGTTGTTCCCTTACAGGATCCCGGCTTTCAGCCCAAATGAGCGAAAGGAATAAACAGACGGTCATATATCGAAGAATCAATTCGCCGAAAACAGGTGATAGAAAAAATTGTTTTTATTTTTATTTTAGAAGAGAACGAAATGGTAAGGTAAAGGTACGATTTCCAGAGATGCCTGTATTTCAAATGAATGTCGCTAAAGTGCCATGACGGTCTCATAAGTATGATGTTTTCACTTGATATGTCATTAAAAGAACGACTTCTTACTCCGGGTCCTGAAAGTTTCACCTAGATAAAGATAAGAGGTAATTAAAATAAGCAGAGAGAGTAAAGCATCTCCGAGAAAGGGTTCCAAGAGTCGGGTTTAATCCATGACCCCTATTTTTCGAATTCCAGACCTTTCTCCATCGCCCTTTTTCTTTCCTCAGATTTACCTTCTTAAAAAACCAAACACCTTTCCGGGGTTCCCACAGAGGGAGAAGAGGTTACGTTTTATGCTTTGGAAGCTGGAAAAAAGATTTTAGAAAGTAAGCCAACCCTCATAACTCCTCAGTCTCCTACTAAGAAAATTTATGTGTAGGTTGATCCCGAATCTTCTAGGTTTTTTAACAGTTTTCGAAGGATTGAAGCTTTCTCGAAGGAAGACCTATGGAAGTAATTTTTCCCATTTTTCCCTGCGGGCTAAGGTGGTTTGAAAGTTAAGAGAAAGTTGGTCCCGAGTAATCAAAGCAAGTTGACAGACCTCCACTGCGAATATTACACAGATATCATCCCTGGTATACTTCATACAAACTGATTGCCCCCACTTCGTGCTTTAAAAAGTGAAATATAAGACATATGGTGAAAGGAAATTCACATTTGATTGCCCCCATATAGTCCAAGGAGACGATGAAAGGAAATTCATAAATTATTGCCCTCGTCTCAGCATTTAAATGCATAATTATGATTCGAAGTGGTGAAAGGAAATTCAGTAAAAAGGTCCAGATAACTTCATTGAGGTACTGAAAAAGCTCGCTGGCAGTGAAGAAATATATGAGATATCTGTAAGGTTGTCATACATAAATTTCACTCTACTCTAGTAATCAACCTTTTCAAAACCGGATCTGCATCCCAAGTTCAGACAGGACTCCTCGATTAAAAGCATGGAAATTACTTTGTTTGATGCAAGCCAAAATACACAAGATCTGTTGAATTTCCTAGGACTATTTTGATTATCTTAAGGAAGACCTAAATTTAGTATCGAGAAGGAGAAAGTCATCGAAAGGGCCACAACTGAGTTTAGAATGCATTTGAATTTTGAAAATCTTTTCAGAAGTAAAGACATAATCTCTTTTTTCCCTCTGTATCCCCTTCCTAAAACAAGTTTCACAGAAAGAAACCAATGACTCCATCTACCTAATACAGGCACGTGGTCTACTGTTCTTCTTGTCCCGCAGGAATATAGAATCCCTAGTTGGAGCCTATGTTGGAGCCGCCTTTTCCAAGAGGTTGAAATATAATTCTTAAAATCAAAAGTTGATTTTGAGGTTGTCTTTTACTTTATGATCTTTACCCACTGAAAGCCTCAATACCTCGACATGCAAAGTGGTGATGGCCATTATAGTTCTAAATCACTGTCACTTAACCGTTAAGCAGGTTTATCACTTTTATTTCCTTGTGCTATCGCACTTCGGGAGTTACAAGTCACATGGTTTTTAAACTCTGATGTGCAAAGTCACGAAACGGTTCCAAAAGTTACCCCGGTTAGTGTCAAGAGTAAATCCTTTAAACCTCACTTAAACATTATCATTCTTTCGTGACTCAATGATCGCTCCCTCCAAAAACCGCGTCTTCATGACTCTGATCCACGAAGTTGCGATTTCCTTCTTTAGACATGGATTAACTAAAATCTTGTGCAACGTCACGGGTAAAAGGCTAAATCGTGCCATCGTGATTTCGGGTATTTTGGACTCCAAGACTAGGATCGAAATCATCCGAGATGGGGAACACCGAAAAGAGGTTTCAAGGGATGAGAGTACAAAATTGAAGGTACTTAACTGAATTAATTAATGCCGTAAATGACCTTTAACATACACAGTCTACGGATGAGTTTTTTGAATGTTTCTACATTTCTTTTATTATCACGAATCTTTTAAACATTTATGGCATTGATTTGAATATTGATGAGTTAATGGAAAATAATATCTTGTTTCATGCCTAAATATTTCCATTAAACAACTTGACCGTTCTATCAGAAAGGACTCACACAAATTCGAAAGATCAAAGCAAGGGAGTTTCTTTCATTATTTCAATTTTATTTCTATTTTGTACACAGAGCTTTTTCATCAAGATAACTTCTATCTGTATTTACAATTCTTACTACAGGATATCTGAATACAAAGTTCTCTATCATGGCTCCACAAAAAGCATCCAAGGTGGCTACCGAGAGTTTAGGTCAGGACTCAGATTTTGTTTCCGATACTTCACCCCAAAGTATTGATACTGTCAAAACCTAGACATACATCTCCGACATTCTTCAGGCTGAATCAGTGAATTGTTCAGATGATTCCAGCGATAACGAGATGGATGATTTGGACACCAAATACAAAATCATCATTCAAGAAGAGATGCAAAAAATAGAAGCAAGGCCACAACTCCTTCCCTATTATGATATGATCAGATGGGCGCTAGACCATGTGGATATCCCGACCAAGACTATTATCAACGAGCAGAAGGTGACGATTGGGAATTTTAGACCAGAACATTTGCAAGCAATGTATCAACTATCACCCACACCAAACTTCGCGTACAATGTTGAGTTCTTGGAAGGTTTCAAGGGGAAAGAATGCGAGCAATATGACATAAACTTGTCTGATCTAATCAAGGATTGGGTTTCGCACCCCGCAAAATTCAGGGCGGATTCTAATGGAATTTATTCAATCTCATCCTTAGAACCGCAATTCAGGTATATAGCAATGATCACCTGTAGGTTGTATGGGAAGGAGGACACCACACACATTTTCCTCTCGTGGGTGCCTCTGATTCATACAGTCGCTGAAAGTTTTTCTTTCGACTAGGCCAAACTGTTGTCGGACAGTCTAACCAGTCGAATTACTGAATATCGAGCGTAGAAGGAAAGTCAGAAAGTAGCTTCATTTTTCATGTTCACCTACATCATGGACGCTATTTGTTTCATGACGCCTTTCCCTATAATGAGCTAGAGGTGGACTCCATCTAATGCCGAGCCTATTCATGTCTATCACTCGAAATTTTGGGAGGACAAGGCCCAAAAATTCATATATGATATTTTCAACTGGGTAATGGTACCGATGCATGTCTCCATCTTCGGTAACCCACCTCCTAGGATTTCAGATATCATCGCGGGCAACTTGAGTAGTTTGGTTGAATGGTATGTAGAAGCGGAGTTTTCATACATCAGGGTTTTCGGCACCTCTGTTCCCCCATATGCTCTACCACTATTCGTGCCGGATAAGCTGGTATGTCGTGAAATCGCTAGGCAAACCGTGCTCGGTGGCATAAGCAAAGAGCTCAAAGGTTTTTCAAAGAAGGTATGGCCGCCCTTCCCCATTCATTTTAATACATATTATTTATTAGGTTTCAGACATGACAAAGCTGAGGATACAGCCTTGGAGGAATTTAAATTGGTCAACATCGAGTTTAAGAAACATGACCCACATAAGGTCGTGAGTAATCACTTGGTGAATTATGGCCTGAAAAGATACGAACATGAAAATTCACCTCATGACGACATATTCCAAGGTGTGAGATCCTATGCTGAGCTCCTAAGTCGGATTCAAGCCCTCTTGCCCAGGGATATGGCCGATTTCTTCAAATTGTTGGAACACTGACAGAGCTGCCTTCCCCCCGTTTTATAGGGTAAGAACCCACAGACTATAGGTATACAGCAAATGGAAGCCAAGGGCTCAAAATATTCAGGTTCCTGACCGGGAGGAAAATCAGGAAAAGATAGAGGAAACCAGGAACTCGGAGGAGGAAGCTGAGATCCCCAACCCAGGGAAAGGAAGCCTAGAAGTGGTTGTTATCCCAGAGAAACCGTCCAAGGAAATCGGTAGTCCCATCGCTTCTATCACTCCCCTAAAGTTCACAAAGGGGACCCACGATGCGGGATGGATTTTTGGTGAAGAACTAACGCTCATTACTGTAGAAGAGTTGCCTCCAAATGAATTTTTCTTCGATAAGAAGAGAAAGGTCGTTGTGAAGCAAGATCTTTACCGAGAAGCGGGCACAGTAGCCAAAAAATTCAAAATCCTAGCCGATGGGAAGGCCATGAAAAAGGAGGAATTCTCCACTCAGATAGCAGGGACATTGGGGGATTTTTCTACAGCCAACCAATATTCCATCGGATCCCTAAAGGAATAGTTAAAGCGAAAGAACTGCTTGATCATTAAATTGGAGGCTAAGATAGCTACAACAGAGGCAAATGCCATAGATCAGGTGAACGCAGGTCTAGAGTAAGCCATAGAAGTCGATCATAAGGAAATAAAACAACTCATATCCGATCTCGAGAAAATACATCAGTCGGCCCAGACCAGCCAAGCACAGGTAAGCCAGCAAGAAGAACTGATAAGGAAATTACAGGTAAAGTTGAATTTTTTCAAGAGCCAGGTTATAGATATCGAGATATTCCAATCCCAAGCCATTGAGATCCAAAAGAGAGTGTCAGTAGCTCAACAAGATTTACTTGCTAAAGTGGAAGCCATCCAAAACCATTTCCAGACCATTGACCAAGCGCTGGAAGACATTTCTTTGAGAGAAAGAGAAGTTGGGGTGACTTGGGTCACTTTCCAAGAGGCTGTTATAGCCACGATGAAAAAATAAATGATCAGTAGTTCCAGAATCTCCATCCCATAGAAAACTAGAGGAAACATCTTGTTGAAGGCGTGGGAGCATAACATATCGGAAAACAGAGAACTAGCTAAAGAAATAAGAAACTCTTGTGAAGAAAATTCTGGCTTGATAAATGAAAGTTTGTTGGATCTCGATAGAGAAAGTAGCATTGGGACACTGGGCCACATCAATATAGCCAAGCACTTGCTAGATATCAAGGAGAATGAGGAAAAAGGAGGCTGAAATATCACAGATAAGCCAAATTGATATTGTCTAAGTGGATAAATGGTTAATAAAGCCAAGTGTATAGTTATGCTCTATCATCACTGAAGACCAACAAGTAGAAGAAAGGTTGTCACAGTTAGAAAAGGATTGTTACACTTTTGAGGCAAAAAACCAAATAGAGCCTTCAAAGTTGATAGCCCAATTGATTGAAAAATGTGTCAATTGCATTGGGCAGGCGAAAGGGTAGGTGTTTGGCATCAAATGATGACTACTGTTATTCTTTTCTATTTCTGGGGAAAGAAGAGTAAAGAAAGGAAGGTGCTCTGCCCGCATGAAGGAGGACAAAGACAAAGAACTGAAATGCTTAAATTTCCCCTTTTGTAACCGAAAACTTCTGGAACGATTGAAATTCAAATGTTTAGAAGTTTGTATAAATATGCATTTTGAAGGGAGCACCGGGGCAAACCTTTCTTGGCCGATTGTAATAGAGACTTTTTTCCTTTTGAAAATTAATAAAAAGCAATCTGAAGATTCCTGATTCCATGAAGACTGAGTTATGAGTTTTGTTTTCTCTGTTATCTTATATTAAATTTCATTTTGCATATATATTTCTGATGAATTCTTAGCTGCAATTTAGTACAACTTATACTGTGGTGACCAGATTTTTAGTCGTCTAATCACTTGCAGTTTTTCCTCTGTATTAGCTATCAGCAGGTACAATACCTATGAACTTTTTATATCTCTATATTTTATGCTTCGTCAGATTTCTTCTTGCCTTTTTATTCTTCTGTTTACAGGGCGAGATTCTCCCTTGATAGGAGCCTCACATTGTCGACTTCTTAATGTTTTCTCACATTTCATACATGATTCTTTAAAAAGTTAACTTAGTTATGGGAGAAGGCCTTTGGTTTGTGTTCTACCTTTAACATCGGATTCGAAAATTCTCTTTTATACAGTCAAAAAATTGAAGTAGCATTTTAAACATTAAACTTTCTTTTCAATTTATGTTCCTTCATGACTGTGCCCGTTGCAAGACAACCCAACATTGAACCTGACCTATCGGATCAAACTAGCATCGCTTTGAACCTTTTTGACACCATACTTAAAACTACCATCACCCGGGTAGAACTCGAACGCTCATGGGCCACAATTGAATGGGATATAAGCATCCAAGAACATTTGGAAGTGAGACAGAGACAACTTAGAAATCAGCCTTATCTTCCTTTCTTGAAGGTTGATTCTTCCTCTTTTTTATCTTTTACTCACTTTCGGATGCCTAGACTTTGTACTTTCTAGCCTTAAGTACAGATTCTGGAACAACAGGAGGGAGCACTGATTTGTTATTGATTTATGGAAAGTCATTTTTCATTTCGAAAAATGGTCCAAGATGAGCAGTTCCCTTTCCAGTTCGAAAAGTGGTTTGATATTTCTAATGGATAGGCATTTTCCAGTTCGGAAAATGGTCCAGATTGAACGGTTATTTTCATAATGAAATGGTTCTATGGATTGTTGATGTACCATAGAAAATGATTCCCCTTGTGGCCAGTGTGGGGGAATGGTATAGGACAGTCTTTCTTCTTGAATATCCCTCTCAGTAGTGGTCAAGAAAAATGGTCTGCCTCATCGGACAGTCGTTCCTTCAAAGCTCATAGTTGTGAGTAGTTTTGAAGAATGGTCCATTTTGGAGGTTGGTGCAAGATAGTCATTTCCTTAGGAAATGGTCCGGACAGTCATTCCCTAGGGAAGATTCATTCTCTCCAAGTTTCACTCTATTTATTGCCGAAGGAATGGCCCAGATAGGTGAATGGTCCATGTTCAACAATCAGGGACATGTATTCCCTAGGGAAGACTCATTCTTTCCAAGTTGCACTTTAGTGCCGAAGGAATGGCCCAGATAGGTGAATGGTCCAGGCTCAGAAATGAGGATAGTTATTCTTCCTTACTTGAAAAGAATAGTCTAGATAGCCCATAATTTATGTTTTACTCTTTGAGGGAAGATGCTCATCCAACTCTCACAGATGTGAGTGGAAGAATGGCCCAGATGACTCAGTTATATCATGATATTGTTTCTGTGCAGGTTGATATCAGATGATATGATTTCCATGGAGACTGTATGTCTCTGGACAGTAGATGTATGCTACTGTGGTGGATTTGTTCCATTGATTGTGACTATATGTCACTGATCAAGTAACTGTGTGCTACTTGGTGTGGTAATGTATAACTAGATTGTAGTTGTGTACTACTATGGATAGACACAGTTGTGTTCTATTGAATGACAATGTGTAATATACCAGATATAAAAAGTATGTAGAACAAAAATAAAATGGTAGAAATGGCAGAATAACAACAATATAACCAGAAAAATCACCACAATAGCACTGAAATGATATAACAATAACAACATAAATAACACTTTCATTCTAAAAGCAATGTTCACGGGAATCTTTGAGGGGGAAACCTCCAGTTGAGCAGAGCTCTATTACAATAATATCCAACCTAGGGTTCTCATACCCTCGATTCCTATTTATACTAAGTATGTCTATCAAAAGAAGCATCTAGAGGAAGATCCTTCTAGAAGTGGAAGATTCTATTAGGTTTGCCTACATTCGACTTATTCTATTTTATTGAAAGGCCTTATAAATTTTGACCTTTATTACATCCAAATATATTGTTCTACCTATGTGCGGGTTAGAACCCTAACGTGTTTTCCCCCTTAAAGAAAACCTTGTCCTCAAGGCTTGAGATGTGGAAATTGCTGCAGAATGGTAGTTGGTTCCTAAGTGGCATCTGCTGGAGTTGTATCTTTCCACTGGACTAACACTTCCTTGATGGTTCTCTAACATAGGCGACGCTCACACTGGTCCAAAATGGCTTTTGGCTGTAGCCAGATGGATCCTTCTTCGACTAACTCGGGAAGGTTGGTTTGAATTTGACACTTAGTTCCAATCACCTTCTTTAAGCATGAAACATGAAAAACAAGATGTAGCTTAGAATGATTGGGAAAAGCTAACTGACAGGCCACCTATACCAAATGCTTGAGAACTATATAAGGACCATAGAATTTGGGATCTATCTTCTGACAATGCTTGGCCTTGAGGGAATTTTTCTTGTAAGGTTGCAGTCGAAGAAAGACCTGATCCCCTTTTGCAAATTAACATTCAGAGTGACCTTGATCTCCTTGTTGCTTCATGCAATTATGTGCCATGACCAAATTATGTTTGAGGGTATGGAGAATATCCTCTTGAACTGTAAGCGTTTGGTCAACCGCCTAGACCTTTGAGACACTAGGTAAGTATGAGAGAAATAAAGGTGGATTTTGTCCATATACCACTTCAAAAGGAGTCATGCATGCAGTTGTGTGGTATGAAGTGTTGTACTACCATTCAGCTAGGGGTAACCATTGAGCCCAGTAATTTTTCTTTTCTGAGGCAAAACACCTCAAATATGTTTCCAAACACTTATTTACAACTTCTATTTGACCATTAGTCTGGGGACGATAAGCTGTGATGAGATGAAATTGGGTGCCTTGTAGCTAGAACAATTCTTGCCAAAACTTGCTGGTGAAAGATGGGTCGTGATCAGAAACAATAGAATGTGGCATTCCATGAAGCTTGAAGACCTGATCCATGAAACGTTGAGCCATCATGGATGTTTTAAATGGGTGTTGAAGAGCAAAGAAATGAGAATAAATGGAAAGGAGATCAACAACCACCATGATGTTTAATTTATTTCCTGATTTGGGTAAGTCTGTAATAAAATCCATAGAGATATATCTCCAAATAGCAGGTGGAATCGGAAGTGGTTGTAGTGTGCCTGGATATTTGATTGTTTCGCCCTTGTTGCATTGACACACATTACATTCAGCTACAAAATTATGAATGTCTTGTTTCATGCCATCCCAGAAAAAAGAGCGTTTAACCCTATCCTAGATTTTGGTAAACCCGAAGTGCCCAACTATGGGTGTAGCATGAAGCTAAGAAAGTACCATGGATTTAAGTTTGGATTGTTTTATTAAATAAAAATGACCTTTGTATCAAATCTCATCATGGATCCAATAGTACCCTGGGGAAGCTAGAGAATTGGATTGCAACTGTTGGATCAGCTGTGAACTTTTGGGATCATGTAGCCATTCCTGGCAGACAGCTTGGAGACAATCTAGTACAATGAAGGAAAGAGAAAAAAGGGAACTGTCATATTTATACTTTTGGGAAAGTGCATCTGCAACCACATTGTCTTTGCCTTTTTTGTAAATGATCTCATAATCATATCCCAAGAGCTTGGTCACCCATTTTTGTTGCTCTAGGGAGGAAATGCGTTGTTCCAGAAAATACTTGAGGCTTTGATGTCATTTCTTAATTTGGAAGCACTTCCCCAATAGATAAGGGCACCACAGATAACCGACATGCAGAATAACCAACATTTCCTTTTCATAGATTGGTTTGCCCAGATTTCTTTCAGACAATTGCTTGTTTGTAAAGGCCAAATGTCGATCCTCTTGCATAAGGACAATAACAATTCCTTTCCCTGAAGCATCACATTCCCAGACAAAGGTCTTTATGAAATCAGGAAGGGCCAGGACTAGAGTGGTGCACATGGCCATCTTCAATGTTTGAAAATGTTGAGCCACAACTGGAGTCCAAGTGAAATAGTTATTTTTTAAGAGTGCAGTGAGAGGTGCTGCAATCTTTCCATAATTCTTAACAAACTTGCGATAATAACCTGTTAAGCCCAGAAATCCATAGAAGATTTTGAGAGTCTTTGGGCGAGGCTAGTCTTGCATAGCTTCAATCATTTTAGGATCCACCCTTATGTCGTCCTTGCCAACCAGATGACCCAAGTACTCGACTTCTGAGGTGCCAAAAGAACATTTAGATTGTTTCAGGAAAAGTTGGTGCTGAGAGAGTAGATGGACAACTCGATCCACATGGGAAAGATGGTCTATCCAAGTTTTTCTATAGATGAGGATATCATCAAAGAAAACTAAGACAAAATGACCGAGAAAAGGATGGAAGACATGATTCATGAGGCTTTGGAAGCTGGAGGAGGCATTACACAAGCCAAAGGGCATGACCAAAAAATCATAGTGGCCCTTATTCATATGTATCTGGTGGTAACCAGAATGAAGATCGAGTTTAGTAAAGAACTGGGAACCACTCAATTCATCCATAAGGTCATCAATTATGGGGATGGGAAATTTTTCTTAAATGGTAAGTTTGGTAAGGGCACGGAAGTCAAGACACATTCGCCAAGAACCTTCTTTCTTCAGGACCATGACCATAGGAGAAGAATAGGGGCTCATACTAGGATGGATAACACCTGCGTTAAGGAGTTAATGGACCATTTTCTCAATTTCATTTTTTTGGGAAAAGGGGTGACGATATAGACGGATATTGGGAGGAAAGATTCCTGGTATAAGGGGAATGGAATGATCATGAAAACCATGGGAAGGAGGG
>JASDQU010100579.1:120171-130455 GCA_032191745.1 Picea mariana | reverse complement strand
AGTAGATAAGTCATATCTAAAAAATCTTTCCCTGGAACTCCTATGCTTGACACATATATATTATTCACACACCACCTCATAAGCTCTTTGTTTCCTTCCACATCAAGCTTGAAACTATCTACACATCTCTACCTTCAAGGCTATGGAGCCTTACTTTTCCTTTCCATGCCCATTAATGACATTATACACCTTCTAGCTTCATGTCCCATGTGAGGATTCTTTCTTTTGTAGTACCTCATCCAAATTTTGTAAGAAAAGTCATGCCTCCATGACCCTAACATCTTATCCTATTCTTGAATTGATCTAGTTATACCTCTAATCCTGATAAACCTGCAAGAATCCATCTTGTTAGAGATATACATATCATACAAAAATTGTCAATTAAATTTACAGGTACCTTTTCATTTAAGTGATAATATTATTCTTTAATTAATATCATTTTTCCTTTTTATATGAATTAAGTCTTTTTTAATCATGATTGTGTGTCGGTTCTTTTGTCTTCATGAGTTGATCATAGACATGGATCGACTCATTATATCATACTCATGCTTAAGTTGTGTTCTTAGTTCACAAACAGATCATATTTTGACCCTTTATCAATTCTCTGTATTATTCTATTGTTGACTCTCTGTCAAATTAAATATTTATGAGGCGTTTCCTTCAAACCATTTACATATGACTAGATGCGCAAAACCATGGGATTATTTATTTGAGCGTTGCCTCTTCTTTTCCCTTTGTTTCTTAATGCAGACCCCCTTCTCCTAAGGTTGCGCGACCTCCCGATCAAGGGTCTTCAATCCTGAGCTAAATTGGCTCTCTGAAACCTTGATGGTTTCATTTTGTATCTAAACACAGACCCTTCCATCTTTCTGGCATAGGTCCGATGGCCCCTGCGACCTTCTCCTTCGCCCTTGCAAAACATATGAGAGTTGGTGCCAACTCCTTTTTCTCTTGGCCCCTCCTTAGATGTGACCTTAGGTGGTGACCTCACGCATACGCGTGATTGCGGCCACGCTCAAAGGTGGTTTGGAACCAAACTGCTTTTCACCCCACAATTCAACTCGAGCCAGCATGTGTCCTTTTTCCAAAACCGTGGTCTCGATTGTGGCCTTCCCTCGACTTCGTAAAGCCCAAGCACCTCCCATCCCCATAATGAGAGGTGACCATTGAACTCGCGATCTTGATGGTGCTTCTAAATGGACGACCGATATCTACCTCTTGGGAACTAATAGTTCATATTTAACTCTCCCAGATCGACGGTTGTGGTCGTTTCGAAATTCTGGACTTCGGAATTCTCAAATCTCAAACTTTACCTCCCTCAAGATACATAGGATTATGCCACACTTCCTTTTGAATTGGACGATGGAGAATTACTTCGGACGATCGGACGATTAACGTTTACTTTGGGTCCTTACCCGAAATACACAGCTTCCCGCCACCTATTCTCTTGATCTGATGGTTCAGGTCTACTTCGGACGATCCGACAGTCAACATTTACTTCAGGTCCTTACTCGAAATCCACAGCTTCACACCCCCTGTTCTCCTGGTCTGACGGTTCAGGTCTACTTCAGACGATCCGACAGTCAACTTTTACTTTGGGTCTCTGGCTCTCCAAGCTTTGGGAGTTTCAACTCTCAACTGAAAATTCTTGGAGTAATTTCTCCAGATTCCACGATTCATTTCCACGTAGTAAAATACTATAAGTGGACACATGGTCCAATCAGGCGAATGAAAGGTGTCACGTCCTATCTAACATTTCAATCATCCGCATGCTCAAAACTTACTGACACATGGCACACATCCCATGTGTCCATGTCATCCTCGGTGACGTATGCAAGCCACGTCACTTCAAAAATTTTGGGGTCCACATCACCTCTTGGTGATGTCATCATGCCCCGCCACTTCAGCTCTTCAAGCTTCGGGACTTCGGGAGTTTCCACACTAGCACACTTCCAATTCTCATGAAATCCGATTTCTCGAACCAGCCAAATTGCCACCATGTGTCTCCCTTATCGGACGACCCATATTAACCCCAACGGCTGCAATTCCTTCAGGCCTTTGGACTTCGAAAAACTCAAACTTCAACTTTTTTCCGAAATTTTTTTATCTGAATCTCGCGATATACTGACGTGTGTTTCCCACGGATCAACAGCTACAATTTTTCTTTGGGTCTTCATACTTCAGATAACTCAACTCTAAAACTTCCATTTTCCCTGAAGTGTGTGGATTTTTTCCATGTTTCCTCCTGGATCAGACAACTGCAATTCACTTCGGATCTTCAGGGTCTGGAAATCTCAGTTATCAACATCTCCTTGCTCGCCTTTTCCCAGAGTGCTTTCACCTGGAGCACACGATCAGTTGACGTGTATCCTTCTACAGATCGACGGTCCCTGACTACTTATTCTCTTCGGAGGTTCATCACTCGAGCACTAACATGTTACATCATTACATGCCTTTCAATTTGCGGGGGCATGCATCGGCGGTTTGGAGTAACTCGCTTTTCTCCCCGCAATTCTCCTGATGTTGACAAGTAACCCCTTGATGAAAACCGTGGTTTGGATTGCGGGACCGCCTTGGGAAATTATCTCCCGTGCAACTTGGCTCCCCGCAATGCCTCCTATCTATTGATCTCTCTCTCCCACGGGATTCGACGGTTGTGACCTTAACCCTTTTTTCCTTTACATCAGACGAACCATGTTCACCTATCCACCGATCCAATGATCTCGGATCTCTCCTGATCCTACAGTGGATATCGCTCCCAAATTTGAATGGGGATGGTCACAATCCTTTGAGCCCCTTACAACTAATCTCTAACGATCTAACTCCTACGTAGATTCTGCAATGCCATTCCTCCTGAGATTTTCAACTTCATGATCATAATTTGATCTCAACCATGAAACTCTAACCAACAGACTCGGCCCATATTGGCCCGGTGTTTCAAACAGAATCTTTAATACCAATCTGTAACATACTCGACCACCCAGAGGTTGGGCTATGCCACTTAACCAGGATGCAACACACCCAACCACCCACAGTCTAGGCATTGCAGTCCCAAGACTCAGTTATCTAATCTCTAATTTGAAAATAAAGGACTTCTCAACAATGTTAGAAGCATGCACACCACATGCATAAGACAAGATCCATGTCACAGCATAAAATATATAAACAACGTGCCATGCACAAAAAATAACCAACAGACAAGAACATTAGAATACATATCTCAGAGATAATTAAATACACAGTGGAATACATTAAGCATAAAACATAGAGAGAACTTATCTTTGCAAGTAAATGTTCACCAACTGGCTATGGACCAAATATGCTCCTCCCAACCATAGACACTACTGTTCATTTACTCCCAAAAACGGGTCACCCCTGAGCCAAGGATATGAATCCACAAGGACGGGTCCTAGGCCAAGTCTAAATACACAGTAGTTGGCTAAGTATCTCTCAGGTTTCCCAACCTCATAACAATCCTAATTTCCATCTCTCTTTCCCCCTCAACCTGCAAAACCCCAAGAAATGAACACCTTTCTCTACCATGCAATCCTTGAGGCTATTCCATTTCTCTGCAGGGCTCTAGTGCTACTAGTAAGGAAATCTCCCTACTGGAAATTCCAAGGACTCTCAGTTGTGGACAGTTCCATCTGAAATGCCATCAAGTTCATGCACACAACCATCCATTCCCTCCGAGAATGATCAGTAAATCATTACAACCATTCAATAATGGCTCTCCTCTTCCTATTTTTTTCCATGCTCATCCCCATAGCACACGAACTAGCAGTAGTGAGTGAAGAGGAATAAGAACGAGTGAACTAGTGAGAAGAGGACGAACCAAGGGAAAAAGAACCCCAAAAAATCCCCCAAGAGATGTTTAAATAATTACATGAAGACAAGAGCCACATGGCCTCCCTCCCAAGAAGCTCATGTATCCCCCTCTTCTCCATAAAATCAATTATGGGTAAATAAAATAATAATAACAAGACTTAGCCCCTCAAGCCCCCTCTCTCGTGGAATCATAGCCCCTATCTCTTTTGTCCTTGTCAGTCTTGCATCCAGCGGTGTATTTTATTAATGTAGAAGAAGTGTACATTTCCTAAGCACTCTGGCCCCTTTTCAACTTTACCATCTCACCATCCTAAGTCATATTTACATAATACATTATAGTTTATAAGGGTTAGAACCAAGATGTTACAAATAGATTGTCAAAATACATATAAAACCCTATCCCTAAAAATAATTTCTAGCATGTAGAGGCTAGGTTAGGGCTCTCCTGGCGTGCGAGTGACACATGGGGAAAGCATATTGGTTGGTCAGGTTTGGTGCTTTCAATCCTTCGACACTTCAAGGGAAAAAAAGCTCTGATCCTGACTCTTGGTCTCTCGGTAAGCAATAGGTGATGGTAAGAGGAGGAGGGACTCATTTTAAAAGAGTTATGGGTGTTTTCATAATAAATGTGGGCATATGGGGACTTTCATATCGGTAAAGTTGTTGGTAATTCCTCCGACATACATTGGAGTACTTTGTGGGAATTCCTCTGATGTGCATAGGAGGACTTAGCAAAAAATGTGTCGGAGTCAGTTGAAGAAGATGGAAACCACTCCTCAAATGAAATCGAAGGAGTTGACACTAACTCCTATGATTTCATCGAAGGAACTCATCAAAGCTCATCAAAAAAGTTAAGGAGAACTCCTCTGACATACATCAAAGGAGTTGAAGGTAACTCCTATGATGTACAACGGAGGATTTTCATTAACTTCATCAAAAATCCAAAAATATTTGTCTTGAAATTTTCTAAGTGATCCGAATTTGAAATATGCGAACTTAGGAAAAGTGAAGATTGAGGAACAAGTTTTAAGGCAAGATGAAGAAACTACTAGAGGAGTTTTTCAAAGTCGAAAAATACAAGGGGCTCCATTTTATTGAGAGGATTTTGCAAATAGATTACAAGAAAATAGAGGGTTGTAGTGACTGGCACAACAGATGGATTTTTTCATAAGATAGATTCGTCCAATATTTTCCAAAGGGATTGTAATAGGGAGACTTATGTTTTATTGGTTGTTCCTTATAGGATATATTTTCATGTATTCTACTTGCAATAGGACTAACTAGTTAAGCTATTGAACTTATATTAGTTTGAAAATATTACAATTTGTACATCGCGAAAGTTGGAATTTACCAAGAGCAGAAAGTGTCGAACGAAGGAAGAAAAGTTGTATCCCAATGGGTTTGATTGTTTATTTTAGTGTGGTAAAGTTGGTGAAGGCATGGTCATATACATTAAAATATGTTAATTCTTGTATTTCATTAAAAAGACTAAAAAGGTGCATGCTCAGTGGTACCCGACACCCATATCATTGATGAAGTGTGAAAGAAAAGAGCAATAAAAAGGTAGTTGACAACCTACATTGTTGTGTGTGTTTATTGTGTTAATCCTTGTTGTTGTGAATTAATGGATATATTCAGTAGTTATTATTCTCTTTCTATATTCTCTAGTAAAAATTATGATATTTGGGCCATTAAGATGAGAATTAGATTACGTATGGATGACTTATGGGGTATTGTGTTGAATAGGTTTGAAGAACAACAAAACTATTAGAAAACTCATGTTGATATAGAACACCAAATACTCGTGTTGATATAGAACACCAACAACACCCATTAAAACTAGTAAAGAATATGTTGAAAATAAGTATAAGCCCCCACTAGTCTCGTGCTCAACCAAGCCCAACCTACAAGCCTACAATTTTATTCAACTACAACAATTATTGTGCTTGATTCGTCATCCTCCCCATTTCCTTAATAACTCTTAAAGAAGGGAGGCTTGTTCAGGTAATTTGCACTGATGAGATTTCCTCCACCAAAGAAAATCTCCAAGTTCCAAATTCAAACTGTACTCTAGGGAGTAAAATGAATGTCCGTGCATCGAATTGCAAGTAAACAAATGCAGAGACATGCATCTTCCCACCACATCTTGGATCATATATATAAATTTTAAAGGGAGTGAACCCAACCCATATTATATAGCGCTCGCCTCTAACACCATCATGCATCAGTGTCAATGTACGCTACCATCCTCACATCCCTCCGAACATCAACCCTCCAATCTCTTGGAATGTTCCCTTTCACAAATTCTCAAATAAATTTCAAAAACAAAATGGAATTAAGAATAACATCTAAGCCAGTTGCAACAAATTCTCATAGACAACCATGTAACCGACTATGGTTGAATTATTATTGTTATTGTTGATGTCAATGGTGACTTTGGCGCCTCCGTGTTGAACCCTGATCATCACCCTCAATATTCACTCATTTCCCATTGAAGTCATCCTTCGACAAAGAATGACCCTGTCAATTTCCCAAGCTCCAAGTAATGGAAAATACATCAATGTTTCAAAAGCCGATATCGATATTCCAAAGCTGGGAAGGATGAGTTAGAATATAAAGTTTAATCTCGAAGGTCGAAGTTCATCCACGCCAATAATTGAAGGAATATGCTTCCATGTCACAAAACACAAGCTCTCTCATTTTCTTGGGCCCTCCCATGAAGGAGTTGAGCCTAGTCCCGCTCCGATACCATGTTAAATTTTTATATGAGATGATCACATAGATTTACTAGGATATGTGAATTGATTGAGTTACAAATGAGCCAAATTGACTCCTTATTTATACTAAACTGGCCTCCCCAATAGACATGACTTTTCACTTTTTATTTTTCACTTTTCACATTATGAAGATCGACCATAGTTACAAAATTCAACATGAACATATGAAGTTAGATAGAATCAATAAACCTTAACTAAACTAGTTCACTAATAATGTTGTAATTACAATGTAATAATGACTCTTTCCACAAAATAGTATGGAGATATCCTTTAAAACTTGATTTTAATTAACAAAATACAAATCCTCCATTAATGAGAATAAACACTAATTTATTATGAAGTATTATTGTTGAGAAAGTCTCTTAAATAAATATTCTCATAAAATAATACCCATTAATACACTTATATACAAGAAATATTAGTGATATTAGTGACAACAAATGTACCAATGCAAAGTGATAGAATCAAGTGTACCAATATAGAGTGATAGACATCAAGATCATCACTTAAGAGGAGTTAGCATTACCAATACCACTTACAAATTATCAAATTTTAAGTTCATAAATCCATATATCTTAAGAATATATATATAAGTTGTAAAAGTATTTAATCCTTGTTATTAAAATTAGATAAAATTATCCAATTTTAAAATTATAAATCGTAAAAAAATTATAAAAATGTTAAGCTAATGAATATTAATTTTTAATTTAATTTTTTTTAAACAAAACACTACTTTAATATTATCCTTTAATATTTTGTTTATGGAAATCCCAAAATTTACTCCCTGGTTACCTCTTAGTGAAAGATGTTGAACCTCCTAGTCCATACATGACCGTAGGCCACATCCTTTGCAGTTTCCACGCAAGATGCGCAGGCTATTCCCATAGCCCTGCTGAAAAGATAATGAAAAACACAATAGATGAAAAGCATTGAGAATCCACTGGATGGTTTTTGTTAGCACATGAAATGTTCGTGAGTCAAAAATTATGACCTTATTCCATGCAAGAGTCTTGGTGTCATGATAGTGTTCATCATCATGAAATAAATATGGCTCAGCATTGGTATCCTAAACCCTGGCCATTTTCAATTTTTTTATACCAAATGAGCAATTTATAGTTCCTCTTGCAACAATGACCTTATCCATTATATAATTGTGCGCTGCAAATTGTGTGCTACAAACTGTGCATTGCAAATTGGCACTACAAACTCTCTGTTTTCTGATAGATAAAACATTCCTCAATTGAGATTCATTTAGGTTCAAGGTTTTAGCTTGTCAACTAATATTTTTCTCCTTAGACATGGAAAACATTGCAAGCTTTTCATAAAAACCTAGTCCAATTCGCACTGCAAACTGGTGTTGCAAACTTAACCACTAGCACTGCAAACCCTATGTTTTACACACAGTTGATTCAATTCTTCCTGTCTATAGCCTCATCCAAGTTGGATTTTTTTCTTATTTTCTCACCTCCTACTTACAACATGTTCATCCTCCAACTGTTCTTATGCATACAATTACAACTTTAAGTGATCGTTTTGGGTCTTGAGCTAAATTTAGCATCTTCATATGATTTATCCAAGGTTAATTCATATTTCAAGAGGTTTGTAGCAATATCTAGAAGGTTTTTCCCAACTTCTTATGCAATTTTTAAAGTTTGGAATCATTTTGGAGGTAAACATGCACCTACAGGAAAGTTCGCAGTGCACATTGTCAAAGGCGTTGCGAACTCTAACAATTTGATAAATCCAAGATGTAGGAGGGATTCCACCTATATGAGGGTTTGAAGGGTTTTCTAGGAGGTAGTTGGACATGATGGAAATGTGTTCTATCACCATATCAAGCATCATGACCTGTTTCAAAAGGAATTTATCACAATAGAAAAGATCCCAAAAAATAGGAATTTGTTATGTTATTGTTGGAATATTTTGTAACAGACTCATAAATGGAGGAGTATCCTATGTAGATTATTCGTTTTGACCTCCTTAGAGTACAGAGATATAATTCACTATATATGAAGGGGATTTTGATAAGGAAAGGGTTGGATTCATTATCCAAGAGAAG
The DNA here is from genome assembly GCA_032191745.1 of Picea mariana. Classification (NCBI taxonomy): domain Eukaryota; kingdom Viridiplantae; phylum Streptophyta; class Pinopsida; order Pinales; family Pinaceae; genus Picea; species Picea mariana. The sequence continues at coordinate 121,791 of JASDQU010100579.1, read as the reverse complement.
AGAGAGATGGATGAGCAATTTAGTTGCTCATTTGTAAGCCCGAGGACTTGTTTGTAATCAATATTTCTGCCATTAAAGATTCATGAGAGTTGTTTATCAGATTGTATTCTTTGTTTTCCATTTCTCTTGTCATCTTCTTGCTTGAATATATTGTAGGTTTTAAGGATCATAGCTACCATTGATTGATGGATTCATGAACAACAAAGGATCTATTGTAGTTTTCTCATTAAATCATTGTTTATTATTTAAGCAATCTTTAATCTATTTGCATAAAGGATCTTTGTACAATGGATGTTCTTCATTTTGTCATATTCTCTATGCTTTTACTCATCATTATATAAAACTTTTATTTGGTATACATTTTAAATGCCTTTGGTCTATAGGATGTTATGAATCCATGTCCAATGGAATACCTTTGCAGACTGTTTGTTTCCCTCTCCATTTCTTACTCAGTATTGCTGATCCACTCAAGTATAAACGTGTTTTAACCATTTATATTCTGATGGGTACTAGGATTACACCTACAACATTTTAGGTGTGACTTCTAGTGCTAACATTTTTGGAGCCGTTGCTAGGGACGAAGTTGAAGATCTACCCTAGGCTATACGACAAATATTACTACCAATTCTTGATGGTGAGCAAGGATTGATGAAAAAACAGACTACAATTTTTCACCATGGTGACTCCACACATTTGAAGAAACTTGTTGGTGATTCAAATCAAGTTACATGACTCCACTAAGAAATGATCTTAAATAGAAAATGGAAGGAAGGCACAGTAAGTCCAGGTATTAAGATATAATTTTTCTTCAAGAGCTCATATTCTTTTTTATCATTTCTTTCCTCTCCTTTCCTTCATATATCAGGAGAATCATAATTTTCTTTGTTTACTTTGATGACCATCACCCTACTACTATATACCCCTCTTTGAAAGAAGAAGGTCTTCATTCTTCTTACATAGTTTATGTTGACCCTAGTCCTTCATCTGAAACACATGAGAACAATTTGTATTCAAATCCTTCATGAACATGATCAGCCCTGTAACCACGTGAATGATACAACTGATTAACCACCTTCTCTAATTATAGTACCATCTTATACCACCACTGCTGGAATTTGCAATCAATCCATTAAACCTCACTTTCATCCTACTGATGTTCAGTCCAGAAAAAGAGAAAAATGTTTAAACCCTTAAATATGCCATCTACTCTTCATCCCTACCCTCCCAAGTTTTTAGAATATCTTTGTATTTTTGTTGGAGAAGATCATATTATAGACGAGAAGCATTTGGGAACTTTTCAGAATGTCATTGAAAATTTGGAAATCATGCATGAGGATGTTGTTATTAGGTTATTTGCTAAATATCTGGTTGGAGATGTTTCTTTATGGCTTAAAAATCTAAAGGCTAGTTCCTTTGGTTCGTGGGTTGTGTAACGTCCTTGGCCATCCATGTCGAGCCACGCTACGCCAGATAACTCTATTGTTCTCTCTATGAAACATAATGTAACATACCCAACATCCAACTGAGCTATGCCACATAAATTTTTTGAACTGCATGTAATTAAATTATATACACAAAGAACTCTTGTGGAAGCATTATATACAAAACGTAAACATACAA
>JASDQU010100579.1:105987-119269 GCA_032191745.1 Picea mariana | reverse complement strand
CAAAGGATAGCTCAATGGTGTGTGAATACCCATGGATGCTTGACTGAATGACTAAATAATAAAAAAAAAGTGATGGGAAGAATCATGGAAAAGATGGTGGGAAAGATGGAAAAATGAACTAAGTCCCAACAATATGTATGCATGTCCCCAACTTGACACTTGTCATCTTGGGAGCTACTTTGGCCCACTTGTACCCAACTTTAGAAATTAGGATAAAATAATTATCCATGCTTTATGATTTGAGAAATATTAATAGAATATTCATTTTTGGCTTAAGCTCCCTAGATTAGACTTTTTCCTTAACTTGTAGGCCCCTCCATTTCCCTAACCAGTGGATTTTAGTCCTCTATCTCTTTTATCATGGTCGGTATACGCGCAATGATGTATTTTATATTAATTATGAGAAATATACAAAAATACATGCATTGGCCTTTAACATCTAGGCTCTCTGGCCTAATCAAAACATAAGCATCCTAGCTTATAATAGTTGGCTCACCAACCTATAAAATGCAGCATATATACAAAAGGCTCCCTGGCCTCAATATCACATGCACTCAAGTTGTTGTGTGCGATATCCAGGAATGTGCACACTTCACCATTTTATTGTGCAGTACAACCGTGCACTATGCCATGAAATGTGCATACAAAATGATATCAAACAAATCACCAGCTTATGTACATTTTCATTTACATTATAATTGGGCTCGGCCTAGGGATATTACAATCCCCTCCCCTTATTTATGCACTGTCCTCAGTGCATCATGTACTCATATATATCAAAATTTTCAAAAATCCTCAAAAAGATGCGGGTATTCTGCCCTATAGCTCGATTCCGGAGCTGTTTGATTTTCCGGTCCAGAATGCGTACTGAATGCACTTGAAAAGCATCTTCTTGCTCCACCTGGATCACATTCCAATCAATAACATGATTAGCATCAGGATATATTTTTTGAGCAATGATACACAGAATACATTATGAATAGACATAGATGCAAGCAATGCAATCATATAAGCCACTAGACCAATCCTCTCTAGGATTTCAAATGGCCCACAATAGCAAGCTACCAATTTTGAACAATTTCTCAATTTCAGGGAACTTTTGTTGGCCTTTACTCTCAAGAATACATGATCACCCACTTTAAATTCCCTGTGAGTTCTTCCCTTATCAGCATAGCTTTTCTTTCTGTCTTGGGCAGCCTTTAAATTTTTTTTTATTTTAATCATTTCCTCCTCCATTTCCTTGAGAAAATCTGGCCCAACCACTGCTTTGTCTATTGGGTTATCCCAACTTACTAGTGTGTTGCACTTTCTGCCATAAACTGCCTCAAATGGGCTCATCTTTAGAGATGTTTGGTATCCATTGTTATAAGAAAACTCTACCAAGTGTAGGTAGTCTTCCCATTTTGATGGTTTATCCATCACAAACATCCTTATCATATCCTCAATCACTTTATTCACTCTCTCTACTTGACCATCTGATTCTGGATAATAAGTTGTAGTAAAATTCAAGTTTGTTCCAAATCCATCAAATAATCCCTTCCAAAATTTGGAGGCAAATTTTGGATCTCTGTTAGACACAATTGTCTTGGGTATGCCATTTAATCTAGCAATTTCCTTCATATAAAAATCAACGATGTTGGCTACCTTGTGAGTGAGCTTAACTAGAACAAAATGGACAACTTTATTAAGCTTATCCACCACTACCATGATAAAATCATGTTGCTTGTTTGTTCTGAGAAGTTTGGTGATGAAATCCATTGTTACAACTTCCCATTTCCACTCAGGAATGGGTAATGGTTGTATCAAACCAGCTGGGTGTCTACGCTCAGCCTTTACCTTTTGGAATTCTAAACATTTGGCAATAAAATCAACAACCTCTTTCTCCATGCCTAGCCAATAATATTGGCTCTTGACAATTGCAATAGTTTTTTGATATCCCGGGTGCCCAACATAAGGCACATTATGCATTTCTCTCAATATCACATTTTTCAACTCCTGAAATTTTGGTACATAAATTCAACCCCTATATATGATAATTTCATCATTATCTAGCTTATATTCCTACATTTTCTGCTGCAAAATACCTTGCTGTAATTTTGCCACTAATTCCTTGTATTGCAAATCTAATTTGGCAGCCTCTATAATTTTGTCTTTCAAATCTGATTGGTACATGCTAATGGTTGTAGCATCCATTTTATGCACTCTTCTGTTGAATACATCAACCACTTTGTTCTCTTTCCCCTTGATATGATTTATATCAAAGTCATATTCACTTAGAAATTATAATCATTTGGTTTGCCTAGCATTTAAAGTGGGCTGATCAAATAAATATTTCAGACCATTATGGTCCGTTCTCAGCTCAAACATTTTCTCCATCAGGTAGTGTCTCCATTTCCTCAATGAATGCACTATGGATGCCAACTCCAAATCATGAGTGGCATAGTGTCTTTCATGCTCCTTCAACTTCCTTGATTCATAACATATAACAAACCCATTTTGACTGAGGACTCCACCAAGTCTCTCTTTACATGAATCTATGCATACAATGAAGTCTTCATTTGGGTCTGTAATCCTTAATATTGGAGGACTTGTTAATAATTATTTCAAGTGTTGGAAACTCTTTTCACAAACCAATGTCCACTGAAACTTCACACCCTTTCTTTGCAAGGAAGTGATTGAGTGTGCAATCTTTGAAAATCCTTCAATAAATCTCTTGTAGTAGCCTACAAGGCCCATGAATGATCTGACCTCTGTTACATTCTTTGGCGTTGACCATTCTCTAATGTATTCTATCTTCTCATGATCCACTGTTATCCCATCCTTTGAAATGATATGTCCAAATAATGAATTTGCTTCTGATAAGATGAGCACTTGCTCAATTTGACATACAACTAATGATCCATTAATACTTGCAATACCATCCTCAAATGATGTTCATGCTCTTATTCTGACATGGAATATATAAGAATGTCATCCAAAAATACAATGACAAATTTGTCTAAATATTATCGGAAAACACCATTCATTAACCACATGAAAACATCTAGTACATTTGACAACCCAAATGGCACCACTATGAACTCATAATGACCATACATTTTCCTGAAAGCATTCTTGCTGATATATTCCTCTTTAATCCTTACCTGATGGTATCCTGACCTGAGATTTATCTTTGAAAATATCTTTGCATCCTTCAATTGATCAAAAAGATCATCAATCCTTGGCAGAGGATACTTGTTCTTTACAGTCACTTTATTTAACTATCTGAAATCAATGCACAATCGTAATGTCCCATATTTCTTCTTCACGAACAAGACTAGGGAACCCCAAGGTGACACACTTGGGCATATATACCCCTTGTTCAAAATCTCTTCACGCTGCATTTGCAACTCCTTCAACTCTGGTGTACTCATTCTGTAAGGAGTCTTCGACATTAAGTTTATAGAGAAATCAATGTCTCTCTTTGGGGGTAGTCTTGGTACCTCCTTGAACACATCTTCAAAATCTTTCAGGACTGCATGATCTTCCAAATTTGGCACTTTATCTTTAGGTGTCTCTTCCATATGTGCTGCAAATATTTGACACCCTTTTCTGTAACATTTCTTCAGCTGCAATCCTGAAATTTCTCGGATGGTTACCGCCCTGGGAATTCTCTGTAACTTCCTTAGGGTCCCTTCCTCATTCAAGAAAATAAATGCCTTGTTATGATAGTCTAGGATAGCATGATGTTGGTCCAACCAATCCATCCCAATTAGACAGTCATAGGAACCTAAAGGAAAGATGTTCAAATCTGCCCTGGTGTTCAGTCCATTCATGTCCATAAGACATGACTTAACCATCTCATCAACTTTTCTTTTGGCTCCTGTAGCCAGCTGCACCAACCAAGATTTCTCATGCTTTCTTCTTGGAAAATGCAAACTTTCCACCATCTTAGGATCTATATAAATATGACTAGCTCCTGAATCAATTAAAATAGCAATGGTTTGGTTGTTGATCATACCTTTCACTTCAATCATATGTGACTGATACTCTGCTTTCTTGTTGTCCAGGGCTGCATAGATCCTTGGTACATTCATTCCCATGTCCTCCACTGTTTCAGCTTGCTGTACATTGTGAACAGTTCTTACCTTTTTACCTCTGTGAAGACAATCTCTGTACATATGATCTCCTTTACAACCCCAACATTGAATAGGTGGTTTCCTTGGCCTTTGACCCCCTGTCTCAATCGTTATGGGTTCTCTAGGAGTTTGTTGTCCCTGTGGATTATTTTTTAAGAATGGTGGATTAGATCCCTTCGTCCTTTGATCCATCTTAAATTTATTTTTGTTTTCCCAAGCTTTTTGGAAAGTTGGCCTTGCTTTCTGTTGTTCATATAGGCATTTATCTCTCCTTATGGTCTCCTCCAATATCTTGGGATCATCATATTGTATTTTGTTACTGATGAATGATGGCAATCCACTCAAATACCTTTAAATCTTAATTGTCTCATCTTTGATGAAAGAGACATACTCCAACGGTTCTAAAAACCTTCTCTCATATTTATCTATTGTCATACTTCCAAGCTTGAGTTCAAAGAACTCTTTCATTTTCTTGTCATAATATCTCTTAGTTAAGTATTTCTTCTCAAAATATTTATTGAATTCCCTCCAAGTAACACTTTTTTCTTTAATGTGTTGCACCTGCACAAGTTGATCCCACCACATGGATGCCTTTCCCTTAAGTTGATAGATAGCAATTCTACCTTCTACATGAGAAGAATAATTATGCAATTGAAAATACTTTCTCATGCCCAACAACCATGTCTCTGCATCTTCATCCTTCTTGTGTTCACCATCAAATGTAGAAGGTTTGATTTTGTTCATTTCTCCTCATAGCTCATCCACCCCAGACCCCTTATGCTTCCTGACAGGGGATGGACTAGAGCTGCTGTGTGATCTCTTATTGGAATGCCTCAGGGAGTGGTGGTGATGTATGCTGACGCTTTTGGTTCTTCTTTTCTCATGAGAAGGCCTGTGACTTCCAGATTTGTTTGAGCCACTCTCCTTATCCAATTTTTTTTCTATTATGTTCAAGCTTTACATTAACTTCATGTTGAAGTCATCCTGTTGCTCCTTGGATTTCATAATCCTTTCATTATCAGCCTTATGGCTTTGTACATCCTTCTGTAAATTTTTAATGGTCTCTGTCATATTCATGTTTTCATTCCTTTCATCTCCATGTCCATTGTAGTTTGTTTCTTCAATGCCCAAATGGACATCCATCCCTCTAATCTCATCCTCCTGATTGTAAGTCCCATGTGCCTCTTCCATTTCTATGGACTCAATGTTGATCTTGATCTGATCTAGTTGTTGTTAACTCTGTAAAATGTGCAGCCAACAAAACTTTGTCAGGCTATTTGTTTCAACAATTTCATGAAAATATGAACCATTCTGGTTCAATAATATATATCAGAGTTCTTTCTTCTGATTTCCTGGAAATTTGAATGCCGAGATCAATTTTATGGGTGGATATTTACATTCAAGTTTCCAATACCTTTCTAACGCCTGCTCCCATGCTCAATTTCGAGTCTTGAACAGAAAGGTATGGTTATTTGAAAATTGCCCATTAATGTTTTTGTTCATTTTTCAACTTGACGCAACTTTGCACTATAATATGCATTTTTGCACCTACTCCTTTGGAATTTTCATAGGATCCCAATTGGTTTTCTTCATATACATATTATGGACACTCTGTCCAAGTTTCATCTTTTTCTGGGTTCTGGGATGCTAGTTACAACCTATTGAAATTCCAGACTAAAATACCATATTGTAACTGGTATGCTACAAGTACCTTCTTTTCCATATGAAACACTTTTAACATGCCCAGAAATTTAATTCACCTCTTGGAATGTCTTCTATGGCTCAATATCTTTCCATTGAATGGTCCTACGCCTTAATCTGATTCTGGAGCAGAAAGTTATAGCTCTTTGAAGTTAGATGGGTCTTAAACTTTACCCTCCACTGTTTGTGTTGTAACTTTCTCATAAAAGCTTCGTTTGACGAACAATTTACACCATTAGAAATATTTCTCCGAGCTCTTTTATTTGAGCTGCAAAGACAAAGTGTGCCTTGGCACAGTATGTTCTCGTGATTTTTGAGTGCCTAAAAACGCTCTGCAAAATGGTGACGTTCAAATGATATAAAACGTCACAAAAAATCATTGTTTTCTGTTGTTGTTCACCCTTCAAACAACTTCACACGCACAAATTTCAACCTGCAAACCCATATTCACCATGAACAATAGCAACACAAAGTAAATCGTGTTTTGCGCACTTTAAAACCACTGTGTATCACTTCTCTGTCACGTCAATAACTTGTGCGCACTACTTTTATGTCGCGCGCCAATATCCACCACGCGCAATTTTGGTTCTTGCACTATTACCTGTTGTGCACAATTTTTGTATCGCGCGCTGATATTCTGCACGCATTTACTCTATGCACTGCACCATGCTAGAGCTTAGTACGTCTCCACCGCGCACCAAAACTCTGCGCGCACCAATAAATAAACTGTCGCGCGACAACATATACCCACATTGCATGCGCACCAACAAAGTTTCTCTACGTTCAACCAATACTGCGCACACCACGCGCACCATTATTATGTGTGTGCACACCGCTCAATGCTAAATTTAGCGCGCGCTCCTATACACCAACATTTTTTCGCGCGGCGTTGATATTTAGTGCGCGCATTTGCACACCAACATTTTTCCGCGTGGCGCAAAAAATTTAGTACTCACACCCGCACACCAACATTTTTCCGCGTGACACCGAAATTTAATGTGCACACCTGCACACTAACATTTTTCCGCGCAACACCAAAATTTAGCGCGCGCACCATCACACCAATATCTTGTCGTGCAGTGCCAAATTTTACCTATCATAAGTTTTTCACTGCGCATTATGCATTTTTAGTGCGCCCATCTGCGCACATTCATTTGTATGCGCATCAATTCCTCATGAACTCCGTTGCAAAAATTTGGGCTTTTGCTTAACTTTTTCCCCGATTTACCATAGACATTTTGCAACTATGAAATTTATTCAATTTCACCCCGATAAAACCAATTCAACCTCTGTAACAACAAATCATTGTGGTTGACATTTATGGAACGAATTTACCCAAAATCAATTCACGAATTGATAATTTTAATTATAAAACTCGCTCTAACTATTATAGCTTCACTGTAACTTCAAATTCGACCCATTCTAGATCCGAATTTGCTAGAACATATATTAAATCGGGAATATCTCATCACTTGGCCGGATTTCTCCATTTTCTCATGAATTTAACAACATAAATTGGGGCTTCTTCCCCAATTCCCCCCAGTTGTTGTTACTTTTTACCATGGACACTCTACAAACTGAAATTTGGCCACTTCGAAATAAATCCTCTATGACATTTTGCTTTGAAATTTCGCTTCAACTCAACTTTCTCGACCCATCCAAGCTCAGTGTTGAAAACTGAAGCTCTGATACCATGTTGTAACGTCCCCGACCATCCATGTCGAGCCACACTATGCCAGAGAACTCTTATTGTTCTCTCTGCGAAACATATTGTAACATACCCAACATCTCACTGAGTTATGCCACATAAAATTTTCAAACTGCATGCAATTAAATTATACACACACAGAACTCTTGCGAAAGCATTATATACAAAACGTAAACATACAAATACATCTGTAAATACACGGATTCACATTGAAATAACAGTAAACATATACATGCATCATATACAGGAAATACCAATAAAAATAAATACAGTTATAACCGCACATATGATAACCCATAAAAATAAACACGTAGATAACAATGCAGCATGTAAATTTATCACACAATTGACACTTATCTTGGTAAGAATGTCACCAACTGCGTGCATACATTCCACGAACCTCCCATCCTTAGACCACACTGTTCATTACTCTCAATAGTAAGTCACCCCCGAGCTCGAACTAAACTCCACTCGGGTAAAGAGATTCCTAACCAGGATAAAGGCTCATAGACAATAGGAAAGACTTTGTCTCAGGTGCCAAATCAAACCAACAACCTACAGTCCCTCATTCCCCACGTCTGTTCCACCCAACAAGTGTGCCCCTTCTTTGCTCAACAATCCTTCGGCTGCCCCACTTCCTTTCCAGGCTTTAGCAATAGGTCGAACAGGAAGTCTCAGAGCACTGTAGTTGCAGTTCAACACCTTCAGGAAATCAATTCCCAGCAATTCTCTCACCCAGAGAGAAATTTCTCATGGGCCTGACAACCCGCCTCTTCAATATCCCATAGGCTTGACAACCCGCTTCTTCAGTCCAGCTCCCAAGCTAACCAGATACACCAACACATAATGGCTAAGGATACAGGTTCAGGTACAGTCATGAAGGTACGAAGGATAGCTCAATGGTGTGTGAATACCCATGGATGATTGACTGGATCACTGAATAATGGAAGAAAAGTGATGGAAAAGATGGTGGGAAAGATGGAAAAATGAACTAAGTCCCAACAATATGTATGCATGTCCACAACTTGATACTTGTCATGTTGGGAGCTACTTTGGTCCACTTGTACCTAACTTTAGAACTTATGATAAAATAATTATCCATACTTTATGATTTAAAAAATATTAATAAAATATTCATTTTTTACTTAAGCTCCCTAGCTTAGCCCTTTTCCTTAACTTTTAGGCCCCTCCCTTTTCCTAACCAGTGGAGTTTAGTCCCTCATCTCTTTTATCATGGTCGGTCTGCACGCAGCGATGTATTTTATATTAATTATGAGACATATACAAAAATAGGCACATTGGCCTTTAACATCTAGGCTCTCTGGCTTAATCAAAACATAAGCATCTTAGCTTATAATCACTGGCTCACCAGCCTATAAAACACAACATATATACAAAAGGCTCCCTGGCCTCAATATCGCGCGCACTCAAGTTGTTGCGCGCGGTATCCAGGAATGTGCACACTTCATCATTTTATTGTGCAGTACAACCGCACACTATGCCATGAAATGTGCATATAAAATGATATCAAACAACTCACCAGCTTAAGTAGATTTTCGTTTACATTACAATTGGGTTCGCCCTAGGAATATTACAGGTTGAGTTATTTGGTGCATTTTCAAGGTACCGAGGAGAGAACAAATCTCTTGATCGGTACTTAGCTAAGTTTTATGATTCAAAAAGAGGGGAGAGTGAAGCTCTTTCTATTTTCAAAGGGAGATTTTATAGTTTTTATTGCAACATGCCTTTAGATATCCGACCTCCTGAAGTTGTTGTTAGACTGTGTTATGTAACTATTCTTCATCCATATTTTTCTCTTCTTCTCCTAGAAAGGAAGTTTGTCACCTTGCAACAAATGTTCATTGGTTCTCAAGAGGTTGAGGACAATCTCAAATCCCATGGAAAATTTTCATATCAAGTTAAGGATGAGGAGTGGAATGCAGACATAGCTGACAGTGAACATGAACAAGAAGGATGCCATGTGGAGGAGTTGGCAGAGCAACCTATTTAGGAGAAATATGTTGTATCTAATTTTGTTAATTATGATCTTCATAAAGCCTTTTGTTTACCTGTATATGATGAGAACAATAACTATGAGGAGGTTGATTTCCCAAACATTTCAGAAATATCCTTTCATCGAGAAAATGATTCTTTTCATCAGTCTTATGAAAACATTCAACCCATTTATGATAGTTATGATCTCTATCATAGGAAAAACTGTGACTTAGTTGGAGGTAAGTCATTTCCGTTATGCTTGTCTTCATTTAAGATTTTGAAAGAAAAAATTGAAGTTTCTTATAGAACATAAAGAGTTGAGTTGCAAAATCACATAAGTTTTTTGGAACATAAGGAAAACATTATAAGTCAACAACAACTTTTCCATGTACGTAGTGATCATATGGTTATCTACATGGAGAATTTTATCGAGGTTGAAATGCATGATAAAGAAAATAATCAGAGTGTTTCCATTTGTTCTGAGAATGATCTTGCATTTGAAAAATTAAAACAAGAAAAATCAACATTTGAAGAAAAAGATACAGTGAAGAAAGAAACTTGCATGTTACTATATACTTGTGAATAGGAAGGAACTATAGAGACATGTTGTCATTTTTTTTTTATCGATCAACAAGTGGTATTCACACATATTCTTCAATATCCTTTTGCATTTCTATTGGAAACATCAGAGAAAGAGACCTTTATGAGTTACCTAGAATCAATCAATGGAATTGGTTCTTCAAAGTGGATGAATTTTCAGATTGGATTTAATTTTCAATTTGAATTGTCATTAAGTAGGGTTATGCAAGGAATTCAATCAATAGACAAAGTCCTTGCATGGATGCACTGGATTTTTTATTTCACCTGATCAAGCATCTCAAAGATCAAGTTAGAAGTAGGGGAATAAACTCATCATATGAGCAATTTTTTTTTCTTTTAGTTTATTGGTTTGCAATAGATCAACAATAAGACTCTGTAGCCCAATGTATAAGGCACTAGAATTGCAATCATAGATGATTTTAGGGGCTAATTTTCCATGGTTTTTCCAAAAACGAGATTCGCTATTTTAAAAATGATTCGCCCAAATTCTATAGGATAAAATTATTTTACCTTAAAAATCACCAAAATTTTATAAAAACTATATAAAATCCCTAGAAATTTGAATATTTTTACAAAAATATCGCCAAACATTTATAGTTGGCATATGAAGGATAAGTAAGATTTGCCAAGGTTTCTACATTGTAAAATAAATTCCCATCCTTAAAATCATCCCTGACTGCAATGTTCTTGGCAGCTCAGAGGGAGCATGCCATCCCCTGTGGAGCCAATGTTAGCACATGAAATGTTCAGGAGTAAAAAATTATGACCTTAGTCCATGAAAGAGTCTTGGTGTCATGATAGTGTTCATCATCATGGAAGAAATAGGCGTCAACATTGGTATCATAAACCCTGGCCATTTTCAAGTTTCTTATACCAAATGAGCAATTTATAGTTTCCTCTTGCAGCAATAACCTTATCCACTATATAACTGTGCGCTGCAAACTGTGCACTACAAACTCTCTGTTTTTTGATAGATGAAACCTTCCTCAATTGAGATTCATCTAGGTCCAAGGTTTTAACTTGTCAACTCAAATGTTTCTCCTCAGACGTGGAAAATCTTGCAAGCTTTTCATAAAAACCTAGTTCAATTTGCACTGTAAACTGATGCTGCGAACTTAACCACTAGCACTGCAAACCCTATGTTTTACACAGAGTTTCTTCAATTTTGTCTGTCTTGAGCCTCATCTAAGTTTGATTTTTGTTCTTCTTTTCCCACCTCCTACTTACAACCTGTTCATCCTCCAAGTGTTGTTGTGCATACAATTACAACTTAAGTGATGATTTTGGGTCTGGATCTAAATTTAGCATCTTCATATGATTTCTCCAAGGTTAATCCATGTTTCAAGAGGTTTGTAGCAAGCTCTGGAAGTTTTTTTCCAACTTATTATGCAAGTTTTAAAGTTTGGAATCATTTTGGAGGTAAACAGGGACCTACAGGAAAGTTCGCAGTGCATGTTGTCAAAGGCATTGCAAACTCTAACAGTTTGATAAATATAAGCTATAGGAGGGATGCCACTTGGATGAGGGGGTTCAAATGGTTTCCTAGGAGGTAGTTGGACATGAGGGACATGTGTTCTATCACCAGATCAAGCAGCATGACCTCTTTCAAAAGGCATTTATCACAATAGACAAGATCCCAAAAAATAGGAATTTGTTATGTTGTTGGAATCTTTTGTAAGAGACTCCTAAATGGAGGAGGATCCTATGTAGATCCTTGGTTTTGACCTCCTTAGAGTAGGGAGAGATAATTCACTATATATGAAGGGGATTTTGATAAGGAAATGGTTGGATGAGTAGTTTAGTTGTTTATTTGTAAGCCTGAGGGCCTGTTTGTAATCAACACTTCTACCATTAAAGATTCATGAGAGTTGTTTATCAAATTTTATTCTTTGTTTTCCATTTCTCTTTTCATCCTCTTGCTTGAATATATTGTAGGTTTTGAGGATCATAGTTGTCATTGATTATTGGATTCATGAACAACATATGATCTGTTTGCAAAAATAATCTTTGTACAATGGATGTTCTTCCTTTTGTCATACTCTCTATGCTTCTACTCATCATTATATAAAACTTTTATGTGCTATACAGTTTAAATTCCTTTGATATATAGGATGTTATGACTCCATGCCCAATGGAATACATTTGCAGACAGTTTATTGCCCTCTCCCTTTCTTACTCAGTCTTGCGGATCCACTCAAGTATAAACAAGTCTAGGTGTAACTTATAGTGATAACAGTTTCAACACAAAGAACTTCATTAAACATGCACCAAATACCTTTAAAATTATATTTTATTAAAGCAATTATAAATTAACATAATAATATCCACTCAACTTTTTTATTTTTTATTGCACAGTCAAAAAGAAACAACATATACATAATATAAAATAAATGAATTAACATAAAATCATTTTAATAAGTTATTGAAAAATTGGAGTATGTTTTTCTAGCCTTCTTAGTTAATAAATTTGAGTTAAAATAAATCTTTTATAAACCAAAAATTTCTATATAATAGTTTCATAAAATTCTCTGTTAAAGGCCATTTATTTTCTATCTACAAATTCTGGACACATGTTTCATACTGTAACCAACTTAAGATGTAAGTGTAACCAACGCAGTGGATGAAGAATTGCTTTTAAACTCAGTACTACTTTTCAGAAAGTTCTCGACACATGTTTCATACTGAAAATTTAGATTTAAGTGAAGAAAAATAAAATGTAAGTGTAACCAACTTAAAATGTAAGTGTAACCAACGCAGTGGATGAAGAATTGCTTTTAAACTCAGTATTACTTTTCAGAAAGTTCTGGACACATGTTTCATACTGAAAATTTAGATTTAAGTGAAGAAAAATAAAATGTAAGTGTAACCAACTTAAAATGTAAGTTTAACCAACGCAGTGGATGAAGAATTGCTTTTAAACTCAGTACTGCTTTTCAGAAAGTTCTGGACACATGTTTCATACTGAAAATTTAGATTTAAGTGAACAAAAATAAAATATAAGTGTAACCAACGCAGTGGATGAAGAATTGTTTTTAAACTCAGTACTACTTCTTTTCAGAAACTTCTGGACACATGTTTCATACTAAAAATTTAGGTTTAAGTGAAGAAAAATGAAATATAAGTGTAACCAACGCAGTTATAGTGTTAATATTCGTTTAAT
>JASDQU010100579.1:83485-93614 GCA_032191745.1 Picea mariana | reverse complement strand
ATCTCATGAATTTTTCACAACAAAGGAGTATGATGCAGGAGCATTGCTCTAGCCAGCCAGCCAACCAACACAATGTGCATTCAATGAAGAAGGAGAGGCGCAACCCTCTCACTTTCATATTTTAAATTTGAATTAATGTAATTAATGATTGTAAGGCTGGTATATCCAAAGTCGTTCCTTTAAGCAGGCTATAGTTAAAGAAGGCCTTTAATGGTTATCAGGTTGGGATCTACATCTGATCCGGACTAGACCGCCATTCATTGTAAATTGAATGTAATTGAATAGAGTAGGTAGCTTGGAGGGAAGAGCTCAAAGAGCCCCCTCATGTAAAATATATTTTGGATCTTGTTTTGAGTAAGTAGAGTGAAGAGATAAGAGATCTCTGCGAGAGTTTTAGAGAGGAGAGAAGGAGCCGAGACTTTGTCAAAGTCTGAGCTCGAAAACACATTGTAAAGAGGCATTCTCGATTTAATACAAACAGAGCAGTTTTTCCTACATGTTGTTGTTCACATGTTTATGAGTTCATTAATGAATGTATTTATGTGTTTATGATATGTTGTAGATGTATGTTAGGTATGAATTTGCATGGATAGACAAAATTTATTGTCTGTGATTTCTTTGATTCCAGGTTTGGGTTCTTTGAGGCTTCATACAAGAGTGCATGACAGAACACTGTGGGTTTTGAAAGCCAGTGCATGAGTGCACTTCTAAATTGTGTGGATTCAGAAAAACACGTGCTAGGAGGGCGCACCAGCTGAAGTCACTGGATCAAGGAGAATCCTCAAGGTTGTTGAATACCTTGGAGGTGAGACTGTGTAGAAGAGAGCACAGGACAGACCAGAATCATTGAGGGATTCTGTAGAAGATCTGTCAGGAGGGCATTTGAGAAGGTACATAGAAGGCATAGAGAAGATAGAATTCCTAAGAATTTTGTAAGGCTCTGCCAAGGGGGCATTGAGCGAATGCATGGGATGCATTAGGAGGAGAACTCTATTTCAAGTTTAGTGAGAAGATGAAACTTCATAGGTTCTGTAGAAGCTTTGCCAGGAGGGCATCGAGTGAGTGCAAGGTGAGCATAGAAGGAACTCTTGTTTGAGTTCAGAAGAAGGAGAAGTGTCAAGGAAAAGACCTTCATAGGGTTACTGAACACCCTGCAGGCTCAGCAAGGAATGCTTGAGTAGGAAGTTTCCATAGGGAATTTCCATCCCTTCAAGGAAAGAAAGGGACAAAGACCTTAAAGGTCTGAGCAATTGAAGCTCAAAAGGATAAAGACCTGTGCAGGGAGTGCACCAGGCCAACACCTGAGTCAAGGGTTGACAAATAGCCATCTGGAGGCTTGTCAAGCACAAGTAGTGTGCACATAATAGATTTGGTTTCAGGTCTGAAGTGTAGGAGGCCAAGCGTAGGAGCAGAGACTCTTTGAAGTCTGAGAAAAGCATAGAGAAGCCTAGAAGAGATAGCACCTTTGTGTGAAGAGACTCTGCAAGCCAGTGTAGAAGTTGGGAAACCTTTCAGGTTTCAGAGAGGAGAAGCTCATCAGGAAAAGTGCCTTTGAGTATAGAGTGACAACTGCAAGGAGTGCAAAGTTTAGAGTTTGAGAAATCTTAGGAAGGACAGTGCTTTCTCGCATGGGCCCATTGCCAAGAGGAGCAGAAGGTCAAGCAGAACCCTTTGGAGGAGCTCAGGAGGGATAGCATCCTTAGAATGCGAACAAAAGTTGAGAATGTAGGCTTCATAGCAGGAAGCAAAGGCCGAGGCCTTTGTGATACTTGAAATCTTCTAGGTTCACGAAGAAGGAGCGTAAACTCAACGAGGAGCTACAATTTCCATTGGATCGAGCAGAGGAAAAGATATGGACCATTGAAGTTTCATGTCTAGGAAGCATAGGAAAGCACAGTAGAATAGAAACAGATCTGGGCCGTCAAATCTTGCACAGATAGCCGAGAGCCATCGGATCTGGGAGGAGTTGCACGAGGTTTAATCCTCGTATGCAAAGAGGAAGAGTCGTGAGACAGGAAGTCTCAACTAACGAAGTTCCAAACACATCAGAGTCGTTCATCTGCAGAGGACATGTGTCACGAGATCCTTGTATTTCAGGGATTCAGGCATTGGAGAGCAGAACAGGGAAGTCTTTCGACTTTGTGACTTGCAAAGTCCTGAAGGAATCGTGACCGTCCATTTTGGAGGACAGGTGGTAGAGATCTAGGTCATATCGCGAATTCGGGTATCATGAGTGGAGAGGCATAGTTCTTTGCATTACAAACTCCCGAGTCACAAGATCGTGATTCAATTTGAACCATCGAACAAGGAGGAAGGAGAGCCATGAGATTTGGCATCTCGCTACCTCGTATATCAGGGTTTCAGAGGGTGAAGGAGTTGCACCCTGACCACTAGAGTTGTGAAGTGTCGAGTGCCGAGGGCTCGGAAAAACACACGTCATGTCCATCAGGTGGGGACCGTGTGGTTGAAAGGTGGACACTCATCGCCAGGGAAGGAGTCAACATTCTGTCAACTTATCGTGTCTCATGGATTCGTGAAGGAAGAGCAGTAAAGCTCAACACTTCAAGTTGTGAAGTCGTGAAGTTGCGAGAGGAGTGATAGATCGAGGCCCTAGCTGGTGGTCACTGGTAAAGGCTCTAGTCAAAGAAGGGGCTATGCCCGTATCATCATCTCAGGTATCGAGAGTTTTGAAAATAGGAGTTGAGGATGTACGATCCACGAACTCGCGAGATTGCAAGTTGTGAAAGGCACTTGTGTTAAGGCCTTGGTCAGAGTGTTGTGGTCACTTAGAGGAGATGAAGCTTGTGCCTTATGCATGTTTTCACAGGTGTGGTTTCTATAGGACTTGTGGATCGAGTTCGTTGGGTTCAGTGAAATCCCGAAAGAACAATTTTGGTTCTGTGAATCTGAAGGATAAAATGATCCTGTGCGGATCTTGAAAGGAGGGTTGGGGTATGCTATCACTAGCTTAGCCCCTTTCCTTAACTTAGCTCCTCCCTTTCCCTAACCAGTGGATTTTAGTCCCCCATCTCTTTTATCATGGTCATTTTGTGCACAACAATGTATTTATATTAATTATGAGACATGTACAAAAATAGGCACACTAGCCTTTAACATCTAGGCTCTCTGGCCTAATCAAAATATAAGCATCATATCTTATAACCACTGGCTCACCAACCTATAAAACACAGCATAAACACAAAGGCTCCCTGGCCTCAATATCGCACACACTTAACTTGTTGCGCCCAGTATCCTGAAATGTGCACACTTCATCATTTTACTGCACAATACATGTGCGCACTATGCCATGAAAGGTGCCTACAAAAATGATATCAAAACAACTCACCATCTTAAGTACATTTGCATTTACATTTACAATTGGTTTCGGCCTTATGGATATTGCAATCCCCTCCCCTTATTTGTGCACTGTCCTCAGTGCATCATGTACCTAGGTACAACAAAATTTCAAAAATCCTCAAAAAGATGCAGGCATTTTTCCCACGTTGCATCCTCATGTTCCCAAGTAGCATCTTCATAACTTTACCTGGTCCATTGGACCTTTACAAGACCTATGTCTCGATTCCAGAGCTGTTTGATTTTTCGGTCCAGAATGCATACTAGATGCACTTGGAAAGAGCCTTCTTGTTCCACTTGAATCACATTCCAATCAATAACATGATTAGCATCGGGTATATATTTCTTGAGCAAAGATACATGGAATACATTATGAAAAGACATAGATGCAGACAATGCAATAATATAAGAAACTAGATCAATCCTCTCTAGGATTTCAAACGACCCACAATAGCGAGCTACCAACTTTGAACAATTTCCCAACTTCAAGGAACTTCTGTTGGCTTTCACTTTCAAGAATACATGATCACCCACTTTAAATTCCCTGTAAGTTCTTCCCTTATCAACATAACTTTTCTTATTGTCTTGGGAAGCCTTTAAATTTTATTTTATTTTTATCATTTGCTCCTCCATTTCCCTAAGAAAATATGGCCCAACCACTTCTCTGTTTGTTGGGTTATCCGATCTTACTGGTGTGTTTCACTTTCTTCCATAAAAGTGCCTCAAATGGGTTCATCTTTAGAGATGCTTGGTACCCATTGTTATAATAAAAATATACCAAGTGTAGGTAGTCTTCCCATTTTGATGGTTTATCCATCACATATATCCTTAACATATCTTCAATCACTTGATTCACCCTCTCTATTTGACCCTCTGATAATGGATGATAAGTTGTACTAAAATTCAAATTTATTCCAAATCCATTAAATAATCCCTTTCAAACTTTTTAGGTAAATTTTGGATATCTGTCAGACACAATTGTCTTGGGTATGCTATGTAATCTAGCAATTTCTTTCATATAAACATCAACAATGTTCATTGCCTTGTGAGTGAGCTTAACTAGAACAAAATGGGTAGCTTTAGTAAGCTTATCCACCACTACCATAATAGAATCATGTTGCTTGTTTGTTCTGGGAAGTTTAGTGATGAAATCCATTGTTACAACTTCCCATTTCCACTCAGGAATGGGTAATGGTTGTAGCAAACCAGCCGGGTGTCTATGCTCAACCTTTACTTTTTGACATTCCAAACATCTGACAATAAAATCAATGACCTTTTTCTTCATGCCTAGCCAATAATATTGGCTCTTGACAGCTGCAATAGTTTTCTGATAACTTGGGTGCCCAACATAAGGTACATTATGCATTTTTCTAAATATCATATTTTTCAATTCCTGAGAATTTGGTACATAAATTCTTCCCCTGCACATGAGAATTTTATCATTATCTAGCTTGTATTCCTCAATTTTTTGCTGCAAAATACCTTGCTGTAATTTTGCCACTAATTCTTTGTATTGCAAATCTGATTTGGCAGCCTCTATAATTCTGGGTTTTAAATCTGATTGGTAGATTCTAATGGTTGTATCATTCATTTCATGCACTCTTCTATTGAGTGCATCAATCACTTTGTTCTCTTTCCCCTTGATATGCTTTATATCAAAGTCATATTCACTCATAAATTCTAACCATCTACTTTGCCTAGCATTTAGAGTTGGCTGATCAAATAAATATTTGAGACCATTATGGTCTGTTCTTAGCTCAAACCTTTTCCCCATGATGTAATGTCTCCATTTCCTCAAGGCATGCACTATGGCTTCCAACTCCAAATCATGAGTGTCATAGTGTCTTTAATGCTCCTTGAACTTCCTTTATTCATAACATATAACAAACCCATTTTGACTGAGGATTCCACCAAGTCCCTCTTTACTTGCATCTGTGCATACAAAGAAGTCTTCATTTGGGTCTGCAATCCTTAGTATTGGAGCACTTGTTAACAACTATTCCAAGTGTTGGAAACTCTTTTCACAATCCAATGTCCACTGAAACTTCACACCCTTTATTTGTAAGGAAGTGATTTGGTGTGCAATCTTTGAAAATCCTTCAATAAATCTACTATAGTAGTCTGCAAGACCCATGAATGATCTCACCTCTATAACATTATTTGGTGTTGACCATTCTGTAATGGCTTCTATCTTCTCAGGATCCACTCCTATCCCATCCTTTGAAATGATATGCCCCAAATACTAAATTTTCTTCTGATAAAATGAGCACTTGCTCAACTTGGCATACAACTGATGTTCCCTTAGTACTTGCAACATCATTCTCTTCTTATGACTTAGAGTATAGGAGAATGTCATCCAAAAAGACAATGACAAACGTGTCTAAATATTCTCGGAAAACACCATTCATTAAGCACATGAAAACAACTAGTGCATTTGACAACCCAAATGGCACCACTGTGAACTCATAATGATCATACCTTGTCCTAAAGGTGGTCTTGCTGATATCTTCCTCTTTAATCCTTACCTGATGGTATCCTGATCTAAGATCTATATTTGAAAATATATTTGCATCCTTCAATTGATCAAAAAGATCATCAATCGTGGGCAAAGAATACTTGTTCTTAACAGTCACTTTATTCAATTGTTTGAAATAAATGCACAATCTTAATGTTCCATTTTTGTTCTTCACAAACAAGACTGGGGCACCCTAAGGTGACACACTTGAGCATATATGCCCCTTCTTCAGGAGTTATTCAAGTTGCATTTGCAACTCCTTCAGCTTTGGTGTACTCATTTTGTAAGGAGTCTTTGAAACTGGAGCTACTCTAGGAATTATATTTATAGAGAAATAAATGTCTCTCTTTGAGGGTAGTCATGGTACCTCCTTGAACACNTTCTTATGACTTAGAGTATAGGAGAATGTCATCCAAAAAGACAATGACAAACGTGTCTAAATATTCTCGGAAAACACCATTCATTAAGCACATGAAAACAACTAGTGCATTTGACAACCCAAATGGCACCACTGTGAACTCATAATGACCATACCTTGTCCTAAAGGTGGTCTTGCTGATATCTTCCTCTTTAATCCTTACCTGATGGTATCCTGATCTAAGATCTATATTTGAAAATATCTTTGCATCCTTCAATTGATCAAAATGATCATCAATCGTGGGCAGAGAATACTTGTTCTTAACAGTCACTTTATTCAATTGTTTGAAATAAATGCACAATCTTAATGTTCCATTTTTATTCTTCACAAACAAGATTGGGGCACCCTAAGGTGACACACTTGAGCATATATTCCCCTTCTTCAGGAGTTATTCAAGTTGCATTTGCAACTCCTTCAGCTTTGGTGTACTCATTTTGTAAGGAGTCTTTGAAACTGGAGCTACTCCAGACATTATATTTATAGAGAAATCAATGTCTCTCTTTGAGGGTAGTCATGGTACCTCCTTGAACACATCTTCAAAATCTTTCAGGACTGCATAATCTTCCAAATTTGGCACCTTATCTTTAGGTGTCTTCTCCATATGAGCTGCAAATATTTGACACCCTTTTCTGTAACATTTCTTCAGCTGCAATGATGAAATCTCTCTGATGGTTACTTCCCTGGGAACTCCCTGCACCTTCCTTAGGGTCCCTTCCTCATCCAAGCAAGTAAAGGCCTTGTTATGACAATCTAGGATGGCATGATGCTGGTCCAACCAATCCATCCCAACTAAACAATCATAGGAACCTAAAGGAAAGATGTTCAAATATTCCCTAGTGTTCAGTCCATTCATGTCCATAAGACATGACTTAACCATCTCATTAACTTTTATTTTGGCTCCTGTAGCCAACTACACCGACCAAGATTTCCCATTCTTGCTTCTTGGCAAATGCAAACTTTCTACCATATTAAGATCTATATAACTATGACTAGCTCTTGAATCAATTAAAATAACAATGGTTTGGTTGTTGATCATACCTTCCACTTCAATCATATGTGATTGATACTCTGCTTGCTTGTTGTCCAAGGCTGCATAGATCCTTGGCATATTTTTGCCCATGTCCTCCACTATTTCAGCTTGCTGTACATTGTGAATAGTCCTCCCTTTTTCACCTCTGTGAGGACAATATTTGAACATGTGATCTACTTTACAACTCCAACATTGAATAGGTGGTTTCCTTGTCCTTTGACCCCTTGTTTAAGTCGTTATGGGCTCTCTAGGAGTTTGTTGTCCCTGTGGATTATTTCTGAAGAATGTTGGCTTAGGTCCCTTCTTCCTGTGATCCACCTTGAATTTCTTTTTGTCTTTCCAAGATTTTTGGAAATTTGGCCTTGATTTTTTCTAATCATAAAGGAATTTAGCTCACCTTATGGTCTCCTCCAATGTCTTGGGATCATCATACTATATTTTTTCACTGATGAAGGATGGAAAACCACTCAAATACCTTTGAATATTAACTATCTCATCCTTGATGAAAGAGACATACTTCAACAGTTCTAAAAACCTTCTCTCATATTCATCTATGATCATACTCACAAGCTTGAGTTCAAAGAATTATTTCATTTTCTTCTCATAGTATCTCTTAGTCAAGTATTTCTTCTCAAAATACTTCTTGAATTCCCATCAAGTAACACTTTTCTCTTTGATGTGTTGCACCTACACAAGTTGATCCCACCACATGGATACTTTTACTTTGAGTTGATATATGTAAATTCTACCTTCTACATGAGAAGAATAATTATGCAATTGGAAATACTTTCTCATGCCCAACAATGATGTCTCTACATATTCATCTTTCTTGTGCTCACCATCAAATGTAGGAGGTTTGATTTTGTTCATTTATCCTCGTAGCTCATCCACCCCAGACCTCTTATGATTTTCAATAGGGGATGGACTCAAGCTGTCATGTTCTCTCTTATTGGAATGCCTCGAGGACTAGTGGTGATGTCTACTAACACTTCTGAATTTTCGTTTCTCATCAGAAGGCCTGTGACTTCTTGATTTTCTTGAGCCACTCTCCTTGTACAATTTATTTTCTATTATGTTCAAGATCTGCAATAATTTCATGTTGAAGTCATCTTGCTACTCCTTGTCTCTCATAATCCTTTCATTATCATCTTTATGTCTTTGGACATCCTTCTACAAATTTTTAATGGTCTCTTCCATATTAATGTTTTCATTCCTTTCATCTCCATGTACATTGGAGTTTGTTCCTTCCATGCCCAAATGGACATACATCCATCTGATTTCATATTCCTGGTTGTAAGTCCCTTGTGCCTCCTCTATTACTCTAGACTCTATGATGATGTTGATCCGATATAGTTGTTTTAAACTCTGCAAAATGTACAGCCAACAAAACTTTGTCAGGCTAACTGTTTCAACAATTTCATGAAAAAATACAAACCATTTTGGTTCAATAATATATCAAAATCCTTTATTCTGATTTCATGGAAAATTGAATACCCAGATCAATTTTCTAGGTGGATTTTTAGATTCGACTGTCTGAGACCTTTCCAACACCTTCTCCCATGCATAAGTCCGAGTCTTGAGAAGAAAGTTAGGGTTATTTTAAAATTTCCCATTAACTTTTCTGTTCATTTTTTTCAACTTGGCGCAACTCTGCGCTATAATTATGCATTTTTTCACCTACTCCTTTGGAATTTTCATAGGAGCTCAATTTTTTTTACTCATATACATATTTTGGACACTCTTTCCAAGTTTCATCTCTTTCTGGGTTCTTGGCTGCTAGTTACAGCCTCCTGAAGTTCTAGGCCTATATACCATATTGTAACTGATATGCTACAACTTCCTTATTTTCCATATTAAACACTTTTATCATGCCCAGAAATTTAATTGAACTTTTGGATTGTCTTCTATGGCTCAATAGCTTTCCATTGACTTCTCTTGCGCCTCAATCTGATTACAGAGTAGAAAGTTATGGCTCTTTGAAGTTAGTGGGGTCTTAAAATTTACCGTTCACTGGTTGTGCTGTAACTTTCTCATAAAATCTTTGTTTGATGAACAGTTTACACCATTAGAAAGATCTCTCCAAGATCTTTTATTTGAGATGTAGAGATAGAGTGCACCTTTGGTACACCACTGTCTCTTGGTTTTTGAGTTGCTAAAAATTCTCTTTAGGCCCTCAAAAACGCGTTGCAAAAAGATGATGTTCAAATGATATAAAACGTCGCAAAAAATCACTGGTTTTATGTTGTTGTTCACCCTTCAAACGACTTCACATGCAAAAATTTCAATATGTGCACCCGTATTTACCATGTGCATCAACTACACAAGGTAAATCATGCTTCATGCCCTTTAAAACCACTGTGTATCATTTCTCTGTCGCGCTAATAACTTGCGTGCACTACTTTTATTTCGCATGCCAATACCCACCACGCACAGTTTTGGGACCATGCACTGATATCCACCATGCGCAGGTTTTGTACCACGTGCCAATATCCACTGCGTTCAATTTTTGTACCGCACACTAATATTCCACATGCATTTCACTCGACGCATTGCACCATGCCAAAGTTTAGCACGCCCCACCACGCACCATTCACTAAATTGTCATGTGACCACATTTATCCACATTGTGTGCATAGATACCATACTCCACTGCGTTGTGCCAACACTGCACACATGACACACATCATTATTATGTGTCTTCACACCGCACAATGCTAAATTTATCGCATGGCCCTGTACACCAACATTTTTCCACACGGCACCAAAATTTAATATGCACACCCGCACACTAACATTTTTCTGCATGGCACCG
>JASDQU010100579.1:60771-70968 GCA_032191745.1 Picea mariana | reverse complement strand
CATATTCTTTTTTATCGGTTCTTTCCTCTCCTTTCCTTCATATATCAGGATAATCGTCATTTTCTTTGTTTACTTTGATGACCATCACCCTACTACTATATACCCCTCTTTGAAAGAAGAAGGTCTTCATTCTTCTTACATAGTTTATGTTGACCCTAGTCCTTCATCTGAAACACATGAGAACAATTTGTATTCAAATCCTTCATGAACACGATTAGCCCTGTAACCACATGAATGATACAACTGATTCACCACCTTCTCTAATTATAGTACCATCTTATACCACCACTTTTGGAATTTGCAATCAATCCATTAAACCTCACTTTCAGCCTACTGATGTTCAGTCCAGAAAAAGAGAAAAATGTTTAAACCCTTAAAGATGTCATCTACTCTTCATCCCTACCCTCCCAAGTTTTTAGAATATCTTTGTCTTTTTGTTGGAGAAGATCATATTATAGCCGAGAAGCATTTGGGAGCTTTTCAGAATGTCGTTGACAATTTGGAAATCATGCATGAGGATGTTGTTAATAGGTTATTTGCTAAATATTTGGTTGGAGATGCCTCTTTATGGTTTAAAATTCTAGAGGCCGGTTCCTTTGGTTCGTGGGTTGTGTAACGTCCTCAGCCATCCATGTCGAGCCACACTACGCCAGATAACTCTTACTGTTCTCTCTATGGAACACATTGTAACATACCCAACATCCAACTGAGCTATGCCACATAACTTTTTTGAATTGCATGCAATTAAATTATACACACAAAGAAATCTTACAGAAGCATTATATACAAAACATAAACATACAAATACATTTGTAAATACACATATTCACACTGAAATAACAGTAAACATATACATGCAACATATATAGGAAATACCCATAAAAATAAACATAGTTATAACCTCACATATGATAACCCATAAAAATAAGCACGTAGATAACAATGCAGCGTGTAAATTTATCACACAATTGGCACTTATCTTGGTAAGAATGTCACCAACTGCGTGCAGAACTTCCACGAACATCCCATCCTTAGACCACATTGTTCATCACTATCAACAATGAATCATCCCCGATTTGGGACTAAACTCCACCCAAGTAAAGGGACTCCTAACCAGGCTAAAGGATCATAGACAACAGGAAAGACTCTGTCTCAGGTGCCAACTCAAAATAACAACCTACAGTCCCTCATTCCCCACATTCTTGTCCTACCCAAGAAGTGTGCCCCTTCTCTGCTCAACAATCCTTCGGCTGACCCACTTCCTTTTCGGGCTTCAGCAACAGGCTGGACAAGAAGTCTCGAAGAACTGTAGTTGCAGTTCAACACCTTCAAGAAATCAATTCCCAACAATTCTCTCACCCAGAGAGAAATTGATCATGGGCCTGACAACCCACCTCTTCAATATCCCATGGGCATGACAACCCGCTTCTTCAAGCCAGCTCCCAAGCTAACCAGATACACCAACATAGAATGGCTAAGGATGCAAGTTCAGGTACAGTCATGAAGGTACAAAGGATAGCTCAATGGTGTGTGAATACCCATGGATGATTGACTAGATGACTGAATAATGGAAGAAAAGTGATGGGAAGAATCATGGAAAAGATGGTGGGAAAGATGGGGAAATGAACTAAGTCCCAACAATATGTATGCATGTCTCCAACTTGACACTTGTCATGTTGGGAGCTACTTTGGCCCACTTGTACCCAACTTTAGAACTTAGGATAAAATAATTATCCATACTTTATGATTTGAGAAATATTAATAGAATATTCATTTTTGGTTTAAGCTCCCTAGATTAGTATTTTTTCTTAACTTGTAGGCCCCTCCCTTTCCCTAACCAGTGGATTTTAGTCCCCCATCTCTTTTATCGTAGTCGGTATACGTGCAACGATGTATTTTACATTAATTATGGGACATATACAAAAATACACGCACTGACCTTTAACATCTAGGCTCTCCGACCTAATCAAAACATAAACATCCTAGCTTATAATAACTGGCTCACCAACCTATAAAATGCAGCATATATACAAAAGGCTCCCTGGCCTCAATATCCAACGCACTCAAGTTGTTGTGTGCAATATCCACGAATGTGCACACTTCATCATTTTATTGTGCAGTACAATCACGCACTATGCCATGAAATGTGCATACAAAATGATATCAAACAACTCACCAGCTTAAGTACATTTTCATTTACATTACAATTGGGCTCGACCTAGGGATATTACAATTCCCTCCCCTTATTTATGCATTGTCCTCAGTGCATCATGTACTCATATACATCAAAATTTTCAAAAATCCTCAAAAAGATGTGGGTATTCTGCCCTATGGCTCGATTCCGGAGCTGTTTGATTTTCCAGTCCAGAATGTGTACCGGATGTACTTGAAAAGCGCCTTCTTGCTTCACCTGGATCACATTCCAATCAATAACATGATTAGCATCAGGTATATATTTCTTGAGAAATGATACATGGAATACATTATGAATAGACATAGATGCAAGCAATGCAATCATATAAGCCACTGGACCAATCCTCTCTAGGATTTCAAATGGCCCACAATAGCGAGCTGCCAACTTTGAACAATTTCCCAATTTCAGGGAACTTTTGTTGGCATTTACTCTCAAGAATACATGATCACCCACTTTAAATTCCTTGTGAGTTCTTCCCTTATCAGCATAGCTTTTCTTTCTGTCTTGGGCAGCCTTTAAATTTTGTTTTATTTTAATCATTTTCTCCTCCATTTCCTTGAGAAAATCTGGCCCAACCACTGTTCTGTTTGTTGGGTTATCCCAACTTACTGGTGTGTTGCACTTTCTACCATAAACTGCCTCAAATGGGCTCATCTTTAGAGATGCTTGGTACCCATTGTTATAAGCAAACTCTACCAAGTGTAGGTAGTCTTCCCATTTTGATGGTTTATCCATCACAAACATCCTTATCATATCCTCAATCACTTTATTCACTCTCTCTACTTGACCATCTGATTCTGGATAATAAGTTATACTAAAATTCAAGTTTGTTCCAAATCCATCAAATAATCCCTTCCAAAATTTTGAGGCAAATTTTGGATCTCTGTCAGACACAATTGTCTTGGGTATGCCATTTAATCTAGCAATTTCCTTCATATAAAAATCAATGATGTTGTCTACCTTGTGAGTGAGCTTAATTGGAACAAAATGGACAGCTTTAGTAAGCTTATCCACCGCTACCATAATAAAATCATGTTGCTTGTTTGTTCTGGGAAGTTTGGTGATGAAATCCATTGTTACAACTTCCCATTTCCACTCAGGAATGGGTAATGGTTGTATCAAACCAGCTGGGTGTCTATGCTCAACCTTTACCTTTTGGCATTCCAAACCTCTGGCAATAAAATCAACAACCTCTTTCTTCATGCCTGGCCAATAATATTGGCTCTTGACAACTGCAATAGTTTTTTGATATCCCGGGTGCCCAACATAAGGCACATTATGCATTTCTCTCAATATTCGATTTTTCTACTCCTGAAAATTTGGTACATAAATTTAGCCCCTATACATGATAATTTCATCATTATCTAGCTTATATTCCTACATTTTCTGCTGCAAAATACCTTGCTGTAATTTTGCCACTAATTCCTTGTATTGCAAATATGATTTGACAGCCTCTATAATTTTGTCTTTCAAATCTGATTGGTACATGCTAATGGTTGTAGCATGCATTTTATGCACTCTTCTGTTGAATACATCAACCACTTTGTTCTTTTTCCCCTTGATATGATTTATATCAAAGTCATATTCACTTAGAAATTCTAATCATTTGGTTTGCCCAGCATTTAGAGTTGGCTAATCAAATAAATATTTCAAACCATTATGGTCCGTTCTCAACTCAAACATTTTCCCCATGAGGTAGTGTCTCTATTTCCTCAAGGAATGCACTATGGATGCCAACTCCAAATCATGAGTGGCATAGTGTCTTTCATGCTTCTTCAACTTCCTTGATTCATAACATATAACAAACTCATTTTGACTGTGGACTCCACCAAGTCCCTCTTTACATGAATCTATGCATACAATGAAGTCTTCATTTGGGTCCGCAATCCTTAATATTGGAGGACTTGTTAATAATTGTTTCAAGTGTTGGAAACTCTTTTCACAAACCAATGTCCACTGAAACTTCACACCCTTTCTTTGCAAGGAAGTGATTGAGTGTGCAATCTTTGAAAATCCTTCAATAAATCTCTTGTAGTAACCTGCAAGGCCCATGAATGATCTGACCTCTGTCACATTCTTTGGCACTGACCATTCTCTAATGGATTCTATCTTCTCATGATTCACTGCTATCCCATCCTTTGAAATGATATGTCTCAAATAATGAATTTGTTTTTGATAAGATGAGCACTTGCTCAATTTGGCATACAACTGATGCTCCCTTAATACTTGCAACACCATCCTCAAATGATGTTCATGCTCTTATTCTGACATGGAATATATAAGAATGTCATCCAAAAAGACAATGACAAACTCGTCTAAATATTATCGGAAAACACCATTCATTAACCACATGAAAACATCTAGTGCATTTGACAACCCAAATGGCACCACTATGAACTCATAATGACCATACCTTGTCCTGAAAGCAGTCTTGCTAATATATTCCTCTTTAATCCTTACCTGATGTTATCCTGACCTGAGATCTATCTTTGAAAATATCTTTGCATCCTTCAATTGATCAAAAAGATCATCAATCATTGGCAGAGGATACTTGTTATTTACAGTCACTTTGTTTAACTATCTGAAATCAATGCACAATCTTGATATCCCATATTTCTTCTTCACGAACAAGACTAGGGAACCCCAAGGTAACACACTTTGGCATATATACCCCTTGTTCAAAATCTCTTCACGCTGCATTTGCAACTCCTTCAACTCTGGTGTACTCATTCTGTAAGGAGTCTTCGACACTGGAGCTGCTCTAGGCATTAAGTTTATAGAGAAATCAATGTCTCTCTTTGAAGGTAGTCATAGTACCTCCTTGAACACATCTTCAAAATCTTTCAGGACTGCATGATCTTCCAAATTTGGCACTTTATCTTTAGGTGTCTCTTCCATATGTGTTGCAAATATTTGACACCCTTTTCTGTAACATTTCTTCAGCTGCAATGCTGAAATTTCTCGGATGGTTACCGCCCTGGGAATTCTCTGTACTTTCCTTAGGGTCCCTTCCTCATTCAAGCAAGTAAATGCCTTTCTATGACAGTCTAGGATAGCATGATGTTGATCCAACCAATCCATCCCAATTAGACAGTCATAGGAACCTAAAGGAAAGATGTTCAAATCTGCCCTGGTGTTCAGTCCATTCATGTCCATAAGACATGACTTAACCATCTCATTAACTTTTCTTTTGGCTCCTGTAGCCAGCTGCACCAGCCAAAATTTCCCATGATTTCTTCTTGGAAAACGCAAACTTTCCACCATCTTAGGATCTATATAAATATGACTAGCTCCTGAATCAATTAAAATAGCAATGGTTTGGTTGTTGATCATACCTTCCACTTCAATCATATGTCACTGATACTCTGCTTGCTTGTTGTCCAGGGCTGCATAGATCCTTGGTACATTTATTCCCATGTCCTCCATTGTTTCAGCTTGCTGTACATTGTGAACAGTTCTCACCTTTTTACCTCTGTGAAGACAATCTTTGTACATATGATCTCCTTTACAACCCCAACATTGAATAGGTGGTTTCCTTGGCCTTTGACCCCCCATCTCAATCGTTATGGGTTCTCTAGGAGTTTGTTGTCCCTGTGGATTATTTCTGAAGAATGGTGGCTTAGATAATTTCTTCCTTTGATCCATCTTAAAAAAAATTTTGTCTTCCCAAGCTTTTTGGAAAGTTGGCCTTGCTTTCTGTTGTTCATATAGGCATTTAGCTCTCCTTATGGTCTCCTCCAATGTCTTGGGATCATCATATTGTATTTTGTTACTGATGAATGATGGCAATCCACTCAAATACCTTTAAATCTTAATTGTCTCATCCTTGATGAAAGAGACATACTTCAACAGTTCTAAAAACCTTCTCTCATATTTATCTATTGTCATACTTCCAAGCTTGAGTTCAAAGAACTCTTTCATTTTCTTGTCATAATATCTCTTAGTTAAGTATTTCTTCTCAAAATACTTCTTGAATTCCCTCCAAATAACACTTTTCTCTTTAATGTGTTGCACCTGCACAAACTGATCCCACCACATGGATGCCTTTCCCTTAAGTTGATAGATAGTAATTCTACCTTCTGCATGAGAAGAATAATTATGCAATTGAAAATACTTTCTCATGCCCAACAACCATGTCTCTGCATCTTCATCCTTCTTGTGCTCACCATCAAATGTAGAAGGTTTGATTTTGTTCATTTCTCCTCGTAGCTCATCCACCCCAGACCCCTTATGCTTCCTAATAGGGGATGGACTAGAGCTGCTATGTGATCTCTTATTGGAATGCCTCGGGGAGTGGTGGTAATGTATGCTAACGCTTTTGGTTCTTCTTTTCTCATCAGGAGGCCTGTGACTTCCAGATTTGTTTGAGCCACTCTCCTTATCCAATTTCTTTTCTATTATGTTCAATCTTTGCATTAACTTCATGTTGAAGTCATCCCGTTGCTCCTTGGATTTCATAATCCTTTCATTATCAGCCTTATGGCTTTGTACATCCTTCTATAAATTTTTAATGGTCTATCATATTCATGTTTTCATTCCTTTCATCTCCATGTCCATTGTAGTTTGTTCCTTCAATGCCCAAATGGACATCCATCCCTCTAATCTCATCCTCCTGACTATAAGTCCCCTGTGCCTCTTCCATTTCTATGGACTCAATGCTGATCTTGATCTGATCTAGTTGTTGTTAACTCTGTAAACTGTGCAGCCAATAAAACTTTGTCAGGCTATCTGTTTCAACAATTTCATGAAAATATGAACCATTCTGGTTCAATAATATATATCATAGTTATTTCTTCTGATTTCCTGGAAATTTGAATGCCCAGATCAATTTTATGGGTGGATATTTACATTCCACTTTCCAACACCTTTCTAACACCTACTCCCATGCTCAATTCCGAGTCTTGAACAGAAAGTTATGGTTATTTGAAAATTGTCCATTAATTTTTCTGTTCATTTTTCAACTTGGCACAACTTTATGTTGTAATATGCATTTTTGCACCTACTCCTTTGGAATTTTCGTAGGATCTCAATCAGTTTTCTTCATAAACATATTATGGACACTCTGTCCAAGTTTCATGTTTTTCTGGGTTCTGGGATGCTAGTTACAGCCTACTGAAATTCCAAACTAAAATACCATATTGTAACTGGTATGCTACAAGTACCTTTTTTTTCCATATGAAACACTTTTAACATGCCAAGAAATTTAATTCAGCTCTTGGAATGTCTTCTATGGCTCAATATATTTCCATTGAATGGTCCTACGCCTCAATCTGATTCTGGAGCAGAAAGTTATAGCCCTTTGAAGTTAGATGGGTTTTAAACTTTACCCTCCACTATTTGTGTTGTAACTTTCTCATAAAAGCTTTGTTTGACGAACAATTTACACCATTTGAAATATCTCTCCATGCTCTTTTATTTGAGCTGCAAAGACAAAGTGTGCCTTGGCACAGTTTGTTCTCGTGATTTTCGAGTGCCTAAAAATGCTATTAAGGGCCTCGAAAATGCTCTGCAAAATGGTGACGTTCAAATGATATAAAACGTCGCAAAAAATCACTGTTTTTTGTTGTTGTTCACCCTTCAAACAACTTCACGCGCACAAATTTCAACCTGCAAACCCATATTCACCATGAACAACAACAAAACAAGGTAAATTGTGCTTCGTGCACTTTAAAACCACTTTGTATCACTTCTCTGTTGCGCCAATAACTTGTGTGCACTACTTTTATGTCACGTGCCAATATCCACCACGCGCAATTTTGGTTCTTGCACTATTACCTGTTGCGCGCAATTTTTGTATCGCGCGTTGATATTCTGCACGCATTGTACTCTATGCATTGCACCACGCTGGAGCTTAGTACGTCTCCACCGCGCACCAAAAATTTGCGTGCACCAATAAATAAACTGTCGCGCGACAACATATACCCACATTGCGTGTGCACCAACAAAGTTTCTCTATGTTCAACCAATATTACGCACACCACACACGCCATTATTATGTGTGTGCATACTGCGCAATGCTAAATTTAGCGCGTGCTCCTGTACACCAACATTTTTTTGCGCGGCTTTGATATTTAGTGCGCACACCTACACACCAACATTTTTCTGCGCGGCGCCCAAAATTTAGTATGCACACCCGCACACCAGCATTTTTCCGCGCGACACCGAAATTTAGTGCGCACCCCGCACACTAACATTTTTCCGCGCAACACCAAAATTTAGCGCGCACACTAGCACACCAATATCTTGTCGCGTAGTGCCAAATTTTACCTATCACAAGCTTTTCACTATGCATTATGCATTTTTAGTGTGCCCACCTGCGCACATTCATTTTTATGCGCATCAATTCCTCGTGAACTCCGTTGCAGAAATTGAGGGTTTTGCTTAACTTTTTCTCCAATTTACCATAGACATTCTGCAACTATGAAATTTATTCAATTTCACCCCGATAAAACCAATTCAACCTCTGTAACAACAAATCGTTGTGGTTGACATTTATGGAACGAATTTACCCAAAATCAATTCACGAATTGAGAATTTTAATTATAAAACTCACTCCAACTATTATAGCTTCACTATAACTTCAAATTCGACCCATTCTAGATCCGAATTTGCTAGAACATATATTAAATCGGGAATATCTCATCACTTGGCCGGATTTCTCCATTTTCTCATGAATTTAACAACATAAATTGGGGCTTCTTCCCCAATTCCCCCCAGTTGTTGTTACTTTTTACCATGGACGCTCTACAAACTGAAATTTGGCCACTTCAAAATAAATCCTCTATGGCATTTCGCTTTGACATTTCGCTTCAACTCAACTTTCTCGACCCATCCAGGCTCAGTGTTGAAACTGAAGCTTTGATACCATGTTATAACGTCACCGGCCATCCATGTCGGGCCACACTACTCCAGAGAACTCTTATTGTTCTCTCTGCGGAACATACTGTAACATACCCAACATCCAACTGAGCTATGCCACATAAATTTTTCAAACTGCATGCAATTAAATTATACACACACAGAACTCTTGCGGAAGCATTATATACAAAACGTAAACATACAAATACATCTGTAAATACACGGATTCACATTGAAATAACAGTAAACATATACATGTATCATATACAGGAAATACCCATAAAAATAAACACAGTTATAACCACACATATGATAACCCATAAAAATAAGCACGTAGATAACAATGCAGCATGTAAATTTATCACACAATTGACACTTATCTTGGTAAGAATGTCACCAAATGCATGCAGACCTTCCACGAACCTCCCATCCTTAGACCACATTGTTCATCACTCTCAACAGTAAGTCACCCCCAAACTCGGACTAAACTCCACCCGAGTAAAGGGATTCCTAACCAGGCTAAAGGCTCATAGACAACAGGAAAGACTTTGTCTCAGGTGCCAAATCAAACTAACAACCTACAGTCCCTCATTCTCCACATGTCTGTTCCACCCAACAAGTGTGCCCCTTCTCTGCTCAACAGTCCTTTGACTGCCCCACTTCTTTTCCGGGCTTCAGCAACAGGTCGGACAGAAAGTCTCAGAGCACTGCAGTTGTAGTTCAACACATTCAGGAAATCAATTCTCAGCAATTCTCTGACCCAGAGAGAAATTGCTCATGGGCCTGACAACCTGCCTCTTCAATATCCCACAGGCTTGACAACCTGCTTCTTCAGTCTAGCTCCCAAGCTAACCAGATACACCAACATAGAATGGATAAGGATACAGGTTCAGGTACAGTCATGAAAGTACGAAGGATAGCTCAATGGTGTGTGAATACCCATGGATGAATGACTGGATGACTGAATAATGGAAGAAAAGTGATGGAAATAATCATGGAAAAGATGGTGGGAAAGATGGGAAAATGAACTAAGTCCCAACCATATGTATGCATGTTCACAACTTGATACTTGTCATGTTGGGAGCTACTTTGGTCCACTTGTACCTAACTTTAGAACTTATGATAAAATAATTATCCATGCTTTA
>JASDQU010100579.1:19689-37369 GCA_032191745.1 Picea mariana | reverse complement strand
TAAGGGGATTATGTTAACAATATAGGAAATCTAATAGCCTGAAAATGTTCTTGGCCTCGCTAGATTAACCTGAATAGCGGTCGGTCTCCTTTACTAAAATAAATAAATAATGGGTGTCATTAAATCCAACAGCAATAGAGCAAACCAAACCCTAGCTTCACGAAAAGTTGTGATTTTGATCAATTTTCTGGAAAGCTAGGCAGTAATATTTCTCATGGCATGATATTAAAAAAAATCCTGGTGCCAATACTCCACAAACCAGTGAACAGTACATCAAAATTGGCTAGTCCTGGGAGTAAATAGCCAATAGCTAATCGATACAGATATAAATCTACCACTGCCTATAGCTAATGAATACAAATATAAATTTACCACCGCCAATTAGAAGCTAATACTGGAACAAACCTGCCAGTAATTGGTGTTTTCGCTTGCTTGAAAGACTGGAATTCGAATCGTCAATAGAATTGAGCGATCAGATCGTAAGAACTCGGAGAACCAGAGCTTCTCTAGGAATCAAATGTGCCTTCCTCTTGAACGCCTTTCACGCATTGGAAGGCCCATTGGATTCCCGGGAGAAGCTCTCCTTCTCCTTCTCCTTCCGCTAAAGTAAAGCTGACGATAAGTATGTGAATAGGCCAGGGTTGGGTTGCCTTCACAGTTCTGAATGAATGAGATTTTCTGCTACTTTGTTAAGAATATATATAGAAACTTCCACCAAAGAGATAGCTGCTCTGAGTCATTTTGACAGAGGAAACACAGTGAGAGGTAAAGTAAACCTATGTACTACAACACTTTTGACCAAAAGATATCGGTGCCCGTGATTTCTGGGAACCTAAGTTGAAAAGATAAGGATCATGTGATTTCTCTGACAGCATAACGTGAAATGGGTGGGCGGTGGCTTCTGACAACAACATAAAGTGAAAGGAGAGGAGAGGAGATGAATGGGACGATCAACTCAAATCCTATTAAATCCCCTTCGAAATAGGTAAATCCAAAATAAACTTAAATTTTGTCATTGTGCTTGGCAGGTAAGCAATTTACATTTTATATATTTGCATACTAATGTTTATATTTTGTCATTGTGGTTGGCAGGTAAGCAATATACATTTTATATATCTGCATATTAATGTTTATATTTTGTCATTGTGGTTGGCAGGTAAGCAATATATATTTTATATATTTGCATATTAATGTTTATATTTTGGGATATATAAAGATTAATATGTTCATGTATGGGAAAATTTCATAAATATATTATAGAAATTTAATTTTCATGCATGGAAAATTTCATAAATATATTATAGAAATTTAATTTTTATGCATGGAAAATTTCTTAATATGTTCTATTTTTCATTGTTTTTATGGGTTGGAAAATTTCTTTAATATATTAAATTTTTTTTTTATACAATTTTTTTTTGTTATTAGACCTTTTCCTCTATATCTTAGCAATTAAAAAAATAATGTTAACAATTTTTCATTTGCCAAATCAATTCAAAGAAAAAATTATTATGTTTTTTCTACAATAGAATCATATTTTTATGGAATTACTAATGCATGCATGCATATTCTATTTATTGAAGCCACTAAAATTGAGGTTCAAATACTGAATTCTCTAAGCCCCAACGTTGTGTCTTGGAAGTTGAAGATCAAATTGTGAATTCTTTGAGCCTCAACAACAAGCTTCTTTTGTCAAGGAAACCTTTTCCAAGTTTCGAGTCTTTGTTCTGTTATAGGTTTCATATTATTGAATGAGTTGTAGACTTTTAAAACACAACAATTTCTGGGGCTTTGTACCACTTTTATTTTAGACTTTCCTATGAGTTATGAGTTTGAAAAATTATACTTACTGTTAGTGCTAGAAGTCACCAAGTCACCTCTGGATTGCGACAGAGATAAGCCCAGTACCCATCAGTTTTTATGTCACAATTAATAGGTTTAAGGGGGTCTAATGGATGCAGACTCAGGAGAATATTGCTTTAACTCAGAAAACTGGGCTGGTATGCATGAGCAGGTGAGGTCTTGATCTAACTCCAGTCAATAGGTTGTAGTAAGAGCAAGTAGGGGGGAAAACTTAAGGAGAGTGAAGAGGTCTGTTATGGCCATCTGGTCTTCCAACAACCTTAGGAGGAAAAACTCAGAAGACAAGATCCTCTTGGTTCGGAGTTTCTGACACTGAAATATATTTAAGCAACACAGTCATAACAACACCCTGATCAAACACACATCACAATGCATCTACAACAACTCGACTGGATCATCCATGCTCGATCTCTTCAGTGTAAGAGGGAAAAGATAAACATGAAACTGATTAAAACTGGTCGTGATGTCACTGTGATCAAACCTACATCACAAAAACATAACTACCCTCAACTGGATCCTCCATGCCCGAGTGTTCTAACACAGCTATTACAGAGATATGAAAGGAAACTGACTTACATTAAACAAGAAGTCTCAAATACAAATACATAACCATAAGAACCAGAGCTTCATTAAAACTTTACAATCGAGAGCTTTGCTCAACCATCGACCCTAACAAAATATGAGAAAGACTCCTATATACTCAGAGAAAAACTACAGAAGCATGCTCGACTCTCTGCATTGAAGGCATTACGTCTGCATGCTTTATGGCAGACTGTGCATGCAGTCTCTTGTCAGAAGCGAGCTCTGTTAGACACAATCGTGTTTTAGGAAGGTTCTGCAGCTGAGTCGACTTGCTGATAGTCCTTTCTCGGGCTTTCCATTTATGATGGAAATGATGCTCAACCACCCCCAACCAACTTCAATAACTTATCCATCGAGAGCAAGAAGGCTCGAGTCAGCGTTGTGCTAGAATATAAAGGATTGTGTTCGTTTAACCATTGACGATACCCTCGTCACCCAACCATAGGCCGAAGCCACCCTCCGAGCACATTGACCTTGACTGAGAAGAGAATCCTAGTTGCAATCAATAGCCAAGAGAGGCTAAATGCACCAAGCAAGAGAATAGAAACTAAACTGAACAGATGATCCCACCCAGAAGCTAACGCACCACTTTTCCAGCTCTCCCAGAAACTTGCGCACCAAACTGCTGCTGCCTGCAACTACCTGCACAGATTTAGCTCTCACTGCAACTGCTGAGATGTTAAATAATGAAACTGGCACCCTGTATTTATAGTGGACTGGCCAGTCTAACTGGGGCCGACTTCTCCTTTTGGGCATCAATAAATTCAATTTAAATATATTTGTTCAGCCGACAACTTGTCTAGGGTTTCCTTTAATTCTTTGCTTCCTTCCGGAGGATTCTAATCTCGTCATAGGTCACAATAGAGGTTTATACCTCCTGAAGCTACCATAATATTAACACTCCCTCCTAGCTAGGGAGGTATGGTCTTGAGCACAACAGACCATTCAACTAGTAGCACCACGAGCACCTGTCATTATTATCCGACTAGATAATCTCCTATGACAACTGGTACAATATCAATTAATAGAACACACGTGTGTCTATTCTAGTAGTACACAACTACTCAGACTTGTGAAACACAATCACAAACAGTAGCATATCTATTGTCATTCATTCTTCATAACAAATATATGATAGCAATCTGCATGGAAACAATGTTATGAAAAGAATTGAATCATCTGGGCCAATCTTTCACTCACGTTTGTGAGATCTGAAAGAGTGTCTACCCTCAGTATAAAACATCAATAATAATCATCTGGGCCAATCTTTCACTCACATCTTTGAGGTCTGAAAGAATGTCTGCCCTCAATATAGAATATCAATAATGGGCTATCTGCCCCATTCTTCTCAACCAAGGAAGAAGGATTGTTTATGATTTCTGAACCTGGACCATTTCCCACCCTGGGCCATTCTTCTAACACTAAACAAAGTGTAACCTAGAGAGAATGAGTCTTCCCTTGAGAAATGTTTGGACCATTCCTTACCCTGGGCCATTCCTCCGACACTAAACAAAGTGTAACCTGGAGGGAATGAGTCTGCCCTAAGGAATGACTATCCTGGACTATTCCCCACCCTGGGCCATTCTTCCAACACTAAACAAAAGTGTAACCTGGAGAGAATGAGTCTACCCTCGAGGAATAACTGTCCCTGATTGTTGAGCCTGGACTACTCCCCACCCTGGGCCATTCCTCCGACACTAAACAAAGTGTAACCTGGAGAGAATGAATCTGTCCTCGAGGAATAACTGTCCGGACCATTCCCCGCCCTGGGCCATTCCTCCGACACTAAACAAAGTGTAACCTGGAGAGAATGAGTCCGCCCTCGAGGAATGTCTGTCTTGCATCAACCTCCAAAACGAGTGATTCTTCGAAAGAATGACTGCCTAGCGAGGCAGACCATTATGCTTGACCACTACTCAGAGTGACTGCCAAGAAGAATGACTGTCCTAGACCACTCCCCATAATGGGAAGTCGTTGTCTATGATACATCAACAATCAGTTTGCCTCCCATGCTAACTACAATGGGAAGTCACTGTCCGTCAGAAATCTCAATCCACTTTCCGAATAGGAAAGCATCTGTCCAATCTGGACTATTACAAAGATAAATAATATTTTCAATGCTCCCTCCTAACTGGAAAGTTATCATAAAATAAAAGTTTTTCAAGAATATTTTTGCATACCTTCTCTATCCTGGAGAATCTTCCCTTTCAGCTAAGGGAGTTATTTCCATGATCCCCGTCTTCTCTCGGAAATATGCAAACTTGATTCTGGAAAGAGGTTTTGTTAGGATGTCTGTTGTCTGCTCATCAGTGGGGACATACTCGAGCTTTACCTCTCCTTCCTGGACTTTATCTTGGATAAAGTAGTATTTGATCTCAATGTGCTTCAACCTTTCATGAAACACTGGATGTTTAGATAATCTTATACAACTCTGATTATCACAATATATTGTAGTCGATTCTGGAGTCTGATCAAATAAATCGGATATTAGCTTCCTTAGCCATACTGCTTCTATGCATGCTTCACAAGCTACCATATACTCTGCTTCTATTGTTCTAAGTGTGACAGACTTATGCTTCCTGCTGCTCCAAGATATCATAGCGGAGCCCCAGCTAAAACACATACGTGAAGTACTCTTTCTATCTTCTGCACTTCCTGCCCAATCAGAGTCTGTGAATCCATGAAGTTGGATATCATTGGATGCGGTATATCTTAAGCCATAATTTATTGTCCCACGAATATATCTTAGGACATGCTTTGCAGTTATCCAATGCTCTTGTCTAGGTTCCACCTGGAACTGACTTAATGTATTTTCAGCAAAGCAAATATCTGGTTGAGTATTTACCAAATACATCAACGATCCAATTAGTTGTCGATATAGAGATGGATCTATTGGATCGGAATCTCGGACTTTCACTTTTCTTATATATGCATTCATAGGAGTGTCCATGGACTTACAGTCCATCATTCCAAACTTTTGAAGGATCTTTATTGCATATTTTCCTTGACCAAGGAATACTTCACCATGCTTCTGCCATACTTCTAGTCCCAAGTAATAGTGCATGAGACCTAGATCCTTCATATCAAATTTAGAGGCTAAATCCGTCTTGCACTGGATGATTAGAGATTCTTCACCTGTTATGAATAGATCATCAACATATAATAGTAGAATTATAGGTGCATTGTTCACGGCTTTGTAGTAAAGGTTTGGATCTGCGTGACTCTTAGAGAAGCCAAGTCTAGTTAGATAGTTGTCCATTCTGGCGTACCAAGCCCTTGGAGCTTGCTTGAGTCCATATAGAGCTTTCTTCAATCTGCAAACATGAGTGTCTCTAGAATGTACCTTGAATCCTTGAGGTTGTTCAATATATACTTCTTCTTCAATAACTCCATTGAGAAAGGTTGTTTTTACATCCATTTGGTGTAGATTCCATCCCATGGAAGCGGCAAGAGATATGATAGCTCTGATGGAGGTATACCTTGCCACCGGAGAAAAGGTTTTGTCATAGTCTTCTCCCTCCTTATAGGATAACCCTCTAGCCACGAATCTTGCCTCGTATTTATCCACGCTTCCGTCTGCTGCATGTTTGATCTTGTATACCCATTTTGAAGTTACAACTGATTTCTCTTTAGGTCTAGGTACAATTTCCCATACTTCATTTTTCATAATGGACTGATGTTCTTCCGCCATGGCTTCTTTCCATTGTCCCTTTTTAACTGCTTCTTCAAATGTGGTAGG
The DNA here is from genome assembly GCA_032191745.1 of Picea mariana. Lineage (NCBI taxonomy): Eukaryota > Viridiplantae > Streptophyta > Pinopsida > Pinales > Pinaceae > Picea > Picea mariana. The sequence continues at coordinate 31,188 of JASDQU010100579.1, read as the reverse complement.
TTCTTCATCTAGAAGCTTTGTCATGTATGCTGCATAACTTGAGAATCTTTTCGGTCTTTTAGTTTTCCTGGATGTTCCTTCTGGAACCTTAATTCTTTCTGCGTCTTGTAAGGTGGCTTCAAGCCAAGCTGGTCGTTTCTTGTTCTTTGGTATATTATCTGGATCAACGTTCTCGCATATCTCCATAGGATGATCAGGTTGATCCTTTTCCTTATTTTCACCTTCTGTGTTTTCTTCATTTGGTTCTTCAATTTCTTCTTCTTCTATAGTTTCTTCAATAGATTTTCTGAAAGCCATTCTTTCATTGAATGTTACGTCTCTACTTACTTCTATCCTGTGTTGATTTGGAATATATATTCTGTAGGCTTTGGATGAATCATTATATCCTACGAATATCCCTTTCTTTCCTAAGGGTTCTAGTTTATTTCTTTTATCTTTGGGAATATGAGAATAAACTTGACATCCAAATATTCTTAAGTTTTCTACGTTAGGTTTCTTACCTGAGAATGCTTCTTCTGGTGTCATGTCTTTCAATATGCAATGAGGGCTTCTATTCTGTACGTATATTGTCGTCATTGCTGCTTCTCCCCATAGAAACATGGATAGATCTTGATCGTTCAATAGGGCTTTTACTATTTCTTCGATGGACCTATTCTTTCTTTCTACTACACCGTTTTGTTGAGGATTATGAGGAACAATTAGCTCTCTCCTAATCCCTGCTGATTTGCAGAATGCAACGAACTCCTTCGAGGTGTATTCTCCTCCATTATCCATTCTTAATGTCTTGATATTCTTGTTTGTAAGGTTTTCTATTTCTGCCTTGAATTCTTGGAACTTGCTGAATACTTCATCTTTTGACTTCAGTAGGTATAGTCACGTCTTCCTTGAATAGTCATCTATGAGAATATAAAGGATTGTGCTCGTTTAACCATTGATGATACCCTCGTCACCCAACCACAAGCCGAAGCCACCCTTCGAGCACCTTGACCTTGACCGAGAAGAGAATCCTGGTTGCAATCAATAGCCAAGAGAGGCTAAATGCACCAAGCAAGAGAATAGAAACTAAACTGAACAGATGATCCCACCCAGAAGCTAGCGCACCACTTTTCCAGCTCTCCCAGAAACTTGCGCACCAAACTGCTGCTACCTGCAACTGCCTGCGCAGATTTAGCTCTCACTGCAACTGTTGAGATGTTAAATAATGAAACTGGCACCCTGTATTTATAGTGGACTAGCCAGTCTAACTGGGGCCGACTTCTCCTTCTGGGCAACAATAAATTCAATTTAAATATATTTGTTTAGCTGACAACTTGTCTAGGGTTTCCTTTAATTCTTTTCTTCCTTCCGGAGGATTCTAATCTCGTCATAGGTCACAATAGAGGTTCATACCTCCTGAAGATACCATAATATTAACACGTTGCACCTTTGAAACTTGGCGACCTCTGCATTATGCCATTTGGTTGTGAGTCGGATGCTTGCGGGGAGGCCCAACATCAGATGTGGATGCTGACGAAGTGATTGGTGTGCTTATAATGGAATAGCGGACAAGAGATGGCCAAGTGAACAGCTGTGGATGGGAAGAGGAGACTAAGGATAGTGTGGGGGCCACACAAGCGGGAGCTGAGGTGTAATGGGACGGAGGTGATGTGGAGCGAGAAGATGACGAGGAGGCAGAGGGGAGGCTTCGAGATGATAGGTAAGGGAGTGGGGACTTGACACAGGTGGAAGAGGCGTGGAGCGAAGTGGTACAGGTGGAAGGAGATGAGAAGGGGAGATGCGATAGGTGGGACGGTGCATGGAGGAAAACTGTGAGGAAACAAAATCTATAGGGGAGCGGGAGATGCGACGGACAGAGGAGAGAGATGGAGTGGGGAACAGGTGTCGGCGGGACATAGAGACCACTTATCAACCCGGGATAGGGCGTTATACACACACGTACATATCGGGGCAGCGAAAAGTGGTTTGGGACTTCACCACTTTTGGGCCTGATATGCTTCTTCGTTTGACATGTCGCACCTTTGCGAAACCATGGTTTCAAACCCGGCCCGCCCTTCGGATTTTAATATCCGAGCATGTTGAGGCCTCGATATGATCAACGACCATTGATCTAGAGCACACAGATCTCAACCGCCAAGATCTATGCGCCTCTTAGAACAATGCGCCAAACGGTCACATCGACCCCGATGGACTTAGGATAAGTGCCATTTAGTGGGTTTTTGTCCCCTTTCTTCGCCTTTTGTCACTTAGAGGCCAAAACCAAGGGAAAAACATCCCCCCTGCAGAATAATGTGATAACATTAGGCTCCATGGGGGATAGAGTCCTCCCTGCGAGGCTCTAAGAACTCCTTGCAGTTCCAGTCGCCTTCTGCATTGGGCTATGGAGTCAAGCTAAAAGACACCCTGTTGAGGAATAAAAGTCGATAAGTAAAAACAAAATAAACACACATGCTCCAAGGAGCTTATTTATATACAGTCCTAAACTAATTGATTTCTACATAGTGCTAGGTTAAAGAAAACTTCCACCATAGCCATTCAAGGAACTTCCTAACTAGAAGCTCCTTCACTCTGTCTGTGATTGATAACAGAGAACGCAACTGTGACAACAGAACAGTTACATATCTCAACTTTCCTCCTAACGATGAGGCTAGGATAAAGCTGGGCCATTTCAAAACATGAAGGAAATACAACTCCATGTATTCCTTCACAGGCTCATAGGACAAGCGGATAACTCCAAAACATTTGTTACAGGTAGCCTTCTCTACTACATAGCTGCTCACACATGGTTGAATATCTCTGGTTGGCACAGGTGGGTGAATGGTCGATGCAGGCTGACTGGTCCCAGGCGATGGTTGCTCACGGACAGGATCTGGACAAGAGACAAAATGCCTCTTCTGATGCTCCTCTTCTTCTTCATAGCTCTCCCAAGGATCAGATTCATAATCATCATAAATAAAAACCTTGGGAAAGCTCTTCTCTTCCTCATGTTTCTCAGTGTCTTCTGCAGGTCCAGGATGGCTGATTTCCTTGTAATATTTTTCTTTAGCAAATGGAGGATAAGGTTCTACAGTTTGTTCTTGGAAATCCTACATATCCAGCTCAGAATCGGATTCGTAGCTTTCATATACAGGATGGCTTCTCCTTTGGTCAGCAAACTGTGATGTGGGGCTCTGCTGCTCTTCATCTGAATAATCATCAAAGCTAGGGACAACAGGCACCTTAGGAGCATAAATTAAGGCCTATACAATTATGAAATCTTCATTATCATCCTTAGTAGAGATGCCAAGGACATCCGCCTCAAGGACTGGAAAATCCTCTGCGCTTTCTTCAGATTCCAACCTTTCTAGTTTGGTAGTGAGAGATTTTACCAGCTCCATAACTTCACCCAAAACATCTTCTTCCTCCTCGCAACCTTCATCCTCATAGATTTCATTAGAAACAACCATATCTTGATCATGTTTGTCACATTCCTTACAACAACTATGTCAGAATAACTCAGAGGAATAATACCTTTGACAATGCTTATTAAAAGCTGCATGAAACTACTCCAGGGAGGAGATGTTAGTAGGGGGAAAGGATCGATACCACTCATGGGCATCCCTATCCAATGAGAACATGAACATCTTCATTAATACATCCTCATGATGTATCTCCCACTGATGCATGAGTTCATGAAACTCATGGAGATGTTGAGCATGGTTGTCTTCTTTGTTCTCTCTAAATATGGGCAAATAATCACCCCATTCATCCACAGTAGGGACAACATTGGGAAAACCAGGAACAACAGAAAAATTAAAGGGAGCAAACCTTCAAGCCAGGATTTTGCCCATTTTGAACCAGTGGAGTCGTCGATCGATTCTTTAATCATGGAGTCGCTAGGTGAAAGATATGCAGCATGAGTGTGTTTGGTCCTTGTTCACCATTAAATACTAGATTTGATCATTGTGTTTCTCCCAGGGGTTACTAGGTGTGGCCAGAAGCAGCCACACTGCAACAGTGGAGTCAAGACAGTGGAGTCGCCTCAGTGTAGTCGCCAGGTGCAAGCACAATCTTCAAAGGTTATGATGTCTGATGCACCTTCAGAATCATAAGTTAGTTTTCGTTCTACCCTGGGAAAATATTCAATCCGTCTCCGACAACGACGCCAAAAATGTTAGTGCTAGAAGTCACCTCTAGATTGCGACAGAGATAATCCCAGTACCCATCAGTTTTTATGTCACAATTAATAGGTTTAAGGGGGTCTAATGGATACAGACTCAAGACAATATCGCTTGAACTTAGAAAACTGGGCTGGTATGCATGAGCAGGTGAGGTCTTGATCTAACTTCAGTCATTAGGTTGCAGTAAGGGCGAGTAGGGGGGAGAACTTGAGGAGAGTGAAGAGGTCTGCTATGGACATCTGGTCTTCTAACAACCTTAGGAGGAAAAACTCAGAAGACAATATCCTCTTGGTTCAGAGTTTCTGACACTGAAATATATTTAAGCAACACAATCATAACAACACCCTGATCAAGCATACATCATAATGCAACTACAACAACTCGACTGGATCATCCATGCTCGAGCTCTTCAATGTAAGAGGGAAAAGATAAACATGAAACTGATTAAAACTGGTCGTGATGTCACTGTGATCAAACCTACATCACAAAAACATAACTACCCTCGATCGGATCCTCCATGCCCAAGTGTTCTAACACAGCTATTACAGAGATATGAAAGGAAACTGACTTACATTAAACAAGAAGTCTCAAATACAGATACATAACCATAAGAACCGGGGCTTCATTAAAACTTTACAATTGGGAGCTTTGCTCAACCATCAACCCTAACAAAATATGAGGAAGACTCCTATATACTCAGAGAAAAACTACAGAAGCATGCTCGAGTCTCTACATTTAAGGCATTACGTCTGCATGCTTTCTGGCAGACTGTGCATGTAGTCTCCTGTCGGAAGCGAGCTCTGTCAGATGCAATCGTGTTTCAGGAAGGTTTTGCAGCTGAGCTGACTTGCTGACAATCCTTTCTCGGGCTTTCCATTTATGATGGAAATGATGCTCAACCACCCCCAACCAACCTCAATAACTGCTCCATCAGGAACAAGAAGGCCCGAGTCAGCGCTGCACCTGTGGAACTTGGTGGCCTCTGCATTCTTCCATTTGGATCTGAGTCAGATGCTTGCGGGGAGGCTTGGAAACGGACATGGACACTGACGAAGTGATTGGCGTGCTTGACATGGAATAGCGAACGAGAGATGGCCAGGTGGACAGTTGTGGATGGGAAGAGGAGACTAAGGATAGCGTGGGGGCCACACAAGCAGGAGTTAAAGTGTAATGGGACAGAGGTGATGTAGAGAAAGAAGATGACGAGGAGGTAGAGGGGAGGCTACGAGACGATAGGTAAGGGAGTGGGGGCCCGACATAGGTGGAAGAGGCATGGAGCGAAGTGGTACAGGTGGTGGGAGATGAGAAGGGGAGATGTGACAGGAGGGAAGGTGCGTGGAGGACAACTATGAGGAAACAAAAGCTATAGGGGAGCGGGAGATGCGACGGACAAAGGAGAGAGATGGAGTGGGGAACAAGTTCCAGCGGGACAGAGCGACCACTTGTCGACCCGAGATAGGGCGCTACATGCACATGTGCATATCGGGGCCGCGAAAAGTGGTTTGGGACTTCACCGCTTTTGGACCTGATATGCTTCTTCGTTTGACATGTCACACCTCCGCGAAACCATGGTTTTAAACCCGGCCCGCCCTTCAGATTTTAATATCTGAGCATGTTGAGGCCTCGATATGATCAACGACCGTTGATCTGGAGCGTGCAAATATCAGCCGCCGAGATCTATGTGCCTCTTAGCACAACACACCAAACGGTCACATCGACCCCGAAGGACTTAGGATAAGAGCCATTTAGTGGGTTTTTAGCCCCTTTCTTTGCCTTTTGTCACCTAGAGGCCAAAACCAAGGGAAAAACATCCCCCCTGCAGAGATATGTGATGACACTTACCACAATTTTTTGAATTCTCAAGGAATTCCAACTACATTCTTGTTGGTCTAACTTGGTATAAATCAATTTAAATTTATTTAAATTTAAGTTTTGGGATAAACTTCTTGAAAAAATAAAATTTTACATTATCATTTTTTTTACTAAACTAATTGACTCTGTGCAGCATACTGGAAACCTTCCCTCATCCAAGGTGAAACTTCAGCCATAGGAAGGAGAGGAAGGAGTAGTTTAGCTTAAGGGCCTCTTGGCGGTCCGAGTCAATAAGTAAAGCAAGAGGTAGACAAGAGATACCAAGTCTCATAGGCTCGGTTAATGTCAAATTGTTTTGGTCTGTGTTTGTCCATTTTAGATGTGAAAACTGTTATTATCATAATATATTGTTTTTTTAATGAAAAAAAAGGGAATTGTTTTTTTAATGAAAAAAAAGGAAATTGTTTTTAGAAATAATTCTATTATGTTATAGTGGAACCTAATTAGAATGTTTCAATTATAAGTTAAATTTCAACTAAAGTAGAGTAGTAGATAAATATATCATGTAATTGGTTAGAATGTTATGTTTAATTTAATTTAATGATTAATATGTTATGCTTGGAGAATAATAGGTTAAAAGTTAATTTTTTTAATGAATGAGTTATAAAATAATTATTTTATGAGTAATTTTTTTTTTTTCATTTTTTCATATAAAAAAAATAATTTATTTTCACCTATCAATTTAGAAGGATTACAATAAAGTTAATCCTTCAATTTAAAATATAATACTTTCCTTCAAATTTAAATATAATGTTTAATCCTTATATGTTGAGATACATATATTCTCGATAGTATTATATTTTCATCTTTAAATTTTATCACTTTTAAATTTATACCTTAATATATAGAATATTAAATATTTTATTATTATTTTTTTAAAATTAAATAATATATCTTAACATATAAAAATTTTAAAATTTCATTATTATTATGATATAAAACTTAATATATAAATCATTAAATAATTTAATATAAAGTGCATATTAATAATTCTCTTACAATATATAACTATTTTAAATATATATTCTTTGTAAATTCAATAATTCATGACTTTTGATTATAATACTAAATATTGATGCATACATCCCAAAGATCAAAGAGACAACGTTTCAACATCTTCATGGCACGAGTTGATCCCGAACAAAGTAGATCGAAACGAATCCAACTCATAGTGACCCTGACCCGACACTCAGAAATTTGCATATGTATGGCAAAGTCATTAAATTTATATACTCGTGGGCATTAAAAATAAGTTGGTGCATAGTTTTGATTATTGTTTTGTTTTTATTTGAAGATGGCAGTGTCTCATCGTCAAAAGTAAAGGTTATAATTAGTCCCTGCCGCAGGCCAAGGCAGGGACTTTAGCTTTCCCATGGCGGTCAACTATGGTTGACCGCCTATTAACTGGTGCATTATGATTTATTAATTCGTGTATTTTGGAGTTTTGTAAACGATTTTACAAGCAATTACTTAACCTCTTTTGAAAATATTTTTAAAATTTATTTATTTTTAAAATAAAATTTATTTTTCACATTTTTGAATTTTTTAGTTTTAATTTTTGGTTGGTGGAAACATTGTGATAAGACATAATTACCCCTAGTGTGTTTAATATATTTTGGTATTTGCAAGATTTATAAAATCATTTAAAAACCAAAAAAAAAAATGAAAAATTGACACATACCTATTATGCATTTATTGCCCTCTCACATATTTAATACTCTGTATTAATATATTTAACGCTTCTCACTAATACATCTTCTCATGGCAGTTGACAACTCGCATGGACACTTCTTTGTCTGCATCACAACTCACATTGCAAATCTTGCAAGATGGCATTGCAGAACTTATAGTTGGCTTTGCTATGGATGGTTATTCTTCAGCCACTAACTAGGTTCCTCCAAATCTCTCAGACAACTTTGCAGGGAAAGAATTACTCATTGGGCTCCAGAAGTTGAGCTCCAAAAGCACTGCAATGATATCCACACAACAAAGCATGTATAACAAGTAAACAAATCTCCAATCAATAACTGGTTCTAACTGGTTCAATATTATGCTTGACTCAAAATATTATGCTTCACATTCAGATTTGTTGTAACTAATAAGAATTGACTTACTCAAATTTTACACAAATTTTGCAGTAACCATTTCAATATTATGTTATTTTCATGTTCTCTTGGTCAATGTATTCTTCAATGGTGTTGCACTTCTTTTCGTGCTCCTATCAACTTTTTGTTTCTTCGTGCAATAACAAAGCTCTAATCTTACCCATTGTTTTTGTGTGTTGTATGCATTGTAAATCATATCGCTATGAAAAGAGTGGCAATAGTGATTTACGTTTGAGAGGAATATAACCATTGTCAATGAGAAGGGGCATGAAGAAATAAGCCGAAAAGCCACAAGCTCTAGATGTCCAGAAAGATACTTTGGGAACTCTTATCTTCCTCGCGAGTTCCTCATCAGACAGACTACCTAGTACCATAATGCTAATAAAAGATGATATGCAATAAAAATGCTAATGGTGTCAGGGAAAGCTCCCAACCCATCGTTTTGTTCTCGCTCTAGCTGGGGGAAATAAGATTCACCATATCATCTACAACTTTATTGGACCTGCCATCCAATTTCTAAAATAGTGAGTTTGCTGAGCTTTTATTTTTGTTATTGCTTGAATTGACAGATGGAACCTCGACATCTCAGATTTATTTAATAGAGAAATATACATAGATTTCAAATGATGCTTATGCTTAATAATTTCATTTTGATTTCAAAAGTATTTTATCATGAATGCATAAATACATACCAGAGAACCCTGAGTTTATGAGCAATAACAACAACAAGATAATGGCTAGAAAAGATTGTTTCATTTTCAACGTTTCCTCTTCTTCCTCAATCGTTTCAGACAATATGGAGGATCCATATTCACATTTCCATCTTGAGCAACTAAAATGATAAAGAAATAAACTCTATTCAAAGAAGTTATCATATGAATTTCTAGAGTGGTAGAGGTAGAAAGCTTGGCTCGATCCGCTCCACGATGTTCTCTCTCCCCTCGTGATGTGAAGTTTGAGTTTGCTTTGAAACTTCCATGTATTTCATGCAATACATAAGTGTCTCAAAGGGCCTATCAGTATTGCATGCATTGTCCCATTGAGTCATAATGGGAGGTTAATTAATCCATTTATAGATAAAAAAATAAAAAAAATATGATCCCAAAATAAAATTAGTCAGGAATTTATTATTATTATTATATTATGTATTTAGTCCATTGCCTAGATCTTTTGTTTTTTGAAAATTGCCCTATTCTAAAATCATCGCACATATAGATATTGGAGTTGTAGCGTTAGAGGTAGAGGCACATACAGATATTGGAGCAGTAGCATTAGAGGTAGAGATGGGAACATAAGCAAAGCATGCAGAGCCAATAATTGCAGGAGCAGACTAGGGCCTTATGCAATTGATCTAGTTGACCGGGTGGAGATGACATTCATGAGAGAGCTTAAGATCCATACCCATTACCATTAGAAGTGGACTGAAACATGTCCTACTAACTATCATCAAACTTGTTGAGCTACATATACCTTGTGTCTTCTTCTCCATATTTATCCATGAGCTACATATACCTTGTGTCTTCTTCTCCATCTTTATCTGAGATCTTCTCATTCCTCTGTTAAGTTTAGAGGCCACGAACCCGCTCCAAACCTGGAGGAGAGGAATTGAAAAAGGAATATTGTGGAGTAATAATTCCAATTGCGTGGAGAATTCCGATGGAGTGAAGTGCCTTTGTTGTCTAGACGCAGTGCAGTGTTGATAAACCTCTCATGGACAACAATTCATATTTATATATAAGATTACTTGGGCTTCTGTGTCATTTTCATGGAGGAGTGGCCGACCATTGTTTCAAAGGTGTCACATTGTCTTTACATCTATTTATGTCCTGGACCTTCCTACCCCACCTAGTGAGAAATTCAATTCCCAACCGACCGACCACACATACATGGATTGACAGATTAATAAGCCTAGCTAGCTATCATCTCCACCATAATTGTCTGTATTTGTTGTACATTTGCCTGTAATGGCCATGTCTACCTCAAGGAATTATTATATTCTATGGAGCTTCTGATATGTTCCAAATGCCTACTTGTGTGTATCTCAACTGCAATCTCGGCAACAATATTAAGTTTCATTTTTTTCCTGCTTTATTATTTTCTTCTGGTTAATGACACTCATTTGATTTCCGCTTTGTGCTCTATTATTTTTGCTACAATTCTGATTTAAATAACAATAGTCATTGGAATCCATGGTTCTGATTGTAGCATTTTGTTTCCATAGTCGTGTTGCTTGATTTGACTATGGAGGCATGTGGGATGTCCAATACTTCTCTTCTAATGATTATTCTATTAAGATAGTTTTTTTGGTTATTTCACATCCAAAGGGTTGAATTATTTAATTTATGGGATTGATGACATATCATCATAAGGTTAATTTTGACCAATTTTTTCATATGCGTGTGTTTTGTTGTTTGTAAACATGCAATAATGGCTCATAAATTCAAGCTATCATATTGAACAATTTGTTTTAAAATACATGATTATTTGTTTTTTTCCATATAAGTAGGATAAATAGAAAACATTTTCCACTTTTCTGGTGTCGTCCTCGCTATTTGTTTTAAAATAAGTGATTCTTTGTTTTTTTTTCATATAAGTAGGATAAACAGAAAACGTTTTCCACATTTCTGGTGTCCTTTCCGTTGTTTATTCACTGGAATCTATCCATTTTCGATTTTTCATTACTGGAATGTTGAAATCTATTTAGTAGAGACATGTGAAATATTTTAGCACTTTTAGGTGGGGAAGATTGAATTTTGAGCTTATTTTTAGTTGAACTTTATAAATCTTTTGCTAAAATAATTAATGCTGGGATCTGTAACCTCATTACTATTTTGAAGGGAAATTTTGATAATTTCTTCAACACATTTTATGTATTTTTTGATATCAAACAGAATCAAGTAAATCATATGACAAGGATTGCCCCGCCAGGAAGTGATACCACCGTTCTACCTCGAGGAAAATCGCACGCTAGGTAAGATGTACCTACGGATTTCCGTTCTACCTTGAGGAAAATCGCAGGCCAAGTAAGATCTACCTATGGATTTCTTTCGCAAAATTTTGATTAGAACTTAATCATCATTAATAATTAACATTGAAGCTTCCTTTCTTGGCCAGATTCGAAGCCATAACAATCACTTACGACAATAGACCAACTGGAATAGGTCATGATGTAGCCAAGAACGCCGAGTCATGAACACAACATCTTCTCCTTCACGGTAACTACTTATAAATGAGTGTAATTACTGTAAAAATGAATTGCAGAAATTTCAAAGTAGAATTAAATGATTATGCAGGAAGACTTCTTTCTGATTCCACATGCACAAAATGAGTCTCCAGAAATACAGATGTTTCAGGGTAAGGTTTTC